>BSAI01000138.1:5659376-5915643 GCA_036245035.1 Adrianichthys oophorus
TCATAAAAATCCCCCGGCCCCCTCCCTTAATTAGAAGCACTTTTTTGTTTTGTTATGATGACTCTGCAGGAAACTTTTAGTCACTGGCATCCGAGAAGATCTGGTGCAAGTGCAGAGGCGCCTGGTTGATTTGACAGCTGATGTTGATTTCTTTCTTTAAACAGTGACCCCGAGTGTGTCGTGGCCTTTGGGCTGCCCAGGCTGGGTGCCTGGGCCCGCTCCGGCTTGTGGTGGTGGTCCTTAGGGTCCTGGTTCCTCCTTCGGCCCCCGTCTTAGCATCTGGTGGCCCCGTTGGCTGCCGTACGGTACGGCTGGGCACGCCTGCCCAGTGGCCTGGAGGCCCTTACTCTGGGGGCCCCCCCTGGCGCCTGGCTGGGTGGGTGTTGGTCTCCCCCACTCGTCTCTCAGTCTGGCCGGTTGGGCCGGGGAGGATCTGGTCCCTCTGTTGAGCACATGGTACACTTCGGCAGCATGCTTGTATCTCCACCCCCACTGACGCATGCACACTGTCACGTTGCTGCCTGTCTGTACTTCCCCTGTTCCTAAGCTACAGTGTGTTGACGAACGCATTAGATACATTCCAGTATGATCTGTGGTCAGTTATAAAAGATTGTCTTAGTGTGAGAATTTCTTTCTGGGAGGTAATATTTTTCTTCCTGGCTGATCTAACATAACTGTTGTGAAGATAAAAATCTGAATCGACTCAAATCAGCAGCTTGGCACCCGCTGACTGCAAGTGAGGGACTTTTGTTAAATTGCATTACTTTGATGGCGTCAGAGCAGCCGGCACCTGTCCCGTGTGAGGTGCTGCAGCAAGTCTTTGCTGTTTTCAGGCGGGGAATGTGTTTGTTCTGCCCAGGTCTGAGGAGGAGCTAGTCCTTGGTGTTGGTCAGCGTCCAGCTCAGGCATGTTCTGAGCTTTAGGAGGCATTTGTGCATCTGTGTGTGAATTAGCAAAATTTGCGTCAAGGTAGTGCACCCCAAAACAGTAACCATGCTCAAAGTAGCAACATTTAACTTCCGTATTGAAGCTGATTTAAAAACGAAAAGTATGTGGAGCCAAGCCCCTAATGACTTAACACTATGGGAACTCGTTGAATCCCTGTTGGGATCACTGGGTTGTTGGAGCCAACCCAAATACTGGGTTGGGGGGTGGAGGTGGGGGTGCAATTTAGAGACATCAATTAACCTATGAAGCTTGTTTTTGGACTTGGAAGAAACCAAAGTGCCCGGAGAAAACAAGCAAACTACACACAGAAAGATCCCAGCTGGGATTTAAACCAGGAGCTTGAAGAGAAAGTGCTAACCACTGCACCGTTGTGTACATGTACAACAATGCACTGGACATTCTTTTGTAAACATTAATAATTGATTCCTGGTTTTTAAAAAAACAAAATAAATAAATTTGAATCAAATGACACAATGATGGAACCATCTCTTCTGGAAACTGTCCAGCTATTTGGTTCCACCTTCTTACTCAGGTTTCCAAAGTAAAAGACTTCCATTTGGTGACATCACATTTCCCAAAGATGCTGAGAACTGTTAAGCTGAGAAAGTAACTTTAAAAGAAGTTCAAAGCAAACCTAAAGTTGGGATCCACGTCCACTGATCATCTATACCAGGAGAGTGCACCTTTCAACAACTATTCAGGTCGAGTCCTCACTGCCAACAACCCAGTAGGAGTTACAAAGTCTCACGTCATTCTTTTAAAAAAAATAGATAAATATAAATGAAATTTTTTTGGCATAAAAAAACATACTTTAACTAAATATAAAATAGCTTATAATTTCACAGAGGTTTGCATAATTTCCTTTCAAAATAAAAGACACCCAGTATGACATTGTAATCGTCTCAATGCAACTGAAGTAGGTAGTCTGATGTCAGCATATAGATATATTTATATCTATATATGTATATAATATATGTATATAATAAAGTTTCCAGTAGCATATTCTTTGGACCATAACATAAAATATTAAAATTTGTTCAATAATAGACAGTCTGCCTTATAATTGGTTGCAACTTATGTATGAGCTAAACGCCGCTCATAAATCTGTCAAAATGTTTTAGTACGACTTTGGTAAACTACGAAGCTTGAAGGATTGTTGGTGCATTGTGGGTACTGTAGTTAAAATCCTTGGGCAGTGAAACGCTGCAACTGTTTGTGAATGTCTTGAATAATGTGTGACTTTCTCGATTGTTCAGTTTTGCTTCATGGGGATCCAAAAACATTAAGTTCCTTTTTAAATTTAAAAGCATTTTTGTATTTTTAATCTTTTAAAGCCACAATGGAGGGGTGAAAAAAAATCCACAACACTTGGCTCCGGAGCCACATGTTGCCCTACTGGAGCTACGTGTGACGTAGACCAGTGAGAACACCCCCTACCAGTAAAAGTCAACATAAAGACACACCCACTTTCCCCGCGGAGCTAGCGGTGATCAGCAAAACGACTGATAGAAGAAGTGGTTCCTGTTGATCTGCAGAGAAAACAACGGCTGGCTTTTTTTGCAATGCAATGTTTTTTAAATGGAGAAAATGTTTTTAAGCTGCAAGAGATTTCAGAGTTTGTTCACCCTTCCCAAAGAAGAGCCTGATCATCAGAAATAGGTGGAGTTTATCTTCGGAAGCGCACGACAGACCAGCCAGCGCATTTTCGTGCACTGGTGGCGTCACCCACAAAGAGCGAAAGGCAGTGCCTCAGTGATCGAGTCGTTTTACTTCCGGGTGTGAAAAGAGTCCACAAAAATAACTATAAACATATTTCATAAATTATTTGTTCTTTAGTGTGCCAAAGGTAATATATGACCATATTCATAGATATTATTTACTATGAAAGAAACACTTGGTATAAGCTTTTTAATATCTTATTTAAAAACACAACTTCATTCAGTTTATTTTAGCTGTTAAAAAACGCTTTCTATTCAAATGTGTTGACATTTGGTTCTGCAAACTAAACGGCCTATTTTTAACAATCAGAAAATGTTTGCATTGGTTTACATTATATAAAAAAATCTGTTCATTTTATACTTTAGCAGAGCCATTGAAAACCTCAGTGATTGCAAACGTTTGGTGTTTTGAAGTAAAAACAACATCCTCATTCACACAACTTTTCTTGGATTTCTGGCTGATGAGTCTCCTGTTTGTGGTTAAACACACAACGATATGCAGTGTTTTTTTTTGTTTTTTTTTTATTGCAACACACAAAGGGTATAGGAAATTCCTCCTGATTGCTTCTTGGATTCCACCAAGACTGGACATTAGCAGTACTACATTTGTTTTGCAGAAAACGACCGATTAGAATGGATTAACATTAGAGTGTTGTCAGCTGTGCTGAGCTTCAGCAGGGAAATAGCTTAAATAATAACAATTATGGTGAGTGACATGACGTGAGCTCAGAGACACCGTTACCATATAATCACCGCCAGAGCTCATATTCCCTCCAGGCGCACAAACTATTCTGAGGAGCCTGTTGATCTTTTACAGGAAGCTCGGCCTCTCGCAGACGAATATGCGCATGAGCTGGGAAATATGTAAGAAATCTCAAGAGTTCAAACATTTACTGACCACAGGGAGTATTATATTAGTCATCCGTAAAGGGTAGTTCTCTGTTTGTGTTTTGACATTTTCCTACTTTTTAAATAGCCTTTCACGACTGAGGGAAAGCAGTGAAAACACTTTAAGGACAGCCTTATCAGACTGTGAGATTAGAAGGAAAGCTGAGGAAAGAGTGTCCAAGGTCAGACCTGTCAACTGCAGCTCCTTCAGCTTTACGTGGAAAGTAAAACTCGTCTAATCTACTAAAATGTTTGCTGAAGGACTACAATCAGTTATGTGTGGGGGGAAAAAGTGTTTTGTCTTTCTTTTGCATGACTTTAGCTCACAGACAAGACAAATTGAGATGTAACTTCCCCGTGATGAAGGATGTCTTACTCCCTCTGCTGGACACTGTCAGACCTCACAGCAGCAGCTCTACTTTATCAGTTCTGCTTGATAAAAACATATATATATATATATGAAAAGCTGATAAATACATTTCTAAAATAAATTGGAACCTCGTATTTTAAAAAATTCTTAGAATTTGATCTTAGAAAGTAGATAATGCATTGAAATTGTATGAGACATGAACCCCAATTAATAACAAAAAACGTAATTTATGAAATAAGATGCTGTTTGTCATTTTCTAAATTTGATATATAATTTGGTTCCAATTGGTAAAATAAGCATTAATACATACAAAACTATAATAATAAAAATGAAAGGTAAAAAATATGTATTTCACATTGCCAGATGTACGCAGCGCCACACTACCACCCATTCTACCATGCACACCTCGGGACAGTTTAGACTGAGTGACCAATAAATCTATGAAGCATGTCATTGGACTGTAGGAGAGTTCCTGGAGAAAATCCACACATGCACAAGGAGAACATGCAAACTGCACACAGAAAGGTCGTGGCCGGGATTTGAAACCACTGTAAGGCGAAAGTGCTAACCGCTACATCACTGAGCAACCCCTGTTAAGTCTCATGCTCCAAAAAAAAGTTTGGTAACTTGCTGGCGTTGGACATAACCCATCCCAAGGTGAGCACATCCACAATCTACAGCATGTCACACTATGTGGGTGTGCCCAAAGAAAACAATAAAAGTAATGAATAGGGCCAACATTTCTTGTGGAGCTCAAAAAAAAGTTTCAAAATCCAAAAGAAGGCTTTGAAATTGAAATGGGACTAATGGCTTGGCAGCCATTTTGTGGCAAAGTGTGAGATTTGCTCATTTTTAAACATTTTCGCTCAGCATGAGAAAAGAAAACTTTTGTCTGAGCAATCTTCACCAAATTTCACACACATCCCACCAGCTTGAGTCTTCAACAGAAGCCTTGCTGACCTTTGACCTCGGGTAGAGGCTGTCATCTTTAATTAATAATGAAAGAAAACGTCTAAACCCCTTCTGGAGTTAGCGAGCATCATTGGAAAGCTACTTAGGAAAAAATAAAAGTTTTAAAGTTGTTAGATTTTGAGTGGCATTAGTGTGGCGAGCTTGCAAAAGTGGCGTTTCCCTATTGTTTGGACATTTTTTACCAGAATACTGTGAAACATTAATGCTTGGCTCAAGCTGAACGAAACAAAAGGGTAAAATAGGGTGTAAAATATTTGGAATATGGGCGTGGTTACCAAAAAAAACCTCTGTTGCCAAGGAAATCCAAAAATTTACTTTTGCTGATTTATCTAAAAATTACATAGATTTGTTCATAACCTTCAAGCGACCAGAAAATAGAATGGTTGCCATGGAAATAAATCAAAAGAAAAGACGCCCTTTTAAAAAAAGCAGGGGTTTTTTTTGTTTTTTTTAAACGAGTTTGTTACATCCAGTTCTGATGGATTAGTTGTGGTGTAAGAAGCAGAAGGGGAGAGTGATGGCCGTGTAGCCGCTGCTCAACCAGTGCGGGTGTGTCACAAGGCAGCGGCAGGAATTTTTCCATTTGACCCAGACATGAAAAGAATGTAAAGGGTTAGGGTTAGACAATCTGACTGTCCAAGTGTAGAAGAAGAATGGAGAGGGTCTGAAACCTTTTGATCAGAGGAGCCATGGAGTTTCGGTTTCTCTTTTGAAGCTAGAGTTTTGGAGTTTCTGTCATCATTTTGGTTCAGCTGCAGAGTGTTTGTGCATTCATTGCTGTGTAAGCTCTGAACTGAATATCACTGTCACATCTCGTGCCAGAGCAAATTCACTGTCCAAAATTAGCAATTTGGAGCCGAGTCTGCTGTGGAAAATCTGCCTTCAATTTTCCTCCCTGCCGCTGCCAAGCACACACACTAACTCAGAGATCCAGTTGGCCCGCAGCAAGTGGACCCCACAGTTTATTTTTTTTCTCAATTATCCATTTAGTGTAAGTGGCAGGCGCCTGATGGGCTCCACGCCGAGAGGAAATGTTTGTATTGTCCTTATTTAACAATGCTGTTTAAACTAATACCTGATTAAAGTGAGGGAGTCACCGCCGGAGAGCAGATTTTCAGAGACGGTTCTCCACTTCCAGCCATCCCCCCCTTCATTTTCAGTTGTCATTGAACCGAGCGCCCAAGTTAAAACACAGGGACTTGGATCAGAGTCTTTACTAGCTTACAAAGCAGGATGGATTTTTCTTTTATTGACCACAGATGTGTGTGTTCCATTCTGGTGACCCGTAATCTTACATTTTTAAGTAATAACTCTCAAAGAATGATTAGTGCTGCAGGGGCTAATTGTTTTCTTTTCTTTTAGAAGTTTTCACACTTATGATCCTTCAAAAACAGAAGACAGAGCAGAAATCGTAAAAGAACAAAACATTTAGTGACATCCTTTAAAACTTTAATCTTTCGTCACGACTGGAAGGAGATGGCTGGAAGGGGAGAACCTTCTCTGAAAATCTAATCAGGTATTAGTTTAAACAGCATTGTTAAATAAGGACAATACAAACATTTCCTCCCATCAGGCGCCTACCACTTACACTAAATGGATAATTGTATGTAAGTAATTAAATAATTTATATAATGACATGTGGATTCTCCTCTTAAACGATTTTTTTTTCAGTCAGAGAGCTGTCAGCACATTTGAATGCGCTCAGCCACCTGTGGGCAACGCCTGGGATGGAATTTGGTACCATGAGGCGTTTCCTTCATCGACGAAGCTTTTTGATCCGACCAGGAATGAGCTAATATTAACAGCGAGCTAAAATGTCTGGGCTTCATCTGGCCCTTCACTCACAATGATGACAAAAGAAAGCAAACAGAGCAGAAAACTGAACGGCTAGAATCAACTTTTTTTTTTCTGAACAGACTGAACAGCACAAATATTCAAAAGTGCTCCGTCACTCATCAGCACTTGAGAGCAAGATCAGACGTTGGAACTCGTGGAAACAAATACACTTGCTGATTTTCCACTAAACTAAGTCATACATTACCCAAAGCAAAGGCATGATTAGCTATGCTTGTAAGACAAATTAGTAGTTTCTGAAAAAAAAAAAAAAAAAAGAACAAAAAATTAAAAACTTTTATGTGGCTCCGGCACAGGCCGGAGACCTATGCAGGCGCAGATCCCTGACCTTCGGGGAAAATAAATGAAATACATATATGGAAAATTAGGTACATTGTATAATTTTAGTTTGAATATTTTGTGTCGCCATGACCAAATGTAAAAAATAATTATTAGTTGAGGAGAAATATATATAAAATATAACGTTCCTATTTGTATGAATGGTCATTCTGTTGGCTGTGCCATAGAATGATTTCTGGGTGTAATTCATCCTTTGACCACCTGGGGACATAAAAGTGCAGCTGGCACAGACACCCAATTACCCCTGACACAGTGACGGATGAATACGTCTTTAGTTTTGTCCTTTGGAATTTGTTGTGCGTGTATATACACAACAAAAAATTTTCTAGTCAAAATAATGATTTAATATTTTGAAGTTTCATTTAGTCTACATTTGGCCCCCCAAAAATGATTTGTCAGTCTCAGATTCTGTGATATGTCCCATTCAAAAAAATTAAAAGAGTTTTATAATGTTCATAGACACACTTCAGCTGTAAAAGACAGGATGTAGAAAAATAATTAGGGAAAATGCATTCTACGATTTTTAAAGAATTTATTTGAACAATAAGTCAGAAAATTAGTATTTAATTAGTGTCAGTTGTAAGCCACTCCAGACCTTGGAATACTTTTTATGTAGCCGGTCCTTCATTGACTGGAGTCATTGTCATGCTGGAAGATCCAGCCACGTTTTATTTTGCCCAAAATCTTACCATACATGGCCCCATTTGTCCTCTTCTTCATACAGATCAGACATCGTGTTCCCTTTGCAGAAAAGCAGTCCCAAAGCATGATGCTTCCACCATCGTGCTTCACAGTGGATATCCGTAGCATTCTTGGGATGCAACAACACCACTCTGCAACACAGCAATAAAACGAATGATCTCTAGCTAAACAAAAGAAAGAAAGGGATAAGTGCTTTGCAAAGTAATCACAGCAGAAATCTAAAGAAATGGAGGTGGAAAAAGTCCCATTGGTCATTGTGGTGGAATTATAAATTAAGAGAGTATCTCATGACTGTTAAAGAAACTGTCAATATGCCTACCTGGTTATCTACCTTGAGTATAAAAACTGTTCATAACTTAGATCAACGCTCTATTAATATTTATTACTAAAATCAAAGTAAAACGTGACCATAGAATTAATTACTCAAGTAAAAGTAAAAAAAAACTTCTTAAATTTCAAAAGAATCATTGAAATGAAATGATTTCAAGTCAAAGGCAAATTCCAGTGTTTGGAGTCTATTTCTGAAACAATACAGTTGCCTTGCCTCACTCGTCTTTGAAATGGGACTTTGAGGTTCTCGCTGGGCTTTGGTCAGTAAGAAGCTGACAGATTAGATAAAGCTTGCAGACCCCTGATCTGCAGCAACACCAAAGCAGAGCTCTGCAGTTTATGTGAGGCAATTCAAATCCTGGTAAAAATTTGAAAAGATTGTTCAAGCTTTCTTCTGTTTAAAATCTTCGGTAAACATCACATATTATACATGTTCAACTTCATGTTAGCCCCCAAATTTTTGTTTCAGATTCACAAACTCGGACTGTTTTTCTGTTGGACCTAACCCCAAGCAATTACATTAAAGTCTAGAGAAACTTTAAGCTCATTTGTGGGATAAAAATAATGTATGCAATGGAAAGTGTTGAGTACAATCTGAAATCCAGATTCTACATTTGAGCGTGGTTGAAATGCATTATTGCTTTCATATGACCATGTCAAAACATTTCATTAGAGAAAGTGAGGTCATTCCCACTCCTGATGAAACTGACTTTCATGATCCAAACATGGTTAGGCAGTTCAAGGGATTTTTTTCTTCATAATTTTCCTCACTTCAGTTCAAAAAAAGTTATCATTTCACAAACAAACCTCACATACAACCCTGTGTGTTTACATGAACAACTTTGTTCTTTGCTTTCATTACAGCCTCTTTAGAAATTCAGAGAAATAGAAGAAAACATATGTTTTATGGAGCGAAAACCCCTCATTTTATCAAGAAATCTTTTTGCACAGTTTAAAGAATTGATTTGTTGATTAATTCCATTTTCTTTTAAATTTTTAATTGTCTAGCTTTGATCACATAACTGTTTTCTGTTTCAAATCATCTGGATGTTCATAAAGCCAGCGCCCATCTGACAGGAATGATAAAGTCCTGCTGTGAGCTGCAATAAAACACTACTCAGATGTTGCATCCTTCTGTCTCACATCGTTCTTCTTCTCTATTCGGTGGCAGTCAACACCTAGCGCTGGGGGCTCGGTCCTGGAGACAAATCAAATCAATATTTGTAGATAAATGCAAATTTAAAAAATTGGAATCAGCAGATTGATTTTTCAGTCATTGTTTTTATCTTACGCTTATGTGTTAACACAAATATTTGAACGGAAATGCAGCATTTTGCAGCATTGCTGCAAAATCAACTCTCTGCCTTCTTGGCTGATTTATTCTCCAAGATGATTGTACTGGTCATTTGCATTAATTTATTTCAGTTTTAGGATTAGATTAGTCCTAAAATGGCAGTGTGCTTGGTTGACTAAAAGCGCGTTCAGCACATGGTGCTGTTCACACTGGACAGGGAGTGATGGTCTTCTTTTTCTAATGTTTGCATATGTTTGCCACCTACAGTTAGAAAAGGTTCAATGTAAAACGTCAAAGTGGTGCAATTCTTGCTACAGACTTTTTCTTTAACAGCTTTATTCTATTATATGAAATACTTGGTGTCATCATTTCTTGCTGGACACAAACTGTAATTTTTATTTTCTCCTCCATGATCAATTTTCGCACAATTGGCACTTCTGTGAATTAGAAGGGACGCCATCCATGCATCACTACCAAATCAGCATTCCTGAGTGGTCAAAAATTGACTTGGTGTAACTTGCAACGTTGTTTAATGGTCATGCGCAAGGCCGGCCCTGAGCTGCATGGCGCCCTAAGCGAAAAGGTGAGGTCTTGATGCCCCCACGCCACCGTCCAGAACAAACAGACTCTGCTTGACTGTTTTTCCTCCTTTTTTGTCTTCTAAAAGCTGCCACTGAGGGCTTGTTTTGCTGCCTTTTCATGTTTGAAGTTTTAAAGAAGTAACCGTGGCAACACAGCGCGTCTCTCCTCCAGCAACGTCAGGTACCAGGGCGCTGCCCCGGCCAAAGTGATTGATTAAGTCAAAATTTTGAGCTATTTTATCTATGTTTTCCACTTGTTACTGTTTTTAATTTTTACATGGCATTCTTACATGAAACGGTCATAAAAACTTGTGTAGCTACACATGAAGAGTTTTTAACGTGGAAACCTGAAACATGCATGGATTTGAACCCACAACCTCCCACATTTCAGTTTGACACTCTCTCACTCGGCCATTGAGCTGAAGAAGTGAGTTTTAAAATGATTTCTAGTCAGCATGGAGACTACCTTAAAGCTAAAGTTCAAATGTTAAATGAGCCCATTGGTTGAGGTTTTTTTTTCTGTCTTTATCCATGTAGAACCCACCAAAGAAGACTGAAACATTGTCACCCACTCTTGATTGTCTTTTGGCCTCGAGGTTTTTTAGTGCTTTTCCATTTCTATAAAATGAACCAGCCTTTGGAGCTCTTTGGGAACGCTTTCTAGAATCTGTGGACGAGGAGTAACTCATCAGGTAATTTACCTTTTCCACTAGAATAGCTGAGTTGTGCTCATTTTCACCGGGGATTGTTTCTCTTTTTAGTAGAACTGCTTTCAGATCTTTGAATAAATTCTGTTGTGAATGAAAACGCCTCCATCAGGCTCATCTCTGACATTCCTACTTTTCAGAAGAACAGCTCCTCCCCACGGATGGTTTCCCTCTCATGTTTGGGAGCACCGCTGAACACAGAGAATAACTGGCTTTGAGGGGGGACACTCTCCCCCTCCTTCTTTCCTCTTTCAACCAATGAGCTGAAACGGGAGCACCGGCGGGGGGGGCTTCGGAGCAGCAGTATCCCTCAGCCTCCAGATCAGGAGGCGGTTAGGGATGCTGGCGGATGGATGCGAGCCGCTGCTGCTGTGAGCGCAGCTCATCAGAGGACAGCGGCGATGTGCACACCGGATCCTGCTGGATTACACAGACCAAAGGGGGGCTGCTGCTGTCACCAACACTCACTCGACCACGGAGGAACGGAGAGGCCATAAACGGACATCCTTAGACTCGTAAGTGCTACGATGATGAAGCTTTGAGATAACAATTAAGTGCCTGACATTGACAGTCTGATGACGAGGTTGACTGAAATCAGAAGCACATCTAGAAAAATTGAATGGAAAATGCTACTTGTGTTCTAAAATTAGACACCTACACCAATTAACATGTCATTAATTTCTCATGGAATTGGAGCAGAACATGTTTTATGATTCACAATTTTGTGGCAAAATCCCAGATCTTACAAACAAAAAAAGTACACTTTTTTTTTTATCTGTTTGTCTTTACGTTAGGCTGGTATCTTTCATGACTGGATTTAGATTTCTGTTAGAAAAAAAATATACAACTTTTTTCAATTATTTTGCTGGGTTGAATTTGGAATGACTCAAACAAAAGCATGTTAGAGGTTCAGATTAGTAAAAAAAAAATTACATATTAGTTTTTATTTGAACATCTTTACCACATCCAAATATGTTTTGAATTTGTTTTAGTTTATGGCTGTACGTGTAGATGCGAATTCATCCTCATTGATTCTATTGAAATTAGTACAAATGTCATGGACTTTTTTCCTTTTTTTTTTTTTTTTTATACATTTCACCTCTTTTCCAAAAGGCTTTTTCAATTATACTTTTAAATTAAAAAAACTGACATAGGAGATGAGTTGAATGTTACATGCGGACAGCCAAGGAAATCAGCTAACCCCCGTTGTCTGCTGTAAATCAGCTGTCTGGAGGGCACTGGCTTGAGTTGGCCATAAACCAGGACTTGCTTTGTTGCTGCAGGCCCTGGAGTTGGCATTTCCTCTCCAATATTGAGTTATTGATCAAGCCTGAGCTGGATGATGACCCAGCATATGCTCTTTTCAGTGGATTAAAGAGCTATGTTGATGGTTTTTCCTATTTTTAAGTTTGCCCTTGCAAGTATTTTTAATTTTTTTCCAATTGTAGGTCATTTATTTTAGCCTTGTTTGCCTTTTGTTTGACAATTTTTAAAGGCAAATCTGAGATTTTTTGCATCCTATCATATTAAGTAGAGCTTCAACTAACTATTATTTTTGACGGATCATTGATCTTTATCTTCACAGGTCACAGACACTTATTCTACTTTAATTTTCACAATTTCAGTTTCTTTAATATAGCAGAAAATACAGTGCATCCATGTTACAGCCTTATTTCAAAATGGATTAAATCCGTTTTCTTCCTGAAAAAATTGTTGGAAAACACTCCATGATGACAACATTGAAAAAGTTCTTTTGAAAGTGTTGCAAATGTATTAAAAATGAAAACACTGAAAAATGATATTTACAGGAGTATTCACAGCCTTTGATCAATACTGAACTTTGCAGAACTTTTGCCAGCAGTTATAGCCTCAAGTCATTTTGAATATGACGCCACAAGCTTGGTACATATAGTTTCCTGCCGGTCCTCCACTGTTACAGCGGCGTTTTGTTGACATGACTCAATGCATAGCAATGACACGTCACTGTTTTTAGCAGCAAATAGGCAAAGGCCAATTCAGTAATATATATCAATGCACGTAACATAAATATATATATATAAAATGTTTTAGCGCTTAGCACATAGTGTTAGCCGGTTAGCCCGATGGAAATTTCAGAATGAAAGCAGTGCTACTTTCGTTGTAGGTCAAACTTTGGTTGCAGGTATCCTTCCATTTTGACATAATGTGTTAAGTTGTGAGTTGATTTTTTTTTGTATTGGGACTAGTTGTGTTGTGTTGTGAATTTAAAGTGTTTGGGTGTTTAGCACGGTGTTTCCCAACCCTGGTCCTCGAGACACACTGTCCTGCAGATCCATCAGTTAAGCCGTAGTCACATGAACCCATAGGGGGAGACTGACCTGTACAGATGCTGCTGGTTTTTGGGTTGTCCGGGCTCATAGAGGGTACTAGAGTGGAGTGCAAGTCTGTTTAGCAGTTCCCTTGAAGTTTGTACGGCCACCCAATGGGAATCCATGAAAAGGAAATGTACAGTTGTCGTGCATGTGTGTAACGTGAAGTATTTGTAAGGATAACATAAGGTACTAGCAATTATGACATTTGGGAGCCCTTATGGCACACTAGTGGCCATAAGATGCCCATAGTTTGTCCAAATAAACCATGCTTTTTTTTTCTAATTTAATCATTTCTAATAGTCAGGCTGCAAGCACGGAGTACACAGTGGGCGCTCGGGGAGCGGCCACCTATCACTTAAACAGCACCAACAGACTCTTGGCGCAGGTTTCATGGAGGTTGAAAAAATGAACAATCTGTATGACACACCTGTATCACTTCCTTGTGTGTTGAAAAAGAATTAGCTAATTGCTACAACCCACAGTATGCCAAAAAAAATGTCCATGAACAGTTTTGATCTACAGGCTCACTGACTGGTCTACAATCTTGCTTACCCCGCTCAGGTTTGCCCATTTTTTTGCCCATAGATAGCCTGTATCCCAGAATACCTCCATCAGGTTAGGGACAAGTCACTTCCTCAAGTGGAGGAGTTGTGGATATCACAAGCCACGCAAGAATAGAGTGTCAGATCAACAGCACAGAATCTTGATGTTGTAAGCATTGTGTCAAAGAGTTGTGTTTCTTCCCTCACCTGTGGCCATGAGCCGTGGAAAGTGAACAAACGGTTAAGACCATAGATAAAGATGGCAGAAACAAGATAAATTCCAGGGTGGCTATCTCTTTTGGTAATAATTTTGTAGGAACTCCTTCCCATTTTAAGGAGCTGATTGTGAGCATTTGAAAACAAGAAAGCCAGCAAGACGACTTCTTGTGTACAAGGACTTGCCTGGAATCACCCCTACATTCCCCTGGAAAAGGTAGACAGTGGATGAGACGATGGATGGTGACCTTTTGTTAACACAGTCATTCTTTGGTCTCTTTTTTTAAAGTGTTGGAAATTAAACCTTTCGGATGACCTTGAGGTTGCAGAGAAAAAGGAACAAAATTGGAGGAAGGAAGGAGGAGGGGATGAAGGAGAGTTGTCATTGGGACAATTACAGGGTGTGTCTTTCTGTCGGTGTGCACTTCCCCTGTAACTCCCAGTTCATGTTTGTTTCGTCTCTTCTCTGAGCTTCTCTACCCGTAACTCCCTCCTGTCTGTACTCAGCCACTGAGCTGACTCAAGAGCCAATCATCACCTCCATGTGAAATAACATTCATCTAACATCATTCATCAAGGTGATCCAAGTTCTTCAGACAGTCAGCTGGGTGTTAATGTTTCACCTCTTCGTTGCCAATTCTCAAATTCTTGAACAAACTCAAATCCTATCGTTTTCTTTCTGTGACCTCTTCAACTCACACCGACCCTGAAAGGATATATTTTCACAGCTGCTCACCCCCCAAAAAATAAAGATGTAAACTCTGCCAAGTCAATTTAACAGAGACGCACACATCAGGCACATGAGTGGCTGGTTTGAAGCCTCGCTTGCTCCAGTCCATTTCTCCTCCATGCTAGATTTTCAAAAACATCTCACTTTTGTTTTATCTTATGTGAGCGTCAAAAAAGTGTTTTTTTTTTTGCTCTGGTGATCAACCTCTGTTCATACGTAATTCAGAAGACGCTTTTTTTTCCATTAGTTTATGTGCTAAAGTGCTGCAGGGCATCTGAACAACAACTTTTATGCAACAAGGACACTGAGTAGGTACTGCATGTTGAAGAAATGCGCGTTCTTAAACACAAGTATGGTCCAGCAGGGGCTGGTGCTGTCTCTCCTGGTGTTCACACTGGACAAGCAGAATGGGGCTTCTTCTTTCTCTTTTGCTACTCTTTACTAGCACATCTTAGATGGGAAGATACTTTTGTTTGTTTGAATGGTTTCTGCCTACAGTTTGTGATCTAGAGTCAGATATGCTATATACCAAAAATATTGGCTCGCCTGCCTTGACTCAGATATGAACTAAAGTGCAATCCCATTTCTAACCCATAGAGTTCAACATGATGACGGTCCACCTTTTGCAGCTATTACAGCTTCAACTCTTCTGGCAAGGCTGTCTACAAGGTTAAGGAGTGTGTTTATGGGAATTTTTGACCTTTCTTTAAAAAGCGGATTGGTGAGGTCACACACTAATGTTGGTGAAGAAGACATGGCTCTCAGTCTCCGTTCTAATTCATTCCAAAGGAGTTCTATGGGGTTCAGGTCAGGACTCTGTGCAGGACAGTCAAGTTCATCCACACCAGACTCTGTCATCCATGTCTTTATGGAGCTTGCTTTGCGCACTGGTCCCAGTCATGTTGGAAGAGGAAGGGGCGCGCTCCAAACGGTCCAAAATGTGTTGGTATCCTGAAGCATTCAGAGTTCCTTTTACTGGAACTAAGGGACCAAGCCCAAGTCCTGAAAAACAACCCCACACCATAAGTCATCCTCCACCAAATGTCACACAGTCAGAAATGTACTGTTCTCCTGGTAACCTCCAAACCCAGACTTGTCCATCAGATTGCCAGATGGAGAAGTGTGATTCATCACTCCAGAGAACATGTCTCCACTTCTCTAGAGTCCAGTGGCGGCGTGCTTTACACCACTGCATCCGACGCTTTGCATTGTACTTGATGCACTTGGATGCAGCTGCTCGGCCATGGAAACCCACTCCATGAAGCTCTCTGCGTGAAGGTCTGAAGGTCACATGAAGGTTGAAGCTCTGTAGTGATTGACTGTGCAGAAAGTCGGTGACCTCTTTGCGCTTCAGCATCTGCTGACCCCTCTCTGTCAGTTTATGTGGCTTTATGTGAGTTATTGTTGTTCCCAAACCAAGCGGACAGTTGACTGTGGAATATTTAGAAGCCAGGACATTTCTCGACTGGATTTGTTGCACAGGTGTCATCCTATGACAGTTCCACGCTGGAATTCACTGAGCTCCTGAGAGCGACTCATTTTTTCACAAGTGTTTGTGAAAACAGTCTGCATGCCTGTGTGCTTGATTTTATACACCTGTGGCCGGAGCAAGTGATTAGGACACCTGATTCTGATCATTTAGATGGGTGAGTGAATACTTTGGCAATATATTGTATAAACAAATGTGTAGACATGCACGAGCAGTAAATCTCTCAGTAAAAAGTATTTTTTTCTGTTTTTTTTTTAGTGGTTGCATAAGGTTTTTGGCTCAACTACTCAGCCTCGGATATTCTGCTTTGTCCCGTGTTCAGACTCTCTGCCTCTACTCTCACAGCTCCCCACCTAGCCTGAGTGATGTAGCTGCATGTGTGGAACGTGACACAGGTATGCAAGAATTTCTGCACTCATGGAGAAGAAGAAAGAGCTGGGAAACGAGAATCATTTATTTGGTTAAACTTTTTTCTTCATGTATTTATTTTAAAATAGCTTTCTGGCAAACATGTATGTGTTAATAATTCATTTAGCAGTTTTTGCTGAATTAAAATCATTTTTCACTTGTTCTATTAAAATATTCTTGTGTTCTTGTAATCATGCTCTATAGATTGAATATGTACCTACTATTTAACAGTATCTTGTTTTAGAGCCTCCTATCTTCATATTTTGACGTATTGTAAAAGTGTTCCCAATTTTATTTATTTATTTCTAGATTTATTTATTGATTTGCAGATGACACGTTCCTGCATTCAAAAGTGCAGCCAAAGATTCTCCGTGAATTTTGATCCATAGCTGCTGCGGCCTCTGTGATCCTGAGCTCCCTCCACCCTCTACAGTTTCTCTGTTTGGATCCAGCCAAAGGCATTCTTCTGATCCCAGACTTAGTGTGCTATCCTTTCATTTCAAAGCTTTTGGTCTTTGTCATCCTTGTGGATGTCTGTGATCTGCAGAAAAGAAAACACATAGCTCAGCTTAGAACATTTTGAGTCGCAGATTACTGTCTGGATTCATATCCAGGTTAACCTGCTCCAACTTGTCTGTCACACACCTGCATGACGAGGAGGGGTGGGGGTGCACACACATATGGGAGCTTCTCGCGCTCCACCCTGCTTTCCTGAAGGAACAGAGCCAAACTGACAGTTCAGGCGCTGTCGTGCAGGCTGCAACAGGAGGATGTTAGTGTGGTTTCTGCACATGCTCAGACGCACACCAGGTGAGGCGATTCCTGGTGCAGCGTGCTGAGACAGATCCCTCTTTCATGCTGAACTAAGGAGTCTCTGTACCTTTGCTCCCTGCTGTTTACCTCCCCTGCTGCTTTCTGCCACGTCAAATAACCGCCTGGGTGCTCGGCTCGCTCCTCTGGGATCCTCGTGGCCAAAAAGTCAGACTGTGGTCACTCTACTCTGAATCTGAACGGCAAAATACTTGGAGAAGGAATCCTGATGGCTTCAGATCTGTCTGTCTTTTGAAGATGGAATTTCGGAGGATTTGCTGGATTTCACCTGGGAGTCTGGTACTAGCTGGTACTAAAAACTAAGGACTCTTTTTTTACCAGCTATAGGGAGGCATTTGAGGAGGGCTTGGCAGAGTCTTTAGGGTTTCTGAACCACTCTGCAGGGAAGATGAGTGGATTTCTGTATCGAGGAAGGTAAGGCTTTCTGTGTGATGAGTCATGATGGTGTGCTTGATGCAGGGTTTTGTGTGGGTGTGCATTCATAGATGCTACATTAATGGCAAAGCCTTTTCCTCTTTACTGAATGAGGACAAACCAAAAGTTTCTTTACTTTTTTAAACAGGAAAACTAACCTTTGCGCCAGAATTACATAACCCACGAGTCCACCAGGTCCTGCCAGCAAATTATCTCTGTCCACTACTAGTACTTTAACCTCTTCAAGCCTTCATCAATACACCTAATAGACCAAACAGCTAGATATTTACTCATGTTTAGAGAAAACAAAGAAAAAGGCTGAGTTATCTAAGATTGTGTTGTTTCATCAAATTCCAGCTCATCACTGAAAAGATGACGTCAATACCCAAGAGTCTTTTCATGACGAAACTTCTCCACAAGTCAAGGAATCACTTACAAAAGATACTAAATGTGTGTTACACAAAAACCAAACATTTCAGGAACTTTTGGTACCAAATTGTCTGCTATAGTGGTGGCGTTTTATGAAGAGAGAGTAAAAAGCAGAGAGATGATGAGGTGCTCCTCTTTAATTATGTCCCCCAGCAGTCCCGGTCAAAAATTATTTTTTGTCAAATTTTTGTTTTTTGTTTGACATTGTGAAACCCCCCCCTTCCTAAAAAAGAAAAAAAGATGATAACCCAGCAGGCTTAAAAAGATTTCAAAATCCAGTTCCAAAATCAAAACACACGCCGGTGATATCCAAAGAAAGTTTGGGAGTTTTTGTGGCAAAGTGTGAAATGTAGTGATTTTTCAAGTTTTCCACAATATGAGAAAAGAACACTTTCGTTTGAACAATTTTCAGAAGACTTTACACATTCCACCCTAAGTTTACCATCACAACCAAAGTTTTGTTGACCTTTGACCTCGAGAAGTGGCCACCATCTTGAATCTTCATAACAAAAATAATAATAATAATAACCTGTTGAAGCCTACCGGCAAAGATTTCAACTCCTTCTAGGAATTTCAATCTATCCCCTCATAAATCTTCAAGCAACATTGAGAAGCTACTTAGAAAAAAAATTGGTTTTAAAGTTTGTAGATTTTAAATGATGCTGGTGTGGTGAGCTCACAAAAAGGGCGTTTCCCTGTTTCTCCCACATTTTTTGCCAGAATATTGAAAAAAATGTATGAATGGTAGAAATTAACCTTCAATTGGCTCAATTGGAATAAAACCATGCCACGTACGATGTTACCTAGGAAATTCAGAAGTTTACTTTTTCAGATTCTTCTACAATTGACATCGACCAGTTAGTCATCCCCAGGGCGGCTAAAACATACAATTGTTGCTTTGGAGATAAAACCAACATAAAAGCCGCCATTTTGAAAATGAATTTTTCATGAATTTGTCATTTGTAGCTCTGACCCTGGTGGTGGGACAGAGGAAGAGGAGGGGGCCACAAGGGTGGGGGCAGATACATCCGCTCACGACTTTAAACCACATTGCTCTTTCATTCAAATTTCGTTAAATGTGTGTGATGTGTTATATTGATTTCTGCAATTAAGTATTACTATAATCAATGAGCACATCCTTTTAGTTTCTTCATTATTAATCTACACTTGGACTGATACAGTATTTATAACTTTATATAGACGGTAATAACAGAATTATGGCAAAAATGTCAAGAAAAAAAGTTAAGTAAAACATATAAAGGGTTGGAATATTTAAATTAGCTTCTTCCTATTTCATTTCAGGCAATAATCAAACTTTATTCAACAATTATTATATGAAACAGATTTAATTTGTGCTGTATGAATTACTAAAAATATTAACAAATATCATAACTAGAAGCAATCATGTCAAGGAAATTGGATCTTTTTTTTTTTTTCAAATCAACATGTGAAAGAATCTTTTAATAGATTTGATATGTGTATGTATTCTTATTGTCTTGTTTTTTGTGTGCTAAAATTGCATAAAAAGAACCAAGCATTAATGACCCGGGCAGATCTTTATGAAATGGCAGAACTTTGAGCAGTTTTTGGAAATGGCTAATGCAAAGCCTACAAAGAAGTGTTGAAGAACTTTGCACTGTTTTTGCATCTACCACTACATTTTTATATTGCAGGTTTAAACACTTTTTCCAAAGAGCATCTTCGCTGAAGTGACTATGAAGTTTCAGTAACTTGATGAAGCTGCATGACTAAATTCAGGTGGTGACCTTTTGAGGAAGTATGTGTGTGAATTGCTTTTTTTATAGACTGTTTTCTCTATGATTCTGTGACGCTTTAGCTCCTCCTCTGCTGCCTTTGTTTACTGTGCTTCTCGGTGAGTGATGGCAGTGTGACTTGAAGCATACGCTGACTCAGTTTCCACCACTGGCCTATGACTGTGTGGGAATTTGGCTGACTGCTGTCTTGTCTTCCAGGCACTCTGGTGCTGATAAACGGGCCAGGCCAAAAAGCGTCGGACCTCTGATGGGTAAGTTTCCTCATCAGACTTACATTTATTCGAAACTCACTTTTCATTTTCCCCATACTCCTGCTATACACACTGGAAAAATGTCCTCCAAACAAGTTTAAATAAATGGAATACAAGATGTTTTCCTCTTGTTATAAGTAAAAAATCTGCTCAGGGTTTGTTTCAGTAAGATTTCTTGGAAAATGTGTGATGTTCGGCCCTTCTAAGACAAAATGAAATCTTGAAATTGACCATGAACACTCTTTTTTTTTTTAGTATATTGGTCTGGTAATTGAAAATATTGTCTTTAAATTAGCAATATTGCTTAAAAATAGAGTTTTGCTTCTATAAGTACAGGTATATTTTATACATTTTTAGACAATAATCAGCTTAAAGTGAGTCTATAATAACACTGCATGTTTCCTTTCAAACATCTGTCCTTGTGTTGTTAAACACACTTGTTCTGTGTGACAAGTCAAATAGAACTTTCTAGTTTCCCAAAGTCTTTCTTGAAACAGGCTCACTCACCAACAATAAATAAAACTTTTGATTTTAAATATTGAACATTTAAAAAAGACATGTTTCTTCAGAGATATCACTTCAAAAAAGATGTTTTCAAGATTGAATGACTTAAGATAGTTGAGATTCATTGCCATAAAAAAGTCATTACATCTTACTGAAAAGTTACTAGTAAGTTAGTTTTATCCTAAATAAAGTGTTATAAGACATTTAAAATAGAAACTTTAGACAAAAATACTTTTTTGCGTGTTTTTGCACTGTAAACAACTGATTGCAAAGACCCTTCTGATTTCCTGTGTTGACTAAATGGTTCTTTGTATAAACTGTGGCATGTTGTGAATGACAACTGACTGACTGGTCACAACTAGTTTTTTGAGTGTGCAATTCTTTTATTAAATTTAAAAATTTCAACTCGGAGGCCCATTTTCTTACATTTTTCTGCAATTCGGACATTTTTACTCGCAGAGGCAAGTTTAACTGCAGCTGATGTTGATCTTTTATGAATAATTATTTTTTATGGAGACTATTTTTTTATATCACTAATATGTTGTCATTACTGATCAGGTGGCAAACCTGAGCATTTGTAAACAGTTTAAACTTGCACTTCTTCCTCAAATATCAATCTTCAGTTATGCTATTTGTAGATCTTGCCGTGATTGTTTAGGAGCGGCTTCTGTGTTTGAAAATTCAAAGGTTCATGTCTTGATTAAAGTCTCACTTTGATCATCTTTTGATCTATTGTCAAATTGTTCCCAGCAGTCTTTTAATTATGTTTATGCCATTTTTAGCCCAAATCAAAAACCGAGGACATGGTTTCTTCAGAGCTGCAGGAGTTTATTAGAAATTTTATTAGAAATTCGCCTCTGAGTTGTTGGGGTGACCATTCGTGTGGAGCAACCCCACCCCCTTCCACTCTCCATTCAGAGTGGAGAAGGGAGCTTGTTTTCCATCCAGCATTTTTTTTCTACATCACAAATACAATCTTTTTCAAATTAATTTTATGTCTGCTGCTGATTCATAACAATTTAAATATAGAAATACTCCGAATTTTGAGCTTAATTTTCTGAATATTTGTTCTCCATAACCAGAAAAATACAACAAGAACATGTTAAAAACACCAAAAACACAATAGTTATTATAGTGGGTCTTTAATGGTCAGTAAAATAGGAACATCTGAAAAGATTCACTCATAATGTAAGGCAGTTTCACTGACCAAGTTATTTTAGGTGGGTTTCAGTTGAAATGTTAAAACAAAAATCAGAATATTGTCATATTATCTCAATCATTGCTGCAATGCACCAGTTCTGAGGGGAATCAGCAAATGCCAGCAAGGGGAACTTGATTTGGCAAACAACTCAAATCCTCTTTCATTAAAAAAAAAAAAAAAAGAAAAGAAAAAAGTTTATGGCACAAAGGGAAAAACTGTAAATGTAAAAATGGTAAATGGCGTACACTTAAATAGCGCTTTTCTACCTTAATTGAAGGCTCAAAGCGCTTTACAGTCACGGTCCCATTCACACACACTGAATGTGTGTGTGAATGGGTGTGTGAATGTGTACACAAAAATGAACCATAATCCAAGATTTCATGTTCCTCACAAATCTTTACTTAATTTATCAAACAGATGTTACACTCTTATTCCGAACGAATACCCCTCTTGCTTTTTAAAATTCAGAAATTTGAACTCGTCTACACAATATATGTATGTATGAAGATAGAGAGAGAGTGAGAGCTGGTCAACATTTCTGTGTAGAGCAGTGAATGATTTTTATTCAATGTCATTTGATATACAACACTGTACAGTAGAGAAGTATTTTTGATGTTAAAAGGCTGAATGAGTTATTCCCTCATAAAACAAAGAGAAAAATATTGATAAATAGTTTTATATCCAACACAGATTTTCTTTTTATTTGTTTTCTTAAAAAAATAGATCACAAAAAATGTTTTTTACAAAAGACATTAGGTCTAGAGAAATTTTGCACAAATTTTTATAGTCATATCAATTGTTCATCATTTGTTGTTTCCTGCTCAGCCTGACCAGATACAGATTTGTCAACATCTTAGGTAATGATCCAGAATTCGTTGGGAAATAGTAAATGGCATGTACTTACTGGATATGGCGCTTTACTACTTTCTTTCAAGGCCCAAAACGCCTTAAGTCACAGTCCTGTGCATCCACACACATTCACACATTGATGGTGGTGGCGCTACTAAACACTGGCGCTAACCTATTACCATCAGGAGCAATGTGGGGTTCAGTGTTCTGCCCAAGGACACTTCTCAATGAGCAGGCAAGGCGGGAACCAAACCTGCAATCTTGCAAACAGAGGTTGACACTCTTCCTCTGCACCATGGCCACCCCATTAAAATTCTACAGAAAAGCATTTTAATGATCTATACATGCTGCAATTGTAAAACTCTTAAAAATACAAACTACACTGATGACATTCAATGGCGAACAATCCTCCATCATCTGCATAACAACTGTTATAATGCTCTTACAGTGATTAAAAATCCTACCAGTCTGCACTTTTCTGAGATCTCCTGGACTTTTGATGGTGATGCTTCTGACTCCTAAAGCCTTTAAAAGCGGTCTGATCTGTCGCTGAGCTCCTGTGGTTTAGCTAAACTCAGGTTGGATTTGACCCCTTTCCCTTTTTCTTCTTTGTGCAGATTTCTCCTACGAGGAAATGGACAAAGGCCCGCCGGTACAGATGCACAGCCTCAGAGAGTTTGAGCAGGTGAGTTGTTTGACCTTTTCTTAACTGTAGCATCACTCAGAAGGTAATAGTTTACAAAGAGATTGATTGGGTGTAGTTGTGGCGTAGGTGTTGCAGCGGGAAAAGAGTTCCCCTCATTGTGTCTGAAAAGATCCACTAATTTTAGCCTTCGGTTGGGTGAGGGCTGTCCGTGCTTGCCTTTTGTCTCACTGGTAATCACTATTTTGGTTTGTTTGGGAGAATGACGTGGCAGGTAAGAGAATGCAAGAGCCTTTTCTCCGCACTGATGTTCTCTTGTGTACACAGATTGATGCACACATGTCCAGTTGTAAAGTGAGTTGCTGACAACAACCATTACTGTTTTTTGTGCTTTTTAAAATGTATTTATTTTTGTGTTTAGCTGTTATCACAACTTTTTTGTGGCAGTTTTGACATCCCTGTCAATAATAATGTTCACTTCCTCCTACAAAGAGGTACTAGCACACTAAAAAAATTAATAAAAAAAAGGCTTTTGTAGCTAAAAATATAAACGTTTTGGTGTGAACACCTGAATATAAAATAATTAGATTTAGAAAATTCGTTTTTCAGTTTTTTTATCAATTGATCTCATGTTGATAGTGAGCCAGTTGTCTCCTTCATGATACTTGTCACTTACCATATTTTACGCTCTATTAGTCAAAAAAAAAGACAGTGTGACTATGAGCCGGGGCGCCTCATATATAGATTTATTCTGGTTGTGCTTCTTGATGTTGAAGTGATTTTTGAGAGGTAGATGGCGCTCTGTCAAAATGTTTTGGGTGGGTGCCTTTGATATGCTAACACAGCTAGCATGTAGCACTGTGGGACTGTTTTTTTTTTTTTCTTTTTTCTTTTTGCTGACAAATTTGGGAGTTAGGATGGTCACAGTGACGTTTGTTTTAGTGGTATTGTCAGGCCTCTACCTCCGACCACCAGAGGGAGTCCTCTCTTGAAAATTGATCCCCCACCTCTCCACCAGCTGTGTCTCATCTACTCATCAGCCTCACCATACTTAAATGCCCTGTTTAGACTTTGCGCTTTGCGAAGTATAGTTTGGTGTCACTAAGAGTTCTGAGCGTTCTTTCTTGTTCTTTGCCTCCTCGTGTTTGACCCTTGCCTGCCTCATCGATTCCCTGTTTTGCCCTTGCCTGTTGACTCCAGCCTGCCTTTGACTTCGTCCTGTTTTGCCCTTGCCTGTTTTGGTCGTTATAAACCTCACGTCCTGCACATGGATCCACACGCCTCCGCGCCTTTGTTTCAGGTATCAGTCTGTTATTTTTTTTTTACATGTAACAAACAAGGTTGAGAGTAACAGGTATTGTAAATACACGCGTACGGCTAATGCTTCTAACATGGCAACGTGTAGCGTGTTACAAACAAGTTCTAGAATAACTGTGAATGCAGTTAAGAAAGTCTGACTGACTTATCTCAGACTTTTTTTGTCTTGCTTATGGCGCCTTACAGATGATATAGGTTCAAAAATCGACCATTCATTGACAATGCTCCTAATAATCCAGGGCACCCTTTAGAAAATACTGTACTCTTGTTGTAATTAGTTATCGAAAAATATTGTATTTTTTTTTTATGTTTTTGAGGGAACTTTTAACTATTTGCGGTAACATAAGAGAGAATCACACAAAGATGGAGGCATAGATTGAAGTCAGATGTGTTGGAAAAAGATGACCAGAACAGTTTGCTCTGGCTCTGCTGATGTACCTCACTAATGGACTCTGGGAGCTCTGCCAGGTGCATTATGGGTGACTTTACCTCTGCTTGTGCTTACTGCTATGACCCTTTCTCCCACTCAGTGAAGGCATGAAACAGAGCGGACGGTGGTGGCTTATGCGTCACTAATCAGTGTTCTGTGCTCCAAGAGGAGTTTCCTATGTGGATACTCATCAGCTGCAGTCACGACAGCAGATAATGAGAAGTAACTTCTGTTTGTGAATCCAACTTCTGTTTATTCTGAAACCAGACCAGTTAACCTTGTTGACTCAAACCGAGTCAGACCAATCACTGCTCACCAATGCTTGGTTATAACATAGTGGCATCCGTATTGTAAAAAAAAATGGTGACTGAATGGACTTCATTTTGTTGGGGTTGGAAGTAACCCATTTTCCATGGCTGACGTCACACTTGTGCGTACCAGTTCTGCTTTTCAAAATGAATGACTGTAAGTTATACTTTTACCTGATTTAGGATTAAAAAACAGTACTCTTAATCAGCTATACTCTAGTTACTTGTTTCAAATGAACATTTAGTTTATTTTAAGTGTCTGATATCTGCACTATATTGTACACAATATGGACCCAGCCTGTGCTGACAGATGCATCTAAACGTAATCATCAGCAACAGTCAGTATAAAGAATGTTGGCAAAAAGTTCAGTTTTGAAGAGGCGACCATGATGATTTATGGTTTCAAAGACAAACAACAAATGTTCAGTAAAGCAGCAGTACTGTGTGTGAGGCTAAGATTTAATGATAAAGTAATTATGAATACACAAGCAGGAGAGATGAGACCAACGTATTTGGAGAATATGATGTTTTATCTGGTCTGTTTTGATGCAAACTGTTTCCAATCGACTGGATCACCCTGAAGTATTTAGTAGTAAAAACCCATACTAATAGCAAAAGTGTCAAACCTGCAGAAAAAAACTGATTTCTGTTTTGTTGTGTTGAGCAACAAATAGTTTTGATTGTGTTTCTTCACCATTTGAAACAAACTACATCCTGTGACTCTTTCTATTCATCTCTTAAAGCCCCACTCCGATCTTATGGATCTATTTTCAAAGTGTTCCCAGTGGTCTTTTAATTATGTTTTTGCTGTTTTTAGCCGAAACTTAAAAACCTGTGTCGTTTTCTAGGACATAGTTTCTGCAGAGCAGCAGTAGATCATTAGAAATTCCCTTTGAGTTGTGGGCGTGACCGCTGGCGCAAAGCAAACCCCGGCCAGTGTATTTTCTCCATCACAACTACAATCTTTTTCCAACTGCATTTTTTGGTCTGCTCCTGATTCAACTACTTGAATAACAAAATATTCAATTGCAATTTTATTGTTATTTTCTATGTAAATGTCCTCCATTAGCAAAAACGACAGTAAAATGGTAAAAACACAATTTTCATTGGAGTGCGTCTTTTAGGCTGTGGTTTCCTTTTTTTTCTTCTTCTTGGCTGTGAGTCTCCTGATTGCAGATTTATGTTCTGGTTTTGTTTGATTGATTGACAAATTTAGTAAGAATTTACTTTGTGCATCCTATTTGTTTCCAGTTTCAACTTGATAATGGTAGCTCAAAATAATAACTATTTTGAAGATGTTCTTTGCGTGAAGGTTGGCCTAAAATGTTTAGTTTTAGACGTATTTAAATACGTTTTCTTCTAATTCAGTATTGAAATGAAAGTTGCAGCCCATAGACAAACTTAATGCGTTGTTAAAACTCATTAAGTTAAAGATATTTTGGGCTCAAAAAACCCAAAAATGTTCAGTTATGTGCAAGACATTTTCTTTTTCTTCTTTTTTTTGTCTTGTAGCGTTTATGTCTTAAACAGACACATTTCTCTGGGAATTTTACATGGAGTCAAAACCAAAAGATTCTCCATTTGTAAATAATCCTTTGTGAATTTAAGTAGATGAGAACTTTCTGCTTTCAGCTTTGCTGCGATGTCATAGAACATTCCCCAACATGTTAGTGCAAAAAGAGTAAAAAAGGTCACAAATTGCCCTTGGATAAACACATTTGGTGTGATGACCAAAACGTTTGCACGTCTGCATCTCTGTGAGGTTACACTTGGTTAAATCCTCTAAACACAAAAACCTTCAGAATTTCTTTACATTTACTGGAACAAAATGGACGCTCAGTTTGTAACAGTTGGTTGGTTCAAAAGCTGATTATAGAGGATTGGATTAGCTGGAATCTTAGTTTTAGGTTTAACTTTCTTTTCATGCCGAAATGGACTTCACGTGCATCGTGAGCTGCGATGGAGGCTCCAACTATTATTTCCTGAAGAGAGCCATATTTCCCCGTGTGACTGCGAGTCTTGGCTTTTTGGGCTGCATTACGGCTTTTCTTTGAAGTGTCGCTCTGAAGGTCCCATTGGGGCAGGGAGAGATGAGTCACGCTGCATGCAGACATGCAGCATAGACGGTAACCGGGAGGCGGCCTAAACACGCCTCTGTACTGAAAGGCAAAAAAGGAAAAGCGACTTCAGACGTTTTGTGTCTGATTCTCTGCTGCAGAAATGTAAAATCCTCTCAATGAAGCTTTTCAATGTTTTCACCTGTTAAAAAAACTACTGAAGGCTCTGTATGGAAGCCCTTATTGGTCATAATTGCACACAAAGAAAGATTTTGTGCAAAAAGTTGCTTCCTTTTAAAAATGTATCCATTTAAAGATCCGGACCATAGAACCTACAGTGTATAAAAGGTGTTTCCAGGCTAAGGAGCTCCAAAAACAGATTAAGTCCAGCTTCTAAACATGATAGAAATCCTACAGTTGTCACTTGTTTGCTGCAAAACTATTAAAAGACATTCTCTGATCTTCTCCGACCTTCTTTTGATCTAATTTGAAAGCATTCCCAGTGGTCTTTTAATATATAATTACGTAGTTTTTAACCAAAATTTAAAACTAAAGATTTCGTAGAACCTTTGAGAGATTCTGGACTCTCCCACATTAGTGCTGCTCACTGTGTCGACTATGACAGTTGATGACAGAGCGAAACTACTGCATATGTGTGTTTACTGACAGAAAAACACTGAAATAATCCAACCTCATGGAAAACTATCATTAACTCACATGAAGAGAGCAAACCGTATGAATTTAGAGGCAGAAATCTGTCAGAGAAATATGACTCTGTGCTATTTGCATTTAAAAGTGGTCATTTAGGACCTTCCAAATCCCTTTGTACGCTGAGTAATCTGCCACAGATCCTTAAAACTCCTCCAAAGTGTCAGACTTTCAGACAACCTCATAGCATCAGATTTACAGAGTATTTACAGAATCTCCAACTGGAACCGGCGGAAACGACCGATTTTCAATAAAACCCAAAAACAGAACTGTCTGAAAAATTTCCACATTCTGACATGAGCGCATTAAGGTTTGTTGACCTTTCGTGGCCTCTGTATTTTTACACTAAGCTCTCCTGACAGTGGCAGATTTTGTTGGCCCTCTCATCTTAATAGAGCAGTCGGGGTTATTGGATCCAGGTTCTTTTGTGCGGCGAGCGTGCCACTGCACGGTTTATCCTCTCCCCACATTTGTGTCAGTTTAGGGAATCAATCCTCCCCTCCGGTGCCTCAGAAGAAACAGGAACCTGCCAAAGCAGCGTTTGTAACTGTCAAACATCCTCACTGTTCTGCCCCGATGTTTTCAAAAAGAAGAGGAAAAAAATCAACCAATCAAAGTGCTCTCAATTGCACAAGAGCAAATAGAAAGCACATGCTTGCCTGTAAATGTGAATTTGGACCGTAGAGACGCTGAGATTGATAGAAAAAGGGACCGGGATGCATATAATTTTGTCCATTTAAACCTCAGGACAAATTATGGTTGTTAATCTGTTATTTTTGCGCCTGCTCACTTAAAAAATTTTTTTTTTAAAAAAGCTGCAAAGATTTGTCAGAGATGAATTAGCTGAGTCGCAGTAATGAGGGCGCTGGTCGTGGTGTGAGGACTAAAACCCAAGAAAACATCCGACCCCGACAGCTGACAACAGACCCGAGATTTGAACAACCCATTTATTTTAGAGTCTTTCATCTCTTCCTCTCTTCTTCTGCTCCTTTCGTTGGCGTTTAGAAAAATAGGTCAGAATATTGTTTGCGCCCTCAAGCTGATTTGCAGCATTCTGCAGCTCTGTGCAGTAACGCATACAACACTGGGTTAGTGACACGCACAAAAAAGAAACACGTCCAGCATTCTCACAAACGGCAGAGCTTCGGTCAAACACTGCAGCAATGTGTCTTTTGAAAAGTAAAGACATATTAGGTTAGGAGGAGAAAAAGATTACATTTGGAGGCTGAATATTGAAAGAAAATGCTTGCTGAAGCATTTTAAGAAATTTAACACCAAGTTGATGAAAAGAATATTAATGATTTGCTCAATCTCCATTTTTGTTGTTGCTTTTGATGGTAATTATCAAAATATGTATAAGGCTGTTCATCAAAAGGGTAGATCTTAAAAAATATTTCTATTAATTCTTCCCTCTAATTTTTTTTACATTTTTTATGAATTACTGTATTTTCCACCATATAGGGTACACTGTCAATGAATGGTCTATTTTTGAACTCATCATACATAAAGCGCACCAAACTGTAAGATGCTTTTAAGCAAGAATAGAGTCAGAGAGCAGTCCATCAGTCAGTATGGTGGCCGAGATGCGCCATCACAGCAAAAAAAAAAAAGAAACTGCAAACAAAAAACTAACTCTGCAAATAAAAAGAAAAAAGTCTCCAAATAAAAAAAAACGTAATGGACGTGGTCCATGGTCTTGGTCCATAGAAAAATGGAACAGAATGGTTTGCATGGAACTACTAGCAACAAAAGAAAGCGTCTGTATTTCTCTTTGTCACCTGCAGTCTACTCTCAGACAACATTAAATGTTTTGCATAAACGAAGTACCAAAAGCCAAGCAGAAAAATATGAGCTGCTGGATGACCTCCATTGTTGTTGATGGCTTCACTCTGCTTTTACTGAGTGGAAACGCTCACCTGAATTGCCTTGACCATTCTATATCGCACATTACCAGACCATATATCGTTCAGTACAAGCGAGGCTTATGTGTACTTTTTAATATTTTGTCCCTGATAATCCACTTCCGTTGGCTTTTTTATTTGAAGCGTTTTTTTTTTCCTTTTTTTGGATCATTTCTTTTTATTTGCACAGATTATTTTTTTGCTTGCACAGCTACTTTGTTTTCTGCCATAGCGCGTTTCGCCACCATAAGTCAGGCTTCATTGCTTCACAGAAAGTCTGGAAAATGTTTGTAACACATTATACATTAGCCACATTAAAAGCGTTAGCTGTGTTAGCATGTTCACACTACCTGTAACTCCCAACCTTGTTTGCAGCATGTTGGGAGTAAAAAGAGAGACTGCAAGCGCTAAAACAAATGTTATTGTGACTACCGTACGCTAACTCCCAACCTCATCAGGAACAAGTTAAAAAAAAATTTCAGTCAAAAACGCTACACATTAAAAGCGTTAGCTTCAGTAGCGTAAAACAATACTTGTAAATCCAAACCTCATTTGCAACATGTAAAAAAAAAAAACAACCTCTAAAACAAACATCACTGTGACTATGCTAACTTTCAAATAACACGTAAAAAAACCACAGTCCAGCACAGTTAGCCACGTTTGTGTTTTCACAAAACAACCAAACATTTTAAAAGAGCACCATGTACCTCTCAGTCATTTCAACATCATCAAACACAACCAGAATGAATCTATATACAGTATAAAGTGCTTCACATGATAAAGTGTACTGTTGTTTTTTTGTAAAAGTTAAGGCTTTTAAATAGGTCTTACAGTGATACATAAGTGTATATTAGCCATTTATCAGACAATGTTTTTTCATGATTACTTTAAATGTTTTGCTGTCATACACATGGTTGTAATCAACTAAAAACAACCCACATCATGCATCATGTGTCATGCTTAATCTAATCCCAACCTCATGAACCAAAACACCAATACATATTCTTACTTTGTGTCAAAACAGCCTTCAAAATATATTTATTATGGAATTTTTTTTTGTCACCTCCTGCCTTCTCTCACCTTTTGTTTCAAGTTGCTTCAAGAAATTTTGTAAAAAAAAATTTAAATCATTATTTGTTAACCAGTCCAGGTACCACATGGAGCCTGTCTTTAAATGAACTTCCTGTTCAGAGGCGTGACCCCTTCACCCACTGGCACAGAAACACAGATAGATAGGGGGGCAGGGAGCCGCTTGGCTTATTACAAACCAGGATATCCTGACCTCAGGGCCTGTGATTACCCTCCAGAAACATGACAAACTTAAATTTTTGTAGCATTGTGGCAGGACAAAGAATTTCCAAATTTCCGAATAATTGGGAGCTAGAACTATGCATAAAAGAAAATATTGAAAATTAGAAATATTTCAGTGTACGTTTTGCATTGCAGTAATTTTAAATTCACCTAAACATGAAAATTGACTTTAAGGTCAACATTCATTGATGCTTCCAACTGTATTTCTTCCTTTTTTCCTCTTCCAGTTTTAGTTTTAAGTTTAGTTTAGTTTAAGTTTTTCCAGTTTTAAGTAATGTTCCTTTTTCACGTCCCTTTTAACATCAATTTTTTATACCGTCATCTCTCATAATTCAAGAACAATTCTAACAAAATTAGGATAATTTGCAACAGACAACACTTGTTCACAGGCTTTTGTTTACATGCACTCACCATAAGAACACATAAAATGGAATTTCTAAAGAACAGAACTGCCGCTCTGCAGAAACTATGTCCTAGAAAACGCAGTTTTTTAAATTTTAAAAGCGATTTAGGCTAATCATAATTCACGGACCACTGAGAACACTTTTACAACAGATCAAAAGTAGATTGGAGTGGGACTTAAAGTTCATATGGTGGTTTTTTGAGTTTTCACACAAGTATTTCACACTATGAGTTGAAAGTTTCCACAACAAAAGTCCTGACTTCACCATAAAACCCAGCATGAATAACTGCAGGAGTGAGAACAAGCACATTCATATGTCTGTAAATCAGAATGTTATGGTCTTAAAACCAAACAGTGAGCACAGGCTAAAATATTCTACAATATTCAGAGGCTTAAACAAATCAAACTGATTCCAGACGGTACTTAAATGAAAAACATTTTTAAGATGAAAAATGTCTTTGCAGAATAAGTACACAGTTTTCCTCGTTTGTCTTAATTTTCCTGAACTCATCTGAAGCTACCCAAATGCCTCCGACTGTACATTTCAGACCTGGTCTTTCGGCAATGAATGAGTCCTGGCCAAGAAGCAAAAAAATACACAGTCCCTAAACATTTCATACAAATTAAGAAACATGAAATTTTTTTTAAAAGATTTAATTTCCAAGTCTTTCATAATGGTGTCAAACTGAGGCCTAGATATGAGAGCTGGGAGTTTAAAAGTTTTTTTGTAGAGTTCCAGTCCATAGGTGCTTTACACTGAAAAGCCATCTTTCCTTTTTCTGTCCAGACACTCAGGACTGACTGATTTTAAATGCCAAAATACCCAAATTCAGAAAATTATGGCTGCAGAATTATTATTTTTTAGATCTTCTAAAGCTCAGAGGTAATTTCAAATAGAGGGAAAACTGAGTATATCTGCTCAGAGATACGGTTCTTCTGAGTTCGGCTGCTACTGACCGCGCTCCAAAGCCTCCTCCGTAACAAAGCCTCCTCCCCTGCTCGCAGACACAAAGCTACAGTGTCCGACTTCTCTGCTTGGAGACGCGGTTCTCCAGAGTCCAGTAGCTCGTCAACCAGTCCTGTTACGCCGTCCACGCCTGACGTAAAAGCTCAAAGATGAGTTAATGCACACAACCAGGTGTGGGATTACCAGTGGGACTTTAACTTTGACCCAGACAGATGATGATCCAGGTTTAACTGGTATACTACTTTCACGCTAGGCATGTGACACACGTTCAAGAACACGCTAAATGGGAATTCCTGAATGCGTGTTTAGTATATGATGTTCACTCTGAATTATCACTACCCAATACTTGCACATGTAACTACAGTTGAAAGAGCTTTGGTGTAATGATCTTATCCTGTCTGCGACCTTTACACTATAAAAAACATGAGGTCAAATATTTAAGCTGTATCTGTTTGACTAGGAGTGCAAGTCAAACAGAAAAAAAACTGTACTTTATTTTTTTTTCAGCTGTATATTTGTATGAATATTCAGCTTTTCTGTTGCTAATGAGTTTTTTCCCCTGATAAATCATCTGTTGATTTATCTCTTAATTTTTGATTAGACAGTTTTCAGCACGCGTTATTTCTTCAGAAAGAGTAAAATCCATCAGAAATGAATGATTCAAGAAATGAATGTGTTACTCTTCGAATCCCATCAGAATAAGCTTGAGAAAATGAAAACACAATGCGGGTTGTGTTTCGAGCAGTGTGTCTAGTGGATGAGCTGATGAGCCGTAATGGACGTGTTGACAGCAGGGATGTCGATTTCAGAGAAGCTGCAAATCAATGAACAGAGGCTCAGCTTTCGGCTCAGCAAACTCGCTGTCCTGCATGAAGCACTCCAAATACTCTTTTCAGCACGTTTTTAAAACCACAAAATGCAGCTTCCTGTGAAATTTCACCTAAACTCACCTTTTGCTTGTCTGCACAGACAGGGCTGCTCACAAGCAAGGCCGTTTAAGGTGCAATCCTCAGCCTAGCTGGGCGTGTTTCAACAACTTTTGCTCGGTTTGTTTCGCCTTTTCTTTTCTTTTCAACCAACTTCCAAAACATATGTATACAAGTACTGGACTGAGTGACTCCTCCCCCCTCACGTTCCAAATAGGAATTATACGCTGGTTCCAAGAAACAAAAGTTCAATTTTTTATTGAAAGTTATTTAAGTTACAAACTGGCCAATCAGAATCCTCAATAAAAGTATTTGGTCTGATGTTGAATGTTCGAAACTTTTAGTTAGCACATTTTACAGAGCCTGCTTTTAAGTGATAGGGGTGTGGACTTCCAACACACTCAGTCCTGATTGGCGAGAGTGGTTACCATGAAAATGATGACTCAGACCGACTTTGACTAATCCCTGATTACTGGCGATGAACATTTTAACATCAGTATCATGAAGCACTAGCACTGACAGAACTCTGCAAAATGACCTCCAGCAGGCCACAAATCTGCAAGTATCTGCTCAGTCAGAAACAGAATCCATGAGGGTGCTACGAGGGCACAACATCCACAAGTGGGATTTGTGCTTACAGCCCAAAACCATGCAAGATGTTTGGCATTTGCAAAAGAACACCAAGATTGGTAAATTCACCATTGGTACCCTGTGCTCTTCACAATTGATGTGACAGAGTCTGGAGACGCTGTGGAAACTGCAGCATCGTACAACATCACTAGTTTGGCAGTGGGTCAATAGTGGTTTGGAGTGGCATTTCTTTGGAGGGCCGCACAGCTCTCCATGTGATTTCCAGAGGTATCCTGACTGCCGTTAGGTACCGAGATGAGCATCTCAGAGCCCTTGTGAAACCATATGCTGGTGTGATTGGCCCTGGGTTCCTCCTAAGGCAAGACAATGCTATCATGTGGCTGGAGTGTTTCAGCAGTTTCTGCTAGACGAAGGTATTGATGTAATAGACTAATAGGCCCATTCCCCAGACCTGAACCCAACTGAGCACATCTGGGACATCTTGTCATGGTCCATCCACCAACGCCAGGTTGCACTGTCCATGAGTTGGCGGATGCTTTGGTCCAGGTGTGGGAGGAAATCCCCCAGGAGACCATCCGCTGCCTCATCAGAAACATACCCAGGTGTTGCAGAGAAGTCATACAAGCATGTGGAGGCCCCACTGAGCCTAACTTTGACTTGTTTCAAAGACATTAAATTGAAGTTGGATCAGCCTGTACTATGTTTTTAAACTTTAATTTTGAGTGCTGATAAATAGAATTTCCATGAATTTGTGTGTGGTTGTGTTGTCAGCACACACAACTATGTAATGAATAAAACATTCAAAAACATTTTCACACTTTTCTACCTTGTTTCGTAAAAAAGCAATTCCATTTATAGAATGAGAACAATCGCAATCAAAGATTTTTGTAAATGTGGCAAACTGATTGTATTCTGTACAGGAAACCTGGCACAAGATTGATTGACAAGGTCAACATCCAATCAGCATGCAGAATACAGGGTAGTTAAAAAAAATAAACCTGCAAAATGACACTAAAAAAGCTGCGATACAACGAGACCACAAAAGGTGAACCGCGATATAGCAAGGAAACACTCTTGCCTTTTTTTCTTTTACAATTATGAAAATTAAAAATAGAACCAAAAAGGACTTGTTAAAGTAAATGTGGTTCCTGAACATAGCATAATAGTCTGCATCAGTTGGTATTCATAGCAGATTTTAAAGCTTAAAACTTTAAAGTTTAAAGCTTTATAAATATGGCCATCGGAACAAAAGTTCATTCATCTTCCATTCTTTCCCTCTTGCAGTTTTCTGCACACGTTTGGTTTCTTTTCTTCTGCAGCGTTTCTGTATGAAGGACATGTGTATGTGAAGAAGCAGTAGGTCATGGATCAGCAAAGAGTTATGACTTTGAGTCCATGTTTGAGTGAAAAATCCAGCAGAAAACAAAGGATTTTCACATCAATGTAACATGAAGACGTCCCGAAAGCCTCACAGCATCTGTGCAAAGTCTGGCTCCAGGCGGCTTTTTAATTCTACTGCACTACAGCGCCGCCATCTGCAATTGAAGCCTGAACGTCCACGCTCCAATCTTCGCTTTACTTGTTAATTGACTCAAGGCGTGTGCAGTAAATTTGCACTCCTTTCCAGTGGGTCAATGAAGACATATTGACTTGATCACAGGGTCAGTCATGGATGATAATTGTTAAGTTAAAGTGTGCATTAATATGCTCCCACTACACTCCCAGTCAAACGACCTGACTGGCACTTTGTGTGTTTTAGTCTGAAAGTGTGGCAACAAATGATCTGCAACTCCTCAGAGTGCAGCTCTTGATACATATGCCAACGACGCTTTGAGCACATTTTCATATCCACAGTTTTTAGTTTAAATAGCGGAGAAACTGAAAGTGTTTTTCTGTTATTTAGGAAGTATTTATGTGTGATGTTTAAACATCTGACCCCCCTCTGAGACTACGGAATGGATCATATGGAAGCAGTTACAAATTGTATTTCATGTGACTCAGTCTGAGTTGCGTGCCGAATCCTGTAATTACACCGACATTACAGACCATCGTTAATGTCAGGGTCAGGTAATCCGAGTCCACATTTCCTCCACAAACCGACCGAGGAAAATAACGGAGTATGAGACGGGATTGTAGCTGTCACATGACTCGGACCGCAATTTAAACGACAACAAGCATTAAAACCTGCAGAGGAACAGGAGATTAAATCCCATCCACCACGTTTAAAGATGCGGGGCTTTGACAAGCACAGGAGCAGCATTGAAATTCTCAGCACTTCTCTATTAGTGCCATGCATGTTTTCTATGTGTGTATGTGTATTCATGCATGTGTATTTTTATTAAATATGTTTTTACTATTTTTTTTTTTTTGGTTGGGTATAAAGCAGTAATTAGTCAATTCTTTTGAGGTTTTATATTATTCTTACTTGTTCTACAACTCTTTTTTTCTACATATCTGTAAAAATTGTTAGGAGAAAAAAAACATATATATAAATATGTATTTACTATCTATATAAATACATAGTAAATGGCTAAATGGCATATTCCTTGTTTAGCGCTTTTCAACCTTCCTTGAAGGCCCAGAGTGCTTTACAGTCTCAGTCCCATTCACACACTGATGGCGGCTTCACTGCCGACCACTGTGCCAAAACTCAAGATGTCTTTTTTTTGGGTCTAATTTCTAAGCTAAATATCCTATAAGACGAAAATAACTTTCTTGTAAATTATAAGTCAGATGTAAAGACTAAAACATTTTGTGTTTCTTGTTAAATAATTTCATTTTAACATCTTATATTTGGCAATATTTCTAATAAAATAAGTTTTTTTAAAAAATATATTTAAAATATTTTTTAAAAATTTCTGAGCATTTTTTTTAAATGAGTGGCCTTGTTTCAAGAGAAACTTTTATTTGACTTGTTTAATTTTATGACAAGTTTATCTTTACCAGTCTAATTCTAGTCTTACCTATAAATAAGTATAATTGGACTATTGGGCTTAGAATAGGATATGTCTTGAAGAAAAGTGCACAGAAATACCTTCTTTAAACATATGATAGTATTTTTTTGAGCAAAACATGTCTAATTTAACACTTATGTCCAATATTAGCTCATTTTCAGATTTAATTTGGATATTTTTTCCCGTGACTGATCAAACTTTTACGGTGGTTGTGGTCAGAAGCTTAAAGAATTATCTTCTGTTGGAAGATACCAAGTAACTTTCTGTTGAAATAATGAACAAATGTCATCATCCAATCAGTGATGTCCCATAATTCCTTCCTTTTTCCAGTTTCCTATTTTGTTTTTTTAACATTCCAGTTTGATTTCTGGAAATTACTTTTGTTTTCTGAAACACACCTTCCTTACTTTGTTTCAGTTTTTTGAAATTATGTTTTGCTTTTTGGAATTTAATGTTAAATTTCTAAAATGTAATGTTGCTTTATTTAATTTTATTTAGTTTTAGCTTTTTTAATTGTCATCGTGATCTCGAATTTTTATTTTCAAGGTGAGTGGTTTGTTGATGGGATTTGCACTTCAGGGCCACCGTAGAATTGGGGTCAAAACCACCAAAAATAGAGAACAGGATGGGAAGCTTTTATGTGAACATTTTACGTTTTTCACTAAAGTGGTGGGAATGTAAAGCTTTACAAGGTTTTGCAGCCTCAGTCAGTGTGTTTCCCATCACTTGGCTGGTTGTAGAGGGTTTTTTTCATGGTGTTCTCATTTGTTTTTGTTTTATAGAGTCTCTTTGTGGGCCTGTAATGGAGAGGTGTAATCAAAGCCATTTCTCTGCCGTTCTTCTCCTCTAGAATACATTTAGCAGATCTTCTCCTGGTGTCGCCTCCTCCTCGTCCTTCTTCTTCTTCCTCTTCTTTATCTCCTTTTTTTCTTCCGAAACGATAAAAAGTTTGTGAAAGAGAAACATGTGTGGAGCAGACTTCAGACCGAGCGTATTCCTCCCATCTTTACAAACCAGAGAAAACTCACCCGCTTGCCAAAAAAAATGAAGAAAAAAATTATGTTTAGAAAAAAAAAGAAGTTGGAGCAGCGTTCTGCACCCATGTGTCATTGTTTAGTTCCAAAGTGGAGTTCCTGGAATCAGTGCATTAAGGGCAGTGTTGAAATTGAGAGGTTTCTCTGCTTTGAGAACAGGTGCTTTCTGGTTAAGAACCCTCTGACGTTGGTTTTTTAAAGACCTCCACATGGAGAAACTGTGAGCAGAAGAGCAGAAACTAAATCTCCTGATTTTCATCGGTTGTTTGCTTTTCTAGTTGGTGTTACTCAGCAGCGTCTCCTTCATGTGATCGTTCTGCTGACATGTTTTCGCACCTGATTAAAGTCCTGCTCAGCAGGAATCGGGTCGCACTTTTCTGCTCCCATAAAAGTTTCATCAATGACTTTTCCCTTAAAACGCAGCAGCTGTTTTCCTCAGAGGCTTGTCAGTTTCAGTCCCATTTTTTCCTGTCTTCAAATCAACTTTAAAAGAGTCTGTAATGTCTGCCACCTCCTCCACCCTGGTTTGAAAAAATATTTTCCTTTTGACGGAGAAGCGTTTAGAAGTGAACCATCACATTCAAAGCTGCAGAACCTGCAGCTTTCGCTGCCCGATTCAGCTGAGAGGAGCTTCAGCATCCAAGAAAAACACCACATCTCCACTGTGGCCTCTGCAGAACACGTGTGTAGAAGCTTCGACATCAAAGGTCTTTTCCAACTGTGTCTCGAACCATCACAAGAAAACAATTTAAAACTCTAGGTTGTAAATATTTGTATCCCTATGTAGCCATTATTATCAAATTATCAATAAATCTGGATCAAACAAAATTAAGTTATTCTGAAGATTAACAGAAAGGTGAAATTGAGGATTAAAGACAGACAAATGAGAAGAGTAGATGAGATAAGATTCAATATAATTGGCCAAAAAAGTTAAAATTTTGCTGGAAATATCAAGAAGTAAAGGGAAACTATACAAAATTAAGAATATTTTTGAATTCTACACACATTAAAACTCTCACTGGCCACTTTATTAGGCACACCTGTCCAAATGCTGGTCAACACAAATTTCTAATCAGCCAATCACATTGCAGCAACTCAATGCATTTTGGCATATAGACATGATCAAGACGATCTGCTGAAGTTCAAACTGAGCATCAGAATGGGGATAAAGATGAATAAAGTGACAAGAACTTGGCATGGCCGTTGATGCCAGATGGGCTGGTCTGAGCATTTCAGAAACAGCTGATCTACTGGGATTTGCCTGAGGCTGCATGTCACAAAGGCTCACCAAAAATGGAGAATAGACCGTTGGAAAAACATTGGTCTGGTTCAGATGGTAGGGTCTGAATTTGGTGTTAACAGCATGAAAGCATGGCTCCATCCTGCCTTGTATCAATGGTTCAGGTTGGTGCTGTAATGGTGTGGGGAATATATCCTTAGCACACTTTGGACTCCTTAGTACCAGTTGATCATGGTTACAACACCACAGCCTACCTGAGTATTTTTGCTGACCATGTCCATCCCTTTATGACCTCAGTGTACCCATGCTCTGATGGCTACTTCCAGCAGGATGAGTTTACTGGACTCTAATGGCCTCCACAGTCACCGGATCTCAACCCAATAGAACACCACTGGGATGTGGTGGAACGAGAGATTGGCATCATGGATGTTCAGCTGACAAATCCTCAGCAACTGTGTGATGCCATCATGTCAACATGGACCAAACGCTCTGAGGAATGTTTCCAGTATCTTGTTGAATTTATGCCACCAAGGATTAAGGCAGTTTTGAAGACAGAAGGGGTCCAACCCGGTACTATCAAAATGTACCAATCAAAGTGGCCGGTGAGTGTAGATCCCCTTTATTCAGAAAAAAAAAAAAATTCTGTCAAGTCTTTGGGCTTTAAAGGGTTAAAAGATTGATACATTGTCTTATAAATAAGTAGCCTGTGTCACAGCAAGTGTCTAACCCAAGCTGCTTTTTTGTGGCTGTTAAAATAACACAGGCATGTGAGCAGCTAAACAAGAGCAGCCCTCCTGCATACGATAGCGTTTGAGTTTTTTTTTTTTACTTGGACCAAACCTGTTGTTTTTGGGCCGTTAGCTGCCAAGTTTCTGTGTTTTCCTTTCTGTTGTGCGCCAATAATTCTCTAAAAGTTTAAGGAAAAATGTTAGTTCAGGAAATAATTGAACTGTTTAACACAAGGAAGCAGCTCTAAAGTTTTTTTTTGTTTGTTTTTTTTAAAGTTATTAATGATCCCGGAAAAATGTATCCTTGAAAAGTCATTAAAACATTACAAAAAAATCAAAGAGCGGCTTGAATCAGAACTAGAGACACATCTTTTATCTGGACTTGAAGCAGCATTTGTATTTCCAAGTGTAGCTGTTTTGGAAACTGTTTCGAATGTTCTCAGTTTACACTAATTCAAAAAAATGAATGTTCTATAAAAAGATTTCTCCTTTAGCTATCAAGTAGAGCTCTTTCGGCACTGGATAATTCTTAGAAACCAGAAAAGACCAAACAGTATCGAAAATTATTTTAAGGATTATTACTTCACAAAAATTGTAAAAAAATCTGTGTGTGACATTCGTGGCGCTGTGACATTTGTACAATTCTTTTGCTTCCCAACCAATCAGCAGCCTTTTTCTGCCACCCAATCGGTGCGCTCCTAGGACCTGCCGATGAGATGCATGATATTTATGCCAGGAGAAGAAAAACAAAACATTATGCAACATCAACATGGTTGATATGCAACATTTTACAGTTGTGAAGTGTTTATGCAGGCTATATAAATCAGCTCTGCTGCAGAGAAAAGCGGCTTTACGCCATTATGGAACACTTTACATTAGCGATGTGTTGCATATCAATGAAAGCTGATAGGAAAAGCCGCTCATTTTTGTGTCAGAATCAGCTAATTCACACTGACTCCATAAACGAGCATACGCTATTTTGGTTTCACTGGCGACATGCGCTGTGTTAAATGCTGCACTTGCTTTTTATGCTATTTTTCTCAGTTTGCATCACTGTTTTACCATGTATGAAAAGTACAAGATGACGGTTGACTGATTAATTGATTAAAAGGGTTAAAAAAGGAACTTTAACTCCCTGTATTCCACATGCTCATTGGACAAAGTGTTCTGAATGTTTGAAAGGTTTTCTGGGGAAAAGCAGCTAAATTGACCCACTTCAAGATGGTTATGTCTACAATGGGGATTTGCCAATTTCAGTTTGCATGTATTTTAAGTTGTAGGAAAAATCCAAAGGGGTCTTGAATGAAATGAAAGGAGTTGTTCTGGGGTTTTTTCTGTGAAAATAGAGTAAAAAAAGAAGGAAAAAAAGAAAGTTGTGGAAAAACAGTCAGGGGACTTACAAATTGTGAAAAGTTGACTTTTTTGTGATCTCTGAATCTGCGGGGTGGATTCGATTGTCAGGTGACTAACAAGCCCAGAAGGCTGAGTGTAGGTCTGGCTCGGATCAGAGCGGCCCTGCCTGCGCCAGCGAGTGCAGAGTAATGCTGTTAGTAAATACCAAGCCAATTATTGCTAACAAGGGCCTAATTGGAGCCAGATGAAAGTTTATTGAATTTGTCAGAGAAAGGTAGAGGGGAGATAGCTAATGAAGTGCAGCCGCAGCGGAGGGTGAGGCAGCCAGGCGCTGCAGAGCTCATCTGGCGTTGCCACAATGTTTTTCTAGGTTTGCATTTTTTCCTTTTTAATAGCAGGGGTTTTTTTGTTTTTTTTTTGAAGAGGGATCAAAAACTAAGTCTTTACTTTGAGTCTGATGTAATGGGTTTTACTTACGCTCCAGTCGAACAGAGCTTGGCAAAGAAGTTTGGAGAAGCCCGGTGTTGTTTCAACAGTGGCCTCTGATCTCTGAAGCCTTTAAAGCCTTTATGAAACTCAAAAGCAGCAAAGTCGTCCTAAACTCACATACATTTGTTAGATCAAACAGTTTGATCCAAACCTCAAACCAAACCCCAACTTCTATTGATACATCAGCACCAGATTCAAACAGAATCACAGGAACCGTGTTCTGGTTTGTTGGTGCCGAGCTGTGCTTCCAGTGGAAAAAACTTCAGTGGATGTTGTACTCGTACAGGTCCCAGTGATCTGCCAAAACCAGGAACTGTTATGCTGACTGTCTTTAATTTTATCAAAGAAAAACTGGAAAAAAAACCTAATATTTCAATTATAGATTTACCGCTCCTAGATAGTAATATTTTTTTCAACATCTAGAAATTACAACATCAAATGTTACAATTAAGTTCAGTTTAATAAAAAACGTTTTTTTTTATACTTCAAAAGTTTGCCTTAAATTACAAAATTGTGTCAAAAACTACAACATTATTTCCCAAAATACAACTAAATATATTATATATAATATTTATATTATATATATTTAAAATTGTTTATCCTGAATAAGATGCATGTCTCATAATTTAGAAGTAAGTTAATCCCAATAAATGGAAGGGTGTAGGTCTATAAACTTCTGGTTTGCACAAACCAATTGACCAGCACGTCACAACACTTTTTATCTGCTTTGGTCTCAGGATTTCCCCGGGAGAAGGCGGTTACGCTCTCTCTCATGAAGCACTGACAACAACACAGTGCTGAAACAGCATTATTTAGCAATTAAAGAGCATGCAGCCGCAGCAGCAGATTTTTGCCCCAATTAGAAACTACAACCAAAGTAACACAAATTAAAAACAAAAGAAAGATCTGATCACTTATCAATTGCTTGAATTAATTGAATCCCTTCTTTGGAGACTTAGATGTGATTTGTTGCTGTAGATCAAATCAGCGCTGAAGATCAAAATATTTGGAAGTTAAAATTTGGTCACTAATTATGAGCATTTGAATGCAACATTCTAATCATATTACTGTAGTAACACAAAGAAAATAAAAAGCCCCACAGATTCCGAGAAGGCCGAGTTGTTTTCATCGGCTCTGATTTACAAATGAGTCTGACCTTTGCTCTGATTCATGGTTCCCCTCTTCTCTCTGCCTCCCTTCTTCTGTCACATCATGTATTCCTCCCCCCTGACCCCGTTTCCCGCCCACCTCCTCCACCTTCCCTCTTTTGTCTCATTACACAGTCGTCTCTTATCCTTCCAACTGATGGTTCAGTGCAGCGAGGCCTTCGGGCTCCACTGGCTGTCGCTTTGATTTCTTCCCACCGACGACAGAAAGGGGGGCAGATGTCCAGAACACACATAGCAATGACCTCTATGATTTTATTCCTTTATTGAGTTTGTTTGAAAAAAGCAAAGCTTAGACAGAAGTCTCTTCTGCTGTAAATTGTATAAAAATTAGGCAAATTAAATAAAAACTAGCATTAACCCACATAACTAAAAATAATCAGAAAATTTCGCAGTACATCTGACAGTAGCCTTTTGCAAGTCATTGTTTTAGATAGTTCTAGTGACTCTTTTAAGTGTTTAACTTTATCCGTGCAATAAAGGAGACGCCATCCATACGTCACTACCAAGTCAGAGTACCTGATTGGTAAAAGTTCGACATGGTGTAACCAGCAATGAGTGTTTAGTTGTTGCAGGTTTTGTAAGGAGAGTCTGAAAAAGGTTATAGAAAACTTGCGTAGCTACACGTCAATGCAAGAGTTTTGAAAGCGGAAGCGCGGAACATGCATTTACAAACGATATTTTTAATTGCAGGACAAAGTTCCAGCTCTAACACAGATAAAATACTGCAGATGACGGTCCTGCCTTCTGCTGCAGTTTTTTTGTGTGTGTTTTAAAAGCTTGTTTTTATTTGGACTCAAATGTGCACACATTCAAAAGTCCTTAACGTATCCTCATTTTCTCAGCAGGGCTTCATTCATAAAACATGGCTCTGCTATGTTTTCTATTTTAGGTAAAAATCCAAAACAAAGGAGCTCTGACTTTGTTCTGCAGGCTCTGTGTGTGTTTTCTCAGTTTCTCTCCCAGGTCTGCCTGCTCTTTTTATCCACGTACGATAAAAATAAACCTAAGCGGCGAGCTTCAAATTCACGGAGGATTAGATTACACGACTTCCCGGAGAATGAAAGCGGCCTGGATGGGAGGGTCGGCCGTGATCGTCGGTTGGGTTTTTGGGGTGAATTTGATCCCATTATTTAGATCTGCCATAAACACATGGAATGAGACACAGACCGTGCTCTCCACCGAGTACAATGATGGGAAAATCTGGTGCTTTCTGGCAGCAAAATCCCTGCCCCAACTCCAGCATGAAATACATGCTCTTATGATTAGATGTAATGTGTTTATCATTGCTTACAAAAACAGATGAAAAGTATTTGCTGGGTCTGGTTGTACTGCCTGCACATGTACAAAGCAGAGCTTTGGAAACAGGTACTTTCTGCTGCACAATGGTTTGTTAATGACCTGCTGTTTAGACTGCAGACACTCACGACTCCTCTTGCTTCCTGGTTGTCTCCAAGTTTCGGCACATGCGTTTGTCTGTTGATAAATGAACTGTCAGAATCCTTGTATCCAACCTTTCGGGTGGAGGATGTGCTCTGACTCCACAGGGCGCTCATTACCAAATGTGTTTGCGTGTTGATGACTGCTGATTGACTTTGGCACTGAAGCAGGGCAGACGGAGGTTGGACGAAGGTGAGCTCAGCTGGAGAGTTTCTGGTAGGAGTGTAACAATTCATTTTAACGATTTGATTTGTATCATAACATGTGGTTGACGATCCGATTCGTAGTCGATATTTGTTCCTTTTGAACGATCCGATTTGATTTGTGTCACTGACCTAAGGTTGATCCAGGACATCTTTAGCCAAAAGTTCAACCAGTGTGACTCATAAAATACCCGGTACTGAACAGTGCAGATGAAGTTTTCCAGATTCCTTGTATTTCTTGCAAGATAATCAAGTGTAAATTAAATGTGTGTAAAAAGAAACAAGTAAACAAGAACTTATGGCAAATCCATTCACATTTTAGTTTGATGAAGTTCAGCCCACTGTTGTTTTTCCACATCAAAATAATACAAACAGAACATTACTAGAATATTCTATCTCCCTGTATGGTCGCACATCTTAGTAAAAAGTGTTTACTCACATTGGACTGTAATTGATCACTTTTTGCTGGCCACACGTGTGTTGTCTGCTCTGATGGCACTTGGTCGTTTTTACGTTATAGTAAAGTAAACATATTGTGTCTCAATCCAAATGTTATTTTCCAATATCAATTATAGATCAATTTATTTTATTTTGAAACAATTTTATAGTGGTATTGGTTGACGATCAGGTTGGATAAATCGAATTATCGATAAATCACTACACCACTAGTTTTTGGTCAAACTGGTTCTGAGCTGAAGGTCAACAGTCATGCAGAGCCTTGAAGATCTTCGATGGTTGCACCGTCTTCACAACTTGACCGAGTGACTGTTACATAACTTATAGAAACGGCTTACTTTTTGCTCCAACTAAATTAGGTCAATTTAGTAACTATTTCTTTTTTTTTTTGGCGAAATGCTTGCTGGAGCCAGATGTTGTCAGTAAACAGTGATCGGTCCAAGTCAGTTGTCGTTTCTATGGCAACTACTCTCGTCAATCAGAAGTGAGCTTGTTGGAAGGCCACGCCCCTACCACTTGAAAGCAGGCTTGGAAGAATATGTCAATGAAATGCTTCAAACTTTTGACACTACATACTTTTAATCAGGCATCTGATTGGTCAGTTTATAACTTAAACAAACTGCACTGCAGAAAAAATATGAAAAAAATTGGATTTTTAAATAGAATGAGTAATAGCTGAGTATAGACTTTTGTGTCTCGTTGTGAATTCAAAACAAAAAGGAAACGTAAGTAGGAAATGTATCTTTCTTTCAAACTGAAATTGAAATTTGGGATCTTAACAAGTTAAAACATTTCATAAATCTCTCATTTTTGCTCCAGGATGCAATTATCCCTTAAAAGTTACATTTAGAAAAAATCTGGTTTGTTTTTTGTTGGTTTGTGTCAATTTTGAACAAATACGACTGTCAGTGAATCCAAAAAAATGTTTTCCTAGCTTTTCCTTTTTCTTCATTAAAATAAAGTCTTCATGAAATTATAGATTTTAGGAATAAAATATGATGTGTTTTCTGTGAAGAGCCAATTAAATATTTACAGACACAACAAAATCTGTGTTTGTTCCAGTCAGAATTTACGCTCAATAACTGTTTCTTTAAAAGAAAACTCAATTTATTGTTGACGATTGTTGCATCTTTTCCTTTTTCAAGACTCTACGGTTTGCCCTCTAATGTGCTTCTGACCCGTTTGTGGTTTCAGTTTTACCCTCAATGCTTTTATCTTTTTAATCGATCCTCGTCCCCATTCCCTCGGTCCTCGATGAAGTCATTTCCTGTCTGCCAGAACTGTGAAGGTCTTTGGTTTCAGATTCTGCTTCCAGAAAAAGCTGTTTATCAGCTCCAATTTCAGATTCTCTGCCGTCTGCATCCTGTTGGTGAAACGTGGTGAATCCATTAATACCCAGACACACACACTTGTGGGTTGAGTGACAGCATGTCTGCAGGCTGAGGAACGTGCATTCACACCCTGTTTCAGGTAGTGTATATGCATATGAGGACACAGAATAGCCCTGGAAAGGAGCCTGTAGGCACTGCTCCTTTGGCCGCATTAATTTGGGCCCTGACAGGGGCTCCAGGGGCCGCCGGCGTCCAGGCCCCCGCTCCCTGCTCTCCTCCTTCCCCCTCCTCTCAGGGAGTATCACCGACACGAGCTTTGAGCTGCAGACTCCCAGCCATCTGTCACAGCCCGTGCGCGCTTTCAGGGGTCAGGTATCTCTGACAGTCCAGGTCAGGAGGGAAACATCTGATCCCGATCCAGCGCCCCTGCTGTCCCGGAGTCGGTTCCAGCCTTTTAAAATCACTGGTCCGCTGGACCTGTGCAGCTTGTGTTCCAGCTGGCAGAAAGTGGTCTCTGTGAGTCCACTCTGTGGGATATAAAATACTAACTCGGTTATGAATGGATGTGCCGCCTTGTTGATTACCCTCAAATGGCCTTTCAGTCACACGGCAGGGTTCAGGAACCCTTTTAGTCTTCGTTTGTGCAGAATAGAGTTCAAGTAATTTTACTCACCATTTATCACAATAAAGAAAATATTTATTTTGAATTATCTGATGCTTTTTGGTGGCTGTTCAAACTATCGAACTGCAGCTGTTTAAAGTCCCACTCAGATCCTCTTTTGATCTAATGGCAAAGCATTCCAAGTTTTTTTTTTTATAATGGTTGAGACATTTTCTGCCAAAATAAAATGAACTTGTTGTTTTCTAAGATGCCCCAACCCCACTTCCCTTCACCATTGCTGAAAGCTCTCAGTGTTCAACTGTCAATGAAAAATAGTTTTTGTCTTTTTGCGTTCAAAACTCTCAGGTTTATGCGTTGCTGCGCATATTTTTTTGTCTTTTTTATAGCTCTACATATAAAATGTGCAACAATGTAACACGCGTTGAACACTAAACCAGTCGAACTTGAACCAATCAGGGACTTGGATTTGGTAGTGACGTAAAGGCCCATTGTAGTTGTGACATCACAACTACTAGCTCTCTTTTTTTTGTCTGCCCCAGATTCACAACAATTTGACTAATGACATACTCAGAAATGCAATCTTAATCTTAATTTTCTATTTATATGTCATTATCATAAAAATTCTTACAAGAACATGTTAAAAAAATGCTATTTTCATTTAGGGAGCCAAGGGAAAAGAAGCTTGTAGCATCACCTGCTGGTACGTGTACAGGTTGATAGATTTCAAATCTGTATGAATAAGGGGATGTAGAGGTGAAAAGGTTAGAAGCTCAGTTCCTGAGCTACAGTAAAGATCTAGTTAGCTTCATTAGCTGCAGGGATGCTTATAAAAACTGGATTCATGTCCCCGCAGTTCTCTCCACGGAGCTTTATGGAGACAAAAATCAAATTTGTTCCTTGTTATTTATGTCCACTGCCTCCTATCAAACTGCCTTTTAATGAGGCTTAATTCCTGTCATCTGAGAAGATTTGCAGTCTGGATTCAGTTTCATACGATGTGTTTGATCCTGGAAGTTGGCTCCTGCTTGTCCCAGGCCGTGGAGGACGGAAGAACCACTTTCCAAGCTGGTTTTTGGAGCGTCTGGTTCTTGTGAGTGCACCCCCAGATCCTGTACTCAGTTGGCGCTTCTTCCTCATGAAACTGCTACTGCTGCAAGGTTGCATGCATGCACCGTTCTGACCTCATCTCCACTGTTTAGCATCCAGAGATACATTTGTGGTTTGGAGGAAAAAGGCACCAAAAAGCCTCCATGTTTGACCCTCAAGGCTGGCAGCTGCTCTCCTGCAGACATTATTGTTTTGATTAATTATGATAAAGCTGTGAAAAATTGAACTTCCTGAACTTTGTTTGTTTGTCAGCTGGATTGTTTCACATCTGGAGGCATAGAGTTAGCTGAGACGCGTCAAGGCCCTGTGCTCCATCTTAATCTAGTTTCAGATTTCCTCTCTGCTCCATTTTCTCTTTGTTGTGTGTGTTTGTTGCACTATGAAAAACTTATTTCCATGTGTGTAGTTTAACTGGGGTTTCACTTCCTCTTGATGACCTTCTTGACCTTTCTTTTATTATGGTCCTCAGCAGAGACCAGATTGTTTTCATAATTCTTCTTTCTTACTGTGCCTTTAAGTGCCAATTTCACACACCCCCACAAACTCAAAAACCCGCCAAAATAAACACCCACCTAGTATCCTGCAAAAATGAATTTTTGACATAGTGAATGACCCCAGTGGGGTAAGAAAGCTGTCAATAAGAAACAAACTCATAAAGACAAAGTTGAATTCATAAAAACAAAGTTACGCACAAATTATTAATTTGTGCACAATTTAGTGAATACATCGAGTCCCGAAGTAGCTCCAACTGCGCGTGCTGAAGTTTATTTGTTAAACTAAAACAAAATAGAACCTTTTTAGAATATTATTGATCCGAGAAAATGATCTTGATAGTCATAGCTCTGCTGAAAATGAAATGATACTGCTCATAATACAGCGGTCTCCGTGGTTGTCAGGCGACAGCAGCTGATCGTGTAAATGCAGCAGCGGATAGGGTCCGAACCAGAAGTGGTGGAAAACTGCCCCCCCCCCAAAATCTAAATTGTGCCTAGGTGTGGATGCAAGTGTGCATGGATGTGTGATTGTGACCTCTATAACAGACTGACAACCTTTCTAGGGGCATCCCCTGCCTTCACTCATGAATGGCTGGGTTAGGCTCTGGCAGCCCCGTGACCCCGAAAGGAACAAAATAGTTTTGTGTGTAAAATTCTTTTTACAGTTCTGCTTGAAGTCTTTTCGTTTTTAGTTTTTGCAAACAGTGAAGGAGCAGCATCCTTCTACTGGTTGTTGGTCTATTTTAATAGTTATGTGTGATGCAACCGAGCTGTGGCTTCTGCACTCTGAGGTCAGGCAGGCTGATGCTGAATTAGGTCATGTTGCATGCTGGGAATGCAGTTCTACACTGCAAACTATGGGAGTAAAGATTTCAAACCATGTTATTAGACATTCAAGATATTTTAACAGGTTTCAAGATATTCTGGTGCAGAAAGTTCACACACCAAAGCTCCATAGTTAAAAATAACCCAAGCTGGGTTGGTTTAAACCCAGCTCTGAGTTTAAAAAGGGACTACATTTTTGCTGGGTCATTTTAACAAAGGAAAAACCCAAATAAAATGTCAAGAAAAAAATACACAAATCTGGTTCAAATGAACTCACTTTAACCTAAAAAACTGGTTAAAAGGTAACCCAAAAATATATCCAACATGAGTGTTTTAAGAGTACATGACATTTCTCCTCTTTAAGCTGGTTCTCCTCCTCCTGAGGCATTTCACTTCTTCCACTGTGACTCTGCAGGTTGTTACCCAGTGTCGCCATCTGCCCGGGAGTCAGATTATGCAGACTTTCTCCTATGTCTAGTTTTGATGATGTAATTATGTTTGCACATTGTAATTTTTAAACTGCTATGTCTACCATGACAGAATGTTAAACCCAATCAGACATCCACCCTGCAGAACAGCATCGGGGGCTTTGGCTCCACCGGGGAGTGAGGGCTGGAAAATGTTGAATTAGCTGGCATGGAGGAGCTTCTGTTACCAGTAAAGAAGGAAAACTCCAAACGTTCTGCCAATTGAAAGTGCTTATGCTCTCACGGCTGCATGCAAAACCAAAGTCACTGCTGGAGGCTTGGTTTTTAAACCGTTCTGTGCAGTGGAAAACTGCTGCGCCCTGCAAAAAAAATGTGAACTTTGATATTTTAGGTTTCAAAACTTTTCAAGTTTACTCTGCAATAATATAAGACAGAGTAAAGTAGAAGGGGGGGAGGCAGCAGGAGCCTGGAAAAATCCTCTTTTGTCTATTCTTTTTAATGGATTATGAGACAAAGCTGGAAAAGTCCGGCAGAAACCAGAGCTCAGTTGTTTCTGCTTTGGTGACCTCTGGATGAGCCGCTCGGGTTCGCCTCCAACTCTCTGTAGCTGCAGATTGATTTTTCTCTGTTTGGTCATGAGAGTTTGGTCCAAAAATGTCCTTTTCATGTGCGTGTTTGAGTATGTCCACATGCATCTACCAACACCGACAACAACCGTCTCAGAGGGATGCTGTCATCTTTTTTCATGTGGTTTTCAGACTCTGTCATAGTGAGACTACAAAGATTTCCAGAATTTAAAAAATTGTTTCCTTGAAGAATTGATGCTCCTCATTTTCTTTAATAAAGAAAAACAGTTGTGCTTAAAAAAAAAACAAGTCGCCATTATTTATGTTTGTGTTTGGTGAGACAGTCGCCTCTTTCAATCAGAAGATTCTAGAATCATAGATTCTAAGTGTCATTGAAAAATTTCTTTATACTTAACCTGAAGGGTCAAAAAAACACTCAACACAAAAACATTTTAGAGAACACAACAATTTAAAAAGTTGGAAAGAATGAAACATAAAAAGAAAACAAAAATAATTTTCAAAAATTAAAATGAAATGTTAAAAAAGAAGCACAATAGTAAACAAGATGATGGACAGATGTCATCATCCAATCAGTGATGTTCTTTTGTACCTACCTTTTTCGGTTTCTTATTGTTTAATTTTTTTAATTTTCAGTTATCTTCATTTCCATTTTCTTTTCAAAAAGTGTTTATTTCTTTTCTTTTTTTAGAATTTTGTTTTGGTTTCTTCTAAAGTATTGTTTTATTTTAGATTTTTTTACTTTTTTATTTGTGGTTGTGAAATTTAATATTTTTGCACCAAGTGATTTGTTGGTGCGATTTCACTTCAGGTAGTAGTTTGTGACATGAATCTGCTGTTGAAACGTGACCCCACCATCAATTCCCATCGTAAAGCTTTTTTTGTTTTCCAATAGTAGAACATAATTTAACAAAATAAAAGCATACATTTAGTCTAGGAATCCATAAGCAGCACAAAAGAGCAAACGGATTTCTATCCGAAAATGCAAAAACATATCTAGGAGATTAAATGACAACTTTGTTAAAACCAGAATGAAGGAGGTGCACTTGTGGTCATTACTTCTTCTATTAGGAAAATAAGACAGGGCACTACGGACAAGAATTGATGCTCCTCAGATTCCCCAAAGCTGTCCTGAATCCAGATGGAAATCAACATCTTACTTTTAATAGCTTTACATATCTTGTTGCTTTTTAAGCATTTTGTTACTTTTTTTTCTTTTACAAATCTTGTTTTTGTATTCTTTTGCACAAGTGAAATGCTGCTAAATGTTGTTGTACTTCCACAAATTGCTACAAAGCTGTTCTATAAGCTGTTCTATTCTATTCTATTCTATTCTATTCTATTCTATTCTATTTATTTACTATTTTAGCTCAGCATCTCAACAAAAATAGTATAGGATAGAATAGAACTTTATTAATCCTAAAAAGGGGAATTACCTTGTTACCATATCTCTTTTTTTTAAAACAGAGCAGCAGATAAATAATAAATAACATTAATAACAACTATAACTAGTGTCTAGTATCTGAGTGGTTTTCTAGAGACTAATACCTGAAGATCTGAAAAAGCTTTCCCTCCTGCAGCGAGGTTAAAGTCTCTATATTTAAATATATTTAATACAATTCTTGATCAAACTAAAAGTTCAAAAATCCATTTATTTCTAAAGTCATAAAACTAAGGAAGTGGATTTGTAAATTGAATAAAATGAACCCAAATCCATTTTTAGCTTCTGAACTTGAATAACAGGAGCGATTTTATCCTGAGAAAAGATCTTATTTTATTGCATTTCATGAATTTTCTTTGGTCTGAGTCAAACTTTTGCTTTTGGTTCTGTTACTTTGTTTCGAAACGATAAACTGTGAGACTAACGGTAAGCCAAAGATCTGCACAATACCCAATAACAGTGAGGACTATGAGACTTGCTGAGCATATTTCCTGTTTGATTTCAGCATAAAGCAAGAACAGAGCTCCCTCATCTACTGAGAGGAGATGAATAACCCTTCATTCATGCTGTGATATTTAATCATGTCTACTCAAAAGGAATGTAAAACATAAAAACACTTTTGGAAATTGATCCATACAGAGATAAAATGACATTTCTCTCTGTTTTTTTATGGGAGTTGCTCCGCTCAGAAGCAGATGTGCCTTTTCTGCAGCACAAACTGACACTAAATTACAGGCTCAGAAGTATTTACTTGAAGGATGCAGAGAAACTGACACTTAATGCAGTTTAAATGATTAAATATTCAAACTCTGTTTTAATTTATTGCACACAGACGGTTTCACTTTAATTTTCCCCTCCTAGGGAAACTTTTTTTTTTAGTTATGCACGTACAGATCACTACATGCGTCCTGAGCTCGATGGGATCCTCCTGCCTCTGTGTGTCTCCTCAGAATTCCTCAGTGACAGCTGCTGGATGACAGCTTCCTTAAATAGCTGCTGCTGCTTTTCCTCCAAGAGTCTGAAGCACAGGTGTCAAACTCCAGGCCTCAAGGGCCGGTGTCCTACATGTTTTCCAACCAAACTGCCATTGAAGCTCATTCTTTGCTAAACATGCCTGATCCAGGTAATCAGCTGCAGATACGGCAAAGTTTCTGGAAAACCAGCAGGAGGCCGGTCCTCGAGGCCTGGAGTTTGATATCTCTGGTCTAAAGACTTTTGGATCCTGAGCTCTGGTGGAGCTTTAGTGCCTCCATGTGGACACAGATCCTTCTCCACCCCTGTGGTTTTTTTTTTTTTTTTACCTTTTTTTTCAGAGATTTGAAGTTTTTAGTGAAAAGAACAAAGACATTCCAGCTCAGTGGCCCTGTGTAGAGTGTACGCCCTGAGACTGGAAGGTTGTGAGTACAAATCCACTGCCACCAAAAATTGGTCTAAAATTGGACCCCATACCTCTCTGCTGGACACTCCGCGTTAAGGGGTTAGATTGTGGGGGTAATACACCAAATGGTTCCCGAGTGCCGCTGTGTCTGCAGCTCACCGCTCCCCCAGGGGCTGGGTTAAATGCAGAGAACACATTTCACAAACCTGGGTTTGTGGCAGCTAACTTTAGCTTGAAATACAGCCAGTTTCTCCACTTTTATGTTTTGTTTCCCTAAAGTGCACGTGAAACATCAATCTGGTAGTAAATGTTGAGAGTTTCTTTCTCTTCTGCAAAGTGGAAGGCAACAGTCGGAGCAAGCTCAGTTTGCAGACTAAACAGGAAATGCCCGCTCGGTCTGCAGCGAGTCGTCTCAGAAAACTTTGCCATGGAGGAGCAGGAGTCTCATCTACTGTCAGGCATCAGATCTCACATCAACACACTCTTCAGGGCTCACATGGGTTTGTTTAGTCAGCCAGAACACTGAGAGGCTCCAGGCTCAGCTCACCACCTGTGCTCGGTCTGGTTTTAGATTCCTGGCGTGGCTTCGTCCTGGTAAAAAAGGAAACACCCCCCCCCTTGCCTGTGTGCCATCCCTGAACACCCCTCTCTGAGGGGAGCTCACAATACGTGTTGACCCATAACAAGCCACCGAGCTTGTGCATCATGAGGGAAACTTGGATTTCTTGAATCAGACAGATTTATTGGTTTATTTTTTTCATCCTGTCTTTGCACGGATTATGCCATTCTAAATGGGGGGCATCAGGCCCCCCCGTGATACTCACCATTATGTCTAACTCTGGTTTCCGTGGTTACCGCACTATCTCGCAGCACCTGAATGACCTGAAGAAGGAGAACTTCAGCCTGAAGCTCAGGATCTACTTCCTGGAGGAGAAGATCCAGCAGAAGTTTGAGGCGAGCAGCGATGATGTTCACAGGAGGGTGAGTGGTAACAAACCAGAATGATCTTTTTTTTGTTTAAAATGAGATTATGTCGGAGTCTACAAATGTAAAAAAGATCTTTAAAATGTGCAATTTAGGATCTGATTTGAGCCCTCCATCTTCACCGAGCATAAGCATGCTCCCAGCCTCCTTATTCAAAGATTTATTCCAATTTTGTTTCAAAATATGCACAATGTTAGCATCTCCAAAAGGAATTTAAATGCTAGCTGTAATTTAAATCCTTTGATGAAGCTGACTTATGCAGAAATGTGCTGGTTTCTGTGCCCGAAAACTGATAGCAATAAAAAATTTGATTCAGGAAGTGATTTCATGCACATATGTTTATGACAACTGGTGAAAGTGAACATGAGCGGGCTGAAGCATATGCAGAAAGCAGCCCTTGAAGTGCATTTTTTAAAAATGTTACACAACCAAATGAAGCAGACTTTATTTTTTTAAGCAAAAAAAGGTTTCCTCAAAAATATAAGTTTGAGATGTCAAAATGTTGGTTAAATCCGGAAAACTCTGTGTGCAGACGATGCATCTGAGCCATGAAAGTCACGAGGGACTTGGTCAAACTGCACATACTTATCCACCTTCTCTCTGCACACCCGTGTTGTCCTGCAGTTTGCATTCATAAGTGTTATGTATGCACACACCCAACTGGTTTCATTGAATGAAAATAAGATCCTGGTTCTGCAGAACCAGCTTTGACCTGCCACTGAATCTGGCTCTGCATGCAGGAGATGTGCAAACCCAGTTCAGACGGGTTTGCTGCAAACGAAGCCAACATCTAAATGTGGAGGTGTTGCCATTGGGGGTTGAGCTCTGTTAGTGGTTGGGGGGGATTGGGTGACAAATGCAGCAGGTGCTCAGATCCCATCCCCATATTTATAGACCCCAATAAGATCCAGGTCAGCACGTGAGCTATGGAAGCAGAGTTTAGTTTGGTTGTTCCTCCGTGCTTCAACTGAGCTAAATATACAACAAAAATCATACTACTGACTGAGCCTGAAGGGGGGAGGGGGTTGTTTGAACCTTAACCCCTTCATGCTTGACCTAATTTCCACTTACCGTATTTTTTGGGACCAAAAGTTGCTCCAGAGTATATGTTGCACCCCCTGCCTAACTGTGCAAAAAACCATGGTTTTGGAATACGGAATATTTCTTCAATGTTTTTTTCTGTTTAAGGTGAAATTAGGTTAAGCCCCAGATTTAATGGTATGTTGTAAGTGTCATTTGGCATGAAGGGGTTAAGCTAATAAAGGTTATTAGAGGCAATGCGGAGACAGTGATACCAACTTTGTGAGCCACAGATCAGTTTGAGCTAAATCTGTTAATAAAGTCATTTATTAGAAACAATTTCATCAAAAAGCTCCAGATGGAGCCTAAAGTTGTTTCTATTGTGGGGCAGAAATAAGACACAACTAGACAAAAAGAGTGTTTTCTGCTTGTGACAGTGTTTTTATCAAACTGTGTTTTAAACTTTTCACAATAAAAACACTTAAATTGGGCTTTAATTAACCTATAGCAGACCCCAATCCCTAGCTTCTTTGTTTGCATGCACACAGTCCACACAGAAAGGACGCAGGTGGGATTGGAACCAGGGCATTCTCATCATAAGGCGGGAATGCTAACCACTACACTACCCTCCAGCCCTGGGCTGATAGAAAAAAATATATACATAAATAGTTCTTGCTCTTTTTTAATCCAGCACAAGTTGAAAATACCACAGTAGAAGTCCAGTTTAATTCGCTCTAATTATCAACCTGACAGTTCATTGATAAAAGCAACTAACATTCATTTTGTTTTGTCGGATGAAAAAAAACACAATTTAGAGATTTAGAGATCCTCTTTGTGCAATAAAACGTTTTCAAATATGATAAAGGCCTGAATGATCCCAAACTGATTTCTGCTCCCCACAGCTTCTTATTATTTTGAATCCATCTCTTGCAGAACATTGAGCTGAAGGTTGAAGTTGAAAGTCTGAAGAAGGAGCTGCAGGACAAACAGGAGCTTCTGGATGAAGCTGTGTGAGTAACCAGATTCACACCTCCTCACAGAACTCTAATCTGAATACGTAGCCTCTTTTTGTTTGACTGGAACTGCTCATTCATTCACAGTATCATCCTGTGAACAATCTATGACAAACATCCACCGTTAGTTTTTGCGTTTGTGGAAATCTGTGACTCTGAACCACAAAAATACGCCTTTTCTCTGCAGTTTGATGGTTTCCCATGAGTCTATTAGCGTCTGACAGCCTCTCATCAAGCCTCCAGCATCACCTCGCTATCACAACACAGACTGAGCTAAGAGGAATTTATGGTCTCACTCAGATATCTTGGGGGGGGGTGAAGTGGCTCAGGGATGGAAAGAGGCTCCTCCTTTTTTTTTTTTTTGTGGGGGCCACATGAAGGGCAGTGTGGTGTGTAGTGTTGCTTACTCTGAGACTATTTAGACTCAACCACCTGTTTGTAAGGCACCTGACTGTCTCTGTGTGGGTCAGGTCTTCAGTTCTAGTCTCTGACTGGGATTAAAAAACATCCGACTGTTCCTGAGACAGAGTGTTTACACTTTTCCTAACTGAACGTTATAAATAATTAAAACAATAATAATATATAACAATTAAAATAATACATAAAATTTGAGACATATGTGCAGAACTATAACAGAATATATTTTTAAAAAAAGGATGCTAGATGTCAATTTTGTAAACCAAATATTTAGCAAAGTTTTTGTGATTTTCTGATTTTACAAAACTTAAGAACTTTTTCCTTTTCTCATTTCATAAAAACAACAGCACAAAATGGTATTTGAGTAATTGTGCTTCACCTCAACAAAACTAACTATTTATAGCTAATATTACTAAAATTCCAGGTGCACTGCACCCTCTGTTGGTGACACTCTTCATCATCAGCTATTAACTTTTGCCTTTTTTCAATTAATATAAAAACAAAAAAAAAACACCAGAACAGTCAGGATACCTGACCTCAATAAAGATGATTATTTACTGCAAAATTTACTAAAGCTCCTGGTGCACAGCGCCCTCTGTTGATGACTTGCTACATAATCGGCTCATCAGATCATTTTTTACCTTTAATAAAAAAAGCAAAACAAAAACATTAGAAAAGCTGTGCTACATGACCTCAGTATAGCTAGCTATTTATTTCAATAAAAGTCAAAGCTCCAGGTGCACAACGCCCCCTACTGGTAGCTCACTTCATCAACAATTGTCTTTAAAGATAAAAATGAGTTCTGTAAAAAAAATAAAGTTCAATGCAAAATTTGGAGAAAAAATGAATTGATGCTCCTCACATCCTTATATCTCTGATCCTCTTCGCATCTCTTCTCATTTCCTCAGAGCTTCCTCCTTCACTCATCTTCACAGTACTTTGCATTTGTCTAACCACCATGAAGGAAGGAGTCTCAGCTTTCCCCCCCAGCTGCAGCATTCTGAGCCCAACATTCACAGTTCTGCCCCTTTGATAGTTGGCTTTTTTTTTTTAAAAAAAAAGAATGCTTGTAAATAAAATGAAATATTATTATGATAAAAATTAATATTCCATGCAGTTGTTATGTGAGCAATTGCTTCCCAGCAGAAAGATGCTGGAACGGCTCCATTAGTTTACTCACAGGGTGTTTGTGTGAAGAATCAGCACCAATCAGGCATGTTAGCACCTTTTCAGAATAATGAAAAGTGTGGGGGTGGTGGTGGTGGTGGGGGGGTCAACCTTTGAGGAGCAAAAATGTTGAACTTTGGGAGTTTAAACTGAGATTCCCAGAGCTCCTGCCTCTTCATAAATAAACTGTGTGGCCACAGTTTATCATCTAAACAGAGCTGATAGATGTGATGAGGAAACACTGAGGGTGACCTTCTGGCTGTTTGAACTGCCATGTGCAGGAGCAGTGACAGACCATAATAATCTAACTTCATTATTTAGAATACTGTAAGACATATTCCTCCAAGGAAAAGCTTTATGTGTATATGGAGACCAAAAAAAAAAGCAATTGTTTTGACTTCTAGATTGGTTTCTATGAAATGTTCATATTTAAAATATTAGTTTTTTTTTTTTTACAGTTTTGAGTTCAAAACGACTGTTGTCATCTTGCAATTGCCCATGCAGATCAACAGCAGAAAGCCTGTCCAGCCAGAATGAGGCAGAGCTGCAGCGCCGCCTGGCAGAGCGGCAGGAGGAGATCAGCCATGTGCAGGAGATCCTACAAGCCAAAGTGCAGCGACTGCAAGAGGTGCACGCTCCAGCAAAAAGCCTCTTCTGATGGGCTTTAGAGATCAACAATCAGAACCAAAATCAATCATTTCCTTAACGTTTCTGCAGGAGGCTGAGCTGGCCAGAGAAGAGGCCCAGCAGATGGCCTCGCTGGCAGACTCTGAGGCGCAGCGCTGCCTGGCTCTGGAAAGAGAGATGGTGGAGAGGCTGGAGGAGTTGGGAGGCCCAGATGGACCCTGCAACCACAACACCGGAGCTGTCAAAGACCGGTAATTTAATGTTTGACTTTACAAAACAACTCAAACAAAGAAAAAACAAAGTAGTTCCTCTGACTTTAGGATTTTTATTTTAAAAAATGTCATTTTATTAGTGACTTTTAAGGCCATGAGCATAAATCCCAGCTCATAAAATCCATGTCAACCTTTCAATACACTTGAAATGTGTTACCACAATATTTAGGAATTTGTCCTAATGTCACCAAGGCAACCAACAACCAACTCTGAACATATAGGTGTTACACAGGCTATGCAGCAAAATAGTTGAGCAAAATATAAACTTTTTTTGAGTGTTGAGAAGCAAACTTAAGTAAACTATATAAATAATGCAAATGTTTTTCAAATTTGAGATTTTCCTGTTTGTCTAAATGAGGCTGAACAAAGAGCAAATTTGTTGGTTTCATCTTTAAAGACAAATGTGCAAAAATGAAAGCAGTGTGGACATTTTTGTCACTAAGATGTCACACCTTTCATAAAAATGGAAATCTCCTTCCTATACTGGATTTTCTTCGTGGGATGAAAGTGTGTTGATTGTCAGGGTTGTACTTAAATGTGGAATAACGAGATCTCCATTGATATCAATTTATGATGTGGTTAATATGGCAACGCGCTGTAAAGATGGCTGGAACTAACATCCAGTCATGAGGTGTGCACCAGATTACTCAGATTGCTCAGATCATCTTTTGATCTGATGTAACAGTGTTCCCAGAGGTGTTTTAACTTTGAAGATGCTAATTTTAGACAAAATTTTTAAAAACTGTCATTTTCCAGGACCAAGTTTCTGCAGAGCAGCTGGAGTTCATCAAAAATTTGCCTTTGATTTGTCACCGGAACTGTTGGCATGCTGTTCCGCCCCCATTTCCCATCACCTATCTGTTTACACTCTCTCCCGCTAGCTAACAGCCCTTCACAACACCAAGCTAACATTAAAGTGCAACAAAAATGGTGAGAAATACTGGAGCTTTTCAGCCGTACAGTTTTGAACCAGATTCCAACTCAGACAAGGAAAACAAAGACGAACAAGGATGTCGTCATCTACAAGTGGATGTACCAGAATGGGGTGGAGCGGTCCACGCATTGCATTTTGTTTGTCAAACTACACTCTTTTTGAAACAGCATGTTTTGTCTTCACCTGATTCACAACAATTGAATAAAGAAATATTCAAATTTTAATCCTAATTTTCTTCATATGTCCTCCACCATGAGAAAAATGCTACAAGAACGTGTTAAAAACACAATTTTCATCGGCATGGTGCCTAAAAAACCCTCAAAAGTTCCATTAGTGTTTTAGAAAATAAGATATACATTTGCTCTACAGGTTATCATCACTCTGTTGGTTAAAAAAAAACGATGAAAGTGGTGATTTTTCTAGTCCTGTGTGGACCGAGGTCTGCCGTCTTTGACCGACTGACCTCTGCTGACCTGAACTCTGGTTGTTGGCCAGGTCTGTGAAGTGCAGAGTATGGCGTTCCCTCCTTCAACACTTCCTCCTCTGTGTCTCTGTTCACAACAGGCTGATTGAGGAGTTAACGCATCAGAAACATTCTCTGGGTCTCCAGGTTGAAGAGCTGCAGGTCAAAGTTCAAGACCTTTCATCCTCTCTGAAGAAGAAAGAACGAGAGGCCGAGGTATTTTTACTCAGTCTCCTCTCAATTTATGAGCAGTTAACCCGGCAGAAAATGCACACGCGTGCTTCGTTTAACTTGTTACTTTTGCACTGCTCTATTAGAGTCCGTACAAATTTAAAAATAAGAAAGTCATGGTACTTTCCGTTTTCATACTGCCTGGAACCATTTTCTAAAACCAACAAGTTTAAAATTAATTTTGTTAAACTGATTTTCTGTTATGATAAATTGATCATCAAAGTACCAGTAAATTAGAATATCAACAAACATTTTTGCCGATTAATTTTATGCTTTATCCACCAAACATAACAGATTTAACTAAATCTCAGTTTTCCTTTAATTAGTGCACTTATTGATAAAACATTTAATCAGGATCATTCTGATCACAGAAAAATAAAATCCTTCAGTTTTTTAAAACATTTTACTGCATTTAGTTTACTGGTTGGCTTAATATTTGATTTGTTCAAATATGTACAAATGTTATCAGTATTACTGATTATTTCAATTTTTATCCATCAGTCATATTAGCATTTAAAGCAGTAGTTTCTTTGTTTAATTTAAAATGTATTCTTAGCTTATTTTGGTTTTTTTATAGATTTTAACTTTATTTAATCTTCATAAAATAGGCTTTGTCTCATTTATCACTTAATTTGGAATGTGTAACTTTATTATTTAGCACTATTTAATATTTAATATTTTGATTAGCAAATTAAGCTTTTACTGTGTGTGTTTTTCTGACTCCTTTAACTTTTTTCAATTGTTTAACATTATAATTTGTTTTTACTTATTGGTCTGGTGCACTAATATTTTATGTACTTAATGTTTCACTTTTTAGTGTTGCCCAGATTTTACCTGGAATTTTGTCATGTTAGGAACAGTAAACCGTTCAAAGTTTATATATGAATGTTGAGACTTTTTAACTAGCAAGAAGTTTTTCTTTTACCTATTTTCTGACAACTCTGACTGCTACTTTGACTGACGGTATTCACTGAAATTGGGTCACATCTCAAGCAAAGAACAAGTTCTGTTAGGCTGCGTTCACAACGCGCGTTCCAGCAGCCACTTCCAATGAAAAGTCAATGTGAATGCGTGGAAACTCATGTAGTTACGCAAGTATTACAACCATTGTTGGGCTCCACGTACTAAACGCTCAGCCACTGAATGCACAAAAGTTAAACCAGGTTGAACTTTGACCAATCAGGGATTTGGTAGTGATGGCAGTCTTTTTTTTCACTGAAGTGCCAACCGTTGGAAAATTAATGATGGAGAAATTAATAATTGTGGTTTGGGTCTGTCCAGAAATTTATGACACCAAGTCTTTCATATATCACAATGGAGCTCTGACAGAAAAAGCCTGGAGCAAGATTTACGAGATTCGCACCGCTGTGGCATTTCAGCAAGCCTCTTTGAACTGTAAGTGGTGGACAAACGATAGTATCAGGGAGTGACGGTCCAGTGTGAACACCATATGTTGAATCCCATACACTAAAGCATGTTGTTGAATTTACCTTCACAATAAAATGTAACATTCAGTGCTGTCTTTAACATTACCATGACCAACAACAGTTTTTTGCTGTTTGCTGGAAAAGTTCAGAATTCGGTTATTGGAGGGCCCCAAATGTTAATGTCACTCTAAAGCTTTGTTTTGACTGGTCCAAAACTTTTTAAAGAAAGATATGTGGTTTAAAATATATATCTACATTTTAAATCATGTCAGTTTTGAGGTTTGACAGAAACAAATTTTGAAAAAAACAAAAACACTGTCATGTCAAACTTATTGACTGTATTTGAGAACTGGACTTGGTAAGTGTGACGTCACTCATAGAAAATGGCTAACTTCCTGCTCCAATCAAATGAAGTCAATTCAGTTGATATTTTTTCATGATACGGACGCCGAGATGTTGGAGCCAGACATTGGTCCGAGATGCTCTGAGTCAACATTACTATGGCAACCACTCTTGCTAATCAGGAGTGAGCTTTCCAGTGGCCACTTCCAAATAGTGATTGTGTAAAGGAAACACCCCTTCCAGTTACAAATTATATGAAAAACAATTGGATCATCAAGAAATTGTTAAAAAAAAATCAGAGTAAGAAGGGTTATTCTGACAAATACAATTACTGAGTAAAAACAGTTTATTTCTCAATTGAAGTCTATGGGATTTTGGCTTTTTGGAGGGAATGGGTCACTCAGTCCAGTTTTTTATATACAGTCAATAGTTGAACTCTATTTTCCTTTAAAAAAATTTGGATCTCTCAGCTGCTACTGTCCAAATCTAAAAGCCTGCAAGTTTAAGGACTCACATTGCCACTGCGTGGCAACAAAGCAGAACTGCACATCCAATTTTCATGTAAATTTTGTACTTTATTAATACATTTTAATCATTTTTATTTGCTTCACTACAGCTCATAAAAAATGTCTAAACCAAAACAAAAATCTTGAAAAAGCAATGTTTTTTAAAAACCTTTTTGAAACGTTTTGAAGAGGATAAATGTACTATCTGCAAGCTGCAGACAGGAGATTTATCCGTGCTGCTTCTCCCTCCTTCCTCATCAGCAGCAGGCAGATCTACTTCTGTGCGGACTGCCGTCCAAAGTAAGTGTCCGCTGGCTGTTTTTGACGCCCCAGCGAGCACAGAGGGAGAGGAACCGGTAGAAACACCTCGTCTGTCAGCCCCAGCATTCTTTCCCCGCTGTCACCATGTTGTACCGCTACTTTGAGTAAAATAAACAGCAAGTGCAGCTGGTCAGCAGTGTTTGACACCCATCCCTGATTGGAATTAATTGATATTTGATTGCAAGTCGATCTGTGTTTGGTGTGGCGTCTCCAGGGACCCCCGAGGTGACAGATGGGTTCAGAGTTTGCGGGCACCGCAGACAAAATCAGATCCCGCCCTGACCTGCAGGGATGGATGCATAGTTGTCTACGAAGCAGTGGGGGGGGATGAAAGGTTCTTGGAAAATGACATCACCTTTTTAAAACTCTGCTCCCTGATTGCAGAATTACGAGATTCATTGGCACCTCTCTTTTTCATCCTGTGTGACATGCTTGTGAAGGCGGCAGCGTTGCCCTGGGAGAGGCATGAACTCAAGACTATTTAGAGAATTTAATGAACCCGACAGAAAGCCCACAGGCCTGTTTTTACCCTCCCTGGCCTGGCACAAGATTAACTTCCTGACAGTGGAAAGTTGTGTTATTAAACACAAATGCACAAAAAGTGAGCTAAGAGGCACGTGTGTGCATCTCTGACAGAAACATACTAGTAGGAAAAACTTTATTTAGACGAGGAAACGTCATGTCAAACTTTATTTATAAAGCACTTTCATTTACATGTAACACAAAGTGCTTTTTTTCCAACTTAAAAAGCACACACAATGCCCACGACCCCCCTGACCCGTACTCACACAGCACAATGAAGCATTAAATGATTTAAAAATAAGATGCAAAGCACAAATATGACGTGATGCTGACATGAGGACACAATATTTTAGGGACCTATCCAAACCAGCGAACCCCACCAACACACACTCAATTTTTCAATGGCGAGGTCCTTTTAGGTGATATTAAGTTAGGACATTTGGAAAAATGTCCTGGAGTGTTTGTAACTCTTGGCTGTTGTCAGAGGGGGAATTTCATGAGACAGGGAGGTGTGGACATCTATCCCCAGCCCCCGATGCTCTGATGGGCAGATGATCCTGAAGAAGCAAATGTTTTCACTAAATCAAACTCAGCCATCCACCTCCACTCTGAAATTAATACATGTAAAATATGGGTTTAAAAATACTTAACATAAAGTTGATCAAACGTATAATTTCAGCAAGATTGGAATTTGCAATTTCCATTCATTTAATCAATTTAATATGGTGGTTTTCTTCATTAATGAAGGTCCAAAGTGCTTTACAGCCACAGTCCCCTTCACCCTCGCACAATCACTCACTGATGGCAGCTAAGATGTACATGGCACCAGGAGCAACGTGGGGTTCAGTGTCTTGCCCAAGGACACAAAGCCAGTCGAGAACCTTTGGTCTTTCAATCATATGACTGTTCCACCTCTGCAGCAGTTTCCCTTGAAATAAAGTTCTTTAAAAAAAAAATATCTATCTCCAAACCTAACTTTTAGTTTGTCTTCAAAATAAAAGTCTTAATTTTATTGGCAAATAAATCACCTTTGTTAATTTTAAATCATTTATTGTGTGAAAACGATTGTTTGGAGCAAAATAAAGTTGGTTTAAACAGGAAATATAAATAAACAAATATATTTCAATCATGTTGTAATTGTAAATCAAGAGGAATGTAATAAGATTAAACCAATTCAGTTTTTTTTTAATTTACAGTTTTTAATAAGCATACTAGAAGTGACAGAAAGCACAAGTTAAAATAAAATGAAAAATAAAATGTAAAATACAAAATACTGTCAAAAATGTTTTGAACTTTTTGACAAAAACAAAGAATAATCAGGTGATTGTTCTTAAAAATCAATGTAGGCAGACCAACTGTTGGGTTGATGGTTTTATTCCCAGTTTCTCTAGTCACATGCAGACATTTTGTAAAGTCGCACATTAATATATTTTTAAAAAAATCATTTTTAAAAATATAAAATTTTCAAAATAAAAGGCAACTACTACTCTATCCAATATGGGGAAAAAAATCCCTCACATAATATTTTCAGTAGTCTTTATGAATACCCTCAAAACAATAAAACGTTGAGAACCAGGCACAAAAAAGGTGGGAAAAAATAGTAGAATTAAATTCAAATGCCCTGAAATGTTTTTTTTTTTTTTTTTTTTTCATTTGCTCGTCCTTTTAACCGACGTTATTATTAATACTTCAGGAAACACGTCATTTCGGGCAAGTGAAAGCAGGATTCTCGTGTTTATCTTAGCTGGTGACAGTGCAGAAGGAGGCTGGCCAATGAGAGCAGACTCTCAGTCCCTCCCTGTTTCCTGTTAGTAGTACGTTCCAAGATTCGACTTGACGTCTCACTCCTCCCCTAATTTCTGAATTTAAGTAAAATACAGGGGTTTCAGTAGTAGGAACAATTACTTTTAAAATCAAATTAAAGAATTTTTTGATATGGATACTCGAAAATATTATAGTAAATACCAAGAAATTATGATGGTGTTTCTAAAAACGAAATAACACCTTTATTTTTAGTAATAGCTTGTTTGTGTAATAACAAGCATGAAACAATGGGATTTCATGAACTATACAGTTTTTTTTTTAAACCGATGTTTTTTGTGTTTATTCTAATTTAAAGTGTGATTTTTGACGGAATGAACTTGCAGAACGTTAGCTTTCTTAAGACGTCCTATTTATGGGTGCAGAGTGAGGGTTCTTTGTAGACATAGACGATCTTTGCATGAGAGCTGAGCTGAATCTCTGACAGCCTCTCCCTCCATCCGCAACTGATGCGTCTGTTGGTGAACAACAGACAGAACCGGCACCGGAGCGGGCTCCAGAACCCCGAACACCCCTCCCCACCGCGCGTGCGCGCGCGGCCTCACCGTACCGTGTGCAGGCAACGAGCATGTCCTTTCTGCGTTGGTGTCGGCCGGAGACACGCGGCGTGGAGACGCTGACAGGCAGACGGCGGAGAAGACAGGAAGCGGCGCTCCATGGCGGATCTCTGAGGAGAAAAAAAAAGGTTCAAGTCCGAGGGGCTCTTGAGGAACCGAAAGAGGAACTGTGACTGCGTGATGCTCAAGGACGGAAATTGAGGAAAAACCTCAGAGAAACATCATCCACAGATGCAAAAAGAAATGATGCTATTACCCAGAAGTCTTTGCAGTTCAGCAGGTTCTGCTCATCCACGCCCTACATAGTGAAACTGCAGTTTGCTGACAGTCATTAGGCTGCTGACATCACTTCATTCATTTGGGATCAAAGGTCATCTTTAGATTGAGGGTTCTGGTTGGATTCGAGGCTCAGAGTGAAGATCCAGAACCTGAGAGGATCCGGGATGCTGGACTTGCTGAAGATGAAGGAGTCCTGCAGGATCTGTGCCAGAGAGCTCTGTGGCAACCAGCGCCGCTGGATTTTCCACCCAGGCGCCAAGCTCAACCTGCAGGTCCTACTCTCCCACGCCCTGGGCCGGGAGCTGACCCGGGACGGGCGAGGCGAGTTCGCCTGCTCAAAGTGTGCCTTCATGCTGGACCGCATGTACCGCTTCGACACGGTGATCGCCCGGGTGGAGGCGCTGTCCTTGGAACGCCTGCAGAAGCTGCTGCTGGAGAAGGAGCGGCTACGGCAGTGCATCGGGGGGCTGTACCGGAGGAACAACACAGAGGAAGGGGGAGCGGCCCCTCCTGGATCAGGAGCTGGAGCCGGGGCTGATGCCAGCGGTGACCTCTCCCCTGTGGTGGACCTGTCTGCTCTGCATGAGGGCAGATACTCAGACATGGTCCAGGAGGACCTGGCTTACTCTGTGTATGAGTCTTGGGCCGAGAAGGAGGACCCGGCTCTGGAACACCGCCCCCTCAACCAGTGTCTAGGAGCAGACCTGAAGCCGAGGCGCTGCAGGGGCTGCGCCGCGCTGCGAGTAGCTGACTCTGACTATGAGGCTGTATGTAAGGTTCCAAGGAGGATTGGACGCAGGAGCACATCATGTGGACCTTCGACTCGCTATTCCGCCACCACAGGAGTGGAGGAGCCGCAGAGAACCTCCACAATATCAGAATCAGCCGGGATGGAGACTGATAAGACCATGTGTGACCAGAGGAGCCCAAGCCCTGCCTCTTCTACAGAGTTCCTGGACAGTACCGTGGACGCTGGCTACACCTCCCTAAAAGAAACCGAGGAGCAGTCGCCAGAAGAAGCAACGGCGAGGAGGGACAAACCCCTAAACGAGAGCATCCTCTCCGGGGTGGAGGTGATGCTGGGCCTCCTGCGGGGCTGGGAGTACCGGCCTGTAAAGCCCCTCCAGAACAGCAAGCTTCCAGTTCTGGTCAAAGCCAGCCTGTCTCCACAACTGACCATCACTTCACACTGTGAGCTCTACCCCCACCTGACCATCCCGGAGGTTGTAACCCCCCAGGACCTGCAGGCAGAGCTGGCAGAGATGGAGGAGCAGTGGGAGGACGATTACATTGAGTGCGGCCCCTTTCGCTTCCAGCAGGTAGATCGGAACCGGAGAGGGAGGGGTGACCTTCCTGATTCCTGAAGCTTTAATTGATGGGAAGGTTTTTGACACGGTTTTGCACAAAAACGTCTTAGATTTGGACTTGGACTCGGGTTTTCCCTGCTGCTGACTAAGCGGGATCATCTCTGGACGTTCTGTCTGGCTCATCTCCTTCCCTGCAGACAAAGCCTTACACACCCGCTGCTTTGATTCACCCTTTGGGGGGGAGAGCATGAATACCACCTCTTTACTGGTATCTTAGCAACCTCAGGCTACCGTGGCAACAGTCTCTAGAGTTTCGCAGCAGTCGTTCAGGCTTCATAACTGCCACTGTCATGTTAATGAGCGAATCCAGTTCACTGTGTCAGCAGATGAGAGTTCCATGTTTCTGTTCCAAAACAGTATTAACTGTGACGGAAACACCAACATAAGTGTGCGACAATATAAGAATAAAACATTTACTTCATACATATTCCAAAAAAATGTTTGCACAAATTTAGCCAAAGATGAGGCAAAAACCTCAAAGGTCCACTCCGATAAATATCACGGTTTTTTAAGCATCAGTAGGAATCAGGAGGAAATGAAAAAAAAATATTTTAAGAATGATCGTATTTGTGACGTGGAAAATAGAAATAGATTCATAGATGTATTTGTTTTCCTTGTCTGAGCTGGCATTTGGCTCAAAACATTACCGCTGGATAGCTCCAACATTGCTTGCCATTTTTGCACATTTTTGTTGTAAGCTAGCAAAAGAATGTAAACAGAGAGCTCTCAGCACTGTGGATGGGAAGGGGAAGTGGAGTTGCTTTGCACCAACAGTCCCACGTATTCAGAGGCGAATTTCCAATGATCTACTTTTGCTCTGCATCCTAGAAAGACGCAGAAGTTTTTTTTAGTTCTTTTGGCTAAAAACAAACATAATCATAATTAAAGTTCTGCTTAGAGCCCTTTTACAATAGATAAAAAGATGGTAAGAGTGAAACTTTAAAAATTTTTTCCTTTTTTTGTTTAAAATATTAATAAAGGCCGGTATGGACTTTAAAATACTACTCTTCCTATGTGAAAAGCTGAAATTTTTAGCAAAAAATATTGTACAAAGTTCAAAGTTTGAAAAAAATTAGAACAATCTTTTGGCTGTTTTTTAATAACCAAGAAACAAATGAAACTTTGAGAAATATTAAGCTCCCTTTTGTTGGATATCATGCTGAGCATGTAAACAGAGAGCTCTCAGCAATGAGAAAGGGAGTGGGGAAGCTTAAACACGCTTGTGTATGATATGATGCTTTATTTTAGCATTGTTTGATTATATATTTGTCGTGTAAGGGATTTTATTACTAAATGAGCAAAAAAATAATTCTAAAATATGTATGCCATGTTGAGCTTTGCAGAATAGAATCTATTCAAGCAGACATGAAGTGAAATCTTGGCTGTGGATTGGCTCCCGTGGCAGCAGCCTCTTCCTGAGGAAGTCATCCAACTCTTTCTCTGTTTTTCTGCAGACTCCTCACTCACTAGTGATTTCATCAAATCACAGTGATGGAACCAGAACAAACTGGAAAATGAACTGTTTCTGGATCCCCAGATTTACTGATATGTCATCTCGTCTTGTTTTTCAGCAGCTGGTTGGTGAGCAGCAGGATCAGCTCAGTCAGTATGAGAGCGCCGCGGGTCAGTGCTTTGCCGAGCTTCAAAATGCCCAGAACCAGGTCTCCTCTCTGCAGGCCAAGATCCAGGAGAGCGAGAGCAGAAACCAGGTACTATCAACTGTTTCAGGACGCCATACCCTCTGACCGTCCTCCAGCGACATGCAACTAGACTTTTTGTTGTGCATGCAGAAGCTGCAGGAGCGCCTCGCTGAGATGGAGCTGAAGCTCCGCTCTGCCCGAGAGGAGGCCCAGCAGCAGCAGAGAAACACCCAGAACCTCAGTGACGTGGTCAACTCTAAGGAGGCAGAGGTGTAGAAAGGATCAATGGATTGAACTTCATAAATTGAATTTTTTAAAAAAATAATTGTTTTTATTGTCATTTATGTTGAAATGCTTTTTCTTGTATATTGTGCAGGCTGCAGAGCAGTACCGAGTCATTGATGAGCAGAACCGAATGCTGTGCTCCCTCAGAGCGCTAGCCGGACGCAGCCAGCTTCAGCAGCCGCAGGTTGGTATTCTGCTCAGCTCTCAGCCTCAGACGCCATTTGTTTACGATCTGGTGTAAGATCGACGTCTTCCGGTCCTGCAGGTGTCCGGTGCAGAGACGGAACGGGGTCAGGGCGAGGTCCTGGCCCTGCAGGCCTCCCTCTTCCAGGCTCAGCTGGAGCTGCAGGCTGGCCAGCGCTCACAGCGGCAGGCGGCCAGATCCCACGAGGATCAGAGCCGGGCCCTCCAGAGGCTGGAAAAAGACCTGCAGGGGGCACTGTTGCACAAGAGGGAAACTGAGATACACAACCAAGTGAGAAATCCTTTTTTTTTGTTTTGTTTTTTTTACATTTTATGTCATAACCATTGGGAATGTGTTCAGGAGCTGCAGATGGCTCTGCAGAGAGCGCAGTCGGCTCTGCAGGAGAAAGAAGAGCAGCTGAGGAAACGTGACCATGACAGATGCCTGGCAGATATGGAGAATGAGAGGACCATCAGGGAGTTGAAGACATATCTGCAGACCAAAGAGCAGCTGCTGGAGGTCAGCGTCTAGAAGAGAAAAAATACAATCACTCCAAAAATGATATTTGAAGTTTATAAAGTTAACAAAATCTTTTTTTTCCTTAGTTATTGGACCTAAATTCTTACAGATAGAGCTAGGGTTCTTTTGTTTTTGTTTTTTTTAATGCTGATGTTCTGTTTTCCTGCAGGAGTATAGTGAGATGCTGGAGGACCCAAAGGAGCAGAGGGATTCACTGCTTCAGAAGCTTCGCCAGCGTATTAAAGAGAGAGACCGGGCTTTAGAGGTCTGTGATTTTTTTTAGCTTCATTTTTATCCTTTATAATGATGATCATATGATATGACTTTATACTTCAAATTAAAAGCATCCATTTGTAATGCTAACAAGCTAATAACATGTAAATGGTGAATTTCAAACATGCTTTTGCTTGAAAGAATTTTAAAACTTTAAAGTCCTATTCCAATATTTTTTTGAATTATTGGAAAATTGTTTTTTATTATGAAATTTGCAGTTTTTAGATCAAATAAAATGGTTTGTTTTCTAGATCATAGTTTCTGAAGAGCAGCAGGAGATCCTTGGAAATTTGCATCATAATTTCTGGTGGGCTGTTGATGCAGAGCAACTCTGCCCCCACTTCCCCTCCCCATTGCTGAGAGCCCTCTATTTAAACTGAGTAGGGAGCTTGTAGCTTGGCCAGTGTAATTTCTATATTACAAAATTATTTTTACTTATTTTAATTTATATTTCATTTATGTTAATATTTATTTTAGGTTATATATTATTAATGAAATATAATATATATTTTAAACTGCATTTTTTTCGTCTCTTTCTGATTCACAACAATATAAATAAAGAAAACACTAAGATATGCAATTTTAATCTTAATTTCCTGAACAAATGTGTTTCTTTATCAGAAAAAGTGCCTCAAAAACATGTTAAAAACATTCAAAACGCCATTTTCATCTAAGTGGTTCTGAGTTATTGTTGCTACACATATTCATCAGGGTGAAAAATAGTATGGGTATGGCCACCATTTTGAAATCGTTTTGGTTGAATTATATAGACTAAATATTTGTTTGACTGTTGTCTGTACCATGTTATATGTTATAAGCTCTGTTGTTTTTTCTCTGCAGAAAGCCGTAGATGACAGGTTTCACTGCATGGAGGAGAAGGAGGAGGCGACTCGCCGCCTGCAGCTGCTGATTCGAGAGAAAGACAGAGACCTGGAGAGGCAGCGCTGCGTCCTGACCAACAACGAGGAGACCATTGCTGTGAGAAGGCGTGCTCGTGTGCCGCGCTCTGTGCTCTCTGGGACGATACCTCCTGATTTCCTTCTGTTTGTGTCAGAGCTTGGAGTTGCTGGTGCGGGGGAAGACTCTGCAGCTGGAGCAGGTGAGCGACGCCTGGAGGAGCGACCAACAGCAGAGGCGGGAGCTGGAGGACGTACAGAGCTGCGTTCTGAAAGAGAGGGACGGCGTCATCGAGCAGCTGCAGACGGCGCTGCAAGCACTCACGCAGGAGGCGCAGGTATGGTAAAACAAAACCAAAAAACACTCGAATGTCCTCATTAGTGTTTCCCACAAACATTAAAAGACCCCCTTCAATGAAAATTGTGTTTTTAACGTGTTCTTGTGGCATTTTTCTGAAGATGGAGTACATGCATAAGGGAAATAAAGCTTAAACTTGTATTTCTGAGTATTTCTTCATTCAAATCGTTGTGAATCCGAAGCAGAAAAAGGGCTGTTTGAAAAAGCTTGTAGAAAATACACTAAGCCATGGGCTTCCTCCTCTGCTCCACAACAGTGAGGGGAGGTTCACAGGTGAATTCCTAATGAACTCCTGCCGCTCTGCAGAAACTGTGTCCTAGTAAATGACAGGTTTTTAGATTTTGCCTGTAAGTGGTTTAATGATAATTAAAAGACCCCTGAGAATAGATCAAAGATCAAAAGATAACCAGGGTGTGCTTTGGAGATGAATTTATCTCCACAATTCTAACTTTGGGGAAAATCCTTCAGAAAAAAATCCAGGCTGTGTTTTCATTCTGGTTTTCTGTTTTCACCTGCAGGGTCTTCGCTCCTCCCTTCTGGCTCACATCCACTCTACCCCAGGAGACATCATGGAGGACCTGAAGCTCCGCCTCCAGCTTAAAGACCACCTCCTCCAAGAAGTGCTTGCTGACCGTACCCATCAGGCCCGACAGCATGAAGAGGAAGTCCAGGATCTGCTTAGAAGCATCAACTCCAAGGATCAGTACATTCAGGTGGAGCAGCCGAGCGGGGAAAGTGGGCCGGTGTCTCGGTGAAATACTAACCAGGATTCTCCCTGCAGGAGTCAGCGGCTCAGCTGAGCCAGGTCATAGCTGAGCAGACATCCAGGCTCCAGGAGCTCCGCAGACAGCTCGGCTCCGGTTTTGGACAGAGCCCCGACTCCGAGGCAGATCTGGGTGTGGAGCTCCAGGCACTGAAGGAGGAGCTGAGTTTGGCCCTGAGAAGAGAGAAGGCGAGCGAGGAGCTGACCAGGAGTCAGGCTGCCCGCATCGACTCCCTCTGCAGGACTCTGCATGTGAAGGAGGAGATCATTGGGGTCAGAAGGAGAGATTTGAAAATGCTGAGATTTTTATCCTAAAGAGGAAAAATTCTTAAATGTTTCTACTAAAGTCAAGAACTGAATTGTTGCATTCACTCATGTTTGGGCTTTCTGATGCCTGCAGGACTTTCAGAGGCAGCTGGCAGATCCATCTCACCTTCCTCTGGTGGAGCAGCTCACCCAGGAGGTCCAGGAGCTCAGGGAGAGTCTGGTCCAGCCTGACTCTCTCTCATCCAGGCGCTCAGTTCAGGCCAGCGGCGGGCCAGCCGAGTTTGGAGGTGGGGATCAGAGAAGCGGGGGCCAGTTTGCCTAACAGCAGCTTCTTCAGCAGCTGCATCAGTGTTGGGGGGGTTGAGTGTGCCCCCCCGCCTGATGAAAGTACCAACATGAAGTTCTGACGTCTGAACTGTACGACAGAGTATCAGGGCCACCAGAAAACTAAAGACAAATGTATGAGAATCAAGTACATAAATAGAGGAAATAAGTACACATTTTGTAAGAATATTGTGTGCAACTACGAGAACATATTCAAGAATTTACAAAGAGATTAAAGTTTATGTTTCAAAAAGTCGTATTTTACAAAAGAAAAAGTCGTGCTTTTTCTAAAATGAAATACATTTAGCTTTTAAAATGTTTCAACAATGACAATCATATATTGACAGTTTACTTCTTGTTGCAGAAGAATCAGACAGACATCACACCGCCAATGAATCTCACTGAATCAGCTTTACTTTTTCTGTAACTACACAACTTTACTTTCATGAAATTACAATTTTATTCAGGGAAAACTTAGGCTTTTTCTCATTATTTTTCATTATAATCTCATAAATATATTTCCTTTCATGGTGGTCCTAATGCTTGTTCGTAACTGCCTTATAAAGTTAAAACACTGTAATTTTACTATGAAACCACAAAACAAATACTATTACATTTTTCTTTTCCGAGGCACTTTTCTGCGTCCAGTTAAAAGATCAATCAAAGCAAGTCTGTCGGAGGAAAAAAAGACTCATTGCAAATCCAAGAAAGAGCTCAGCCAATTGGCTGCACAGTACAAGGAGGTGGAGCAACATGCACCTGAATTTTTCAGATTGAAGCACTTTGGAAAAAAAAAAAAACATATTAAAATTAGGAAAAAAAAAACCCTAATGACTGCTTTTACATTTAGGAAAAAAAGAGCAATAATCTGTAGTTCTCAAGAAAAGTCAGCACCGTGGTTAGTACCAAAACAGAAAAGAAAATGTAACATTATACATTCAATTTCTCAATACACTGTCATACATGTATTGCTTATTTATTTATTTATCTTTACTAAACTGAATTTATAGTTTTAATGTTTTTTTTATCCTGTAAATAAAGCCCAGCTCAACTACAAGAACAATTTTAAAAGTATTCCTCATGAAAAGCATGTGTTTTTCAAAATAATTTTAGTCACCTGTGAATTTGCACGACTGGTATTTTTGTTTCTGTAAAGCTTTCTTTGTTTTAAAAAGTTTCCATGTTTCCTCACATGCTTGTTTTAGTGCACGTTTCTAAGCCCGGTCTGTAAATGTCACATATCTGCACGCTTGTGTGTTTAGTTTCTCAATTGTGTTTGCTAAACAAAGCTTTTCCCAATCATTAAAACAAAGCCGAAGTTATTGTTAGTCTAAAGTCACACTGGAACGCAGTAAGCATCAAACAGTGTTTTGCTGCTTTTTATCATGAAAATGAGGAATGTTTTAACATGTTCTGGACTGCTTCATAATAAACTTTAAATTTACAGAGAGCATTTTGTACTTTTTGGAGTGATTCCTCCCTGTTTGTTTCTCTCCCCTGACCTAATACTACATGCGCAGCTGAATTGCACCTTTTCTGCAGTAATTTCCCGACAATAACAGTAACTGAAGCACGCATAGGCAACCCTGAACACATGATTTTGCACCTGTTACATTTTTGCATGAATGCCGGAAAAAGCTGAAAAAGTGAGCACAATAAAAATGCTTGTTCGGATATAAATTGGCAAATTTTAAAATTAAAAATTCATTTTTTTTTTCTTCCCCCTGCGACAGACTGGCGACCAGTCCAGGGGTGTCCCCTGCCTTCGCCCATGAGTAGCCGGGTTAGGCTCCGGCAACCCCGTGACCCCGAAAGGGATAAAGCGGATTGGAAAATGAATGAATGAATTTTTTTCTTCAGTCCCTATTTCCACAGTTTGAATACAAACTTTTTAGTTCAAGTTGACCACATTTGTTGAACCCACAATTCTCCAGGTTATTAAACTCTAGACCCCTGAATATATTTCCAGATATTCCAGAAAAGTTCACTTATGTTTTTGCTAACAGCACTTAAGTACAGTGATTTTAGAGACAATGTGGTTTGATGCATATTTGCATTAATAGGCTAAATCAAAAGGTTAAAATACACAAAGCTAACATGTGGTTCAGTTTAATTGACAAGTCTTCCACTTATAGAAAAATACATGCTATGTTTGTATCCATGGACACCAGAGTCATGCATTAGGTTCGATGATTTGTGCTTCTAATCTATTCTGAGGAGTGAAAGTTTAGAGCAGTTAAATCTACGGCAGAGGATTAAATGTAGTGATCGAGTTCCATCTTTTTCAGTCCAAAATCTGTACAGCGTCACAATGTTTTCTCTTTTTTTGGAAGTTAAAAATTCGAAGTTTGTTCATTTAGAAAAAAGGACAATGTACGAAAGAACATTGATCACGTGAAATGTCAAAAGATATGTTGTGCCGTGTTACAGCAAAGTTTGCTTATTTCCGCCTGTTCTCTCTTCTGCTTCCTGCAGAACTGAGCTCTGAGGGAGAAGATGATGCAGATGAAGGTCTGAACAGCGAGTACACAGAGAGTGTTGATGAAGAGGAGGCCAACGTGGCGGTATGAATTCACACACATTTGATTTGTGACAAAAGAAGCTGAAACAAGCTAAAACATGACATTTAAAAATATGATTGAATTGACTCCATTTCGTTGGAACTGGAATTAAATCATTTTCTATGGCGGACATCACACTAACTCAGTCCAGTTTTACTATACAGTCAATGGTCAGAACCAAGGTCCTGCTGACTCCATGTTTCTTAAGAATCAGCTGAGCTGTGTTCAGTGTTTGTATCAGTTAATATTTAATCAGTTTTATAATACAAACACGTGTTGGTGTGATTTTTATTCCTCCACCTCAGAGCTGCATGTGACAAATTCATGAGTTAAACACTTTATTCAATATGGATTCTTTCTCATTGGTTTTACATCCATCACAACCATTTTATGCTTTGGTCACCTGGGGGAGACAAACAGGTCAAAGTACGTCTCAGAAGACTTGGCAAAAGTAATTGTTTAGATTTCCTTGATAACCAAGGTGTTTTGTTGATCACACCCACATTCCTAATGTGTTAAATTAGTATGTCAAATCGTTCTATTCAGCTCGAGCCAACAATTCCTGTATTACATTTTCACAATATTGTGGTAAAAAAAAGCAACAGGGAAATGCCACTTTTGTGCCAATTCACTATGCCTAAAATTCATTTTCACCAGTTCCTCTGTGCATGCACATACATGTAATCCACTAATCCATGCGTGTGTGCACAGAGGTGTGGAAGAAAGACTTCTTCCTCGGAGCTGCAGCGAGGCGGTGAGGGTCTGTCTGTGGTCAAACTGCTGGTGGAGCAGAAGATGCAGGTGGAGAGGGAGCTGGGGGAGTTAAAGATGCAGCTGGAGAAGACGGGATTCTCATCTTTGTCTCAGATCAGGTAACTAAAACTTACAGGGTAAGAAAACTACTTGATTCAATATAAAGATGTTGACTACATTTACAGTTTGTTTGAAAATATTTGCCTGGAAGATTATTATCCTATTATCCTGGAAGATTAAAGGGACCCAAACAATTGTTTTAACCTCTATCTTATCTTCTGTTTTAAAGAAAGGCTTTAATCAACCTTCAAGCAGAGAATGAAGATTTGAAGCATCAGCTGCAGCGTGACAGAAGACAGAATGATGAGAGGAGAATGCTCGAGAATGAGAATGAGGAAGAGGAAGAAGAGTTGGATGTGACGATGGAGGAGGACAAAGAGCAAGCTGTATCTGAACTGTGGGATGCCTGGGACGGAGAGCTGACTATGTTGCAAGCCAAGATTCAGAACAACGATGAGCTGAAAAAAAGGAGAGCAAACATGAGCCTTCTCACCAGATGCTCACGGGTAGGGAGTCATTGTTTGTCATTTTATTCTCCAAAAGATACAGCCATCTTGAAGTGCCTATCTTCTTTTCATATGTCACCAGGAACTAAAGGTGGAGCAACCGGCAGTGGTGTGTAAGACAGTTCGTCTGCAGCAAAGAAGCAAAGAGCTACAGGAGAGACTGATGGTGTCAGAAGCCACGGTGCAGGCTCAGGCTGAGCAGCTCAAAGACTACAGAGAGCTGCTGAGTGAGTTAGCTGACCTTTGATATCAATAACTTTAATGGAAAGGCAAAAATACACATTGACATTTCAAATGTGAATGCTGGTGTATCAAAGATATTAACCCATATGGAAAACATGTTACTACATTTGCTTTAAAAATAATTGTTTTCCAAAAAAGTTATAAATTTGGTAAATTCATGCTAAAACTTCAGCTATAGCCAAATAAACTGTAAGAGGGATTTTTAAAAGGTATCCCTTAACCAGGACGGGCCGAACAAAAGGCAGAAAATTCTAAATGAAATGCTAAATGGTACTCAAATGAAGGCAAAGAAGGTTTAAAGAAATGCATGAAGCTGAGCAATGATTAAAAATGCTATTTGACACATTAAAAAGGAAAGAAAGGTTCTAAGGTAACGCATAAAGCTGAACAATGTTAAAAATGCTAACTGAAATGCTAAATGGTACACAAGAAAATGTTGTAAGGAAATGCATAGAGCTGAAGAATGTAAAAAATTCTACATGACATACAAGAAAGGTTGAAAGGAAACGCATGAAGTTGAACAATGTTAAAAATGCTAAAAAACACTAAATGATACAAAATAGTATGTTGAAAGGAAACATAAACCGGAACAATGCTAAAACTGCTAAATGAAACACAAGAAAAGGTAAGAGGCCCCTGCGACAGACTGGCGACCAGTCCAGGGGTGTACCCTGTCTTCGCCCATGAGTAGCGGGGTTAGGCTCCGGCAACCCCGTGACCCCGAAAGGGATACAGCGGATTGGAAAATGAATGAATGCATGAATGAATGAAAAGGTAAGGGAAGTTGAAAAGAAACAACAAACATAAATAGCACATAGCATACACATAGCAGTATGACTTATTGTTACTTAAGGATGTTTAATGACCTGATTTACTGTCAGTACGGTATAAATATCTGATTATTAATTACGAACCGGTTGATTTCCAATGTGAAGAAAATAGTGTGGTCGAGTCGGGGTGGGATTATATAAATTGGCTTCCTCCCACTCCCTTTCAAGCAGTCTATCTTTTGATACGTAGTTACCCTATGTTTGACATGTTTACAGATGTAAATCTTTGTTGTTGATTGTGTTACCCATTGTGTTATTCTTGTGTGCTTGAAATAAACCATTTCCAATCCAATCCCATAAAGCCGAACAATGTAAAAAATGCTAAATTCCAAATTAGCTTTGCTAATGTGACCTTTAAATGCTAAATTAGCTGATGAACCATTAAGAAAGATAAAGTTATTTAAGGTGCTGAAATTATGCTAAACCTGCTGAGAAATATGTAGGACACTTTCAAGAGACAAACACGTTTAAATCATATAAATACATCTTTTTTATAGTAAGTAGCTGAAAATAATTTAAGATGAAAAATCTAAAATTGCGCTGACAACTTTAAAAAAAAATAATAAAAGGAAGTTAAAAATATATTGTTTTAACCTATTTTAATGTCTAAAATGAATAGTCTTATGCATTTTATTAAAATGTCAAATTTTATAAAAATATATCATTTATAGATTTAAATTGTTGAATAGCTAATACAATGACAGTTTAGTTGTTTTATTAATCGTGTATTTCTTAGGTTATTTGGTTTAATCTCAGAGTGAAATAACGTCTTCTTTTGTGTGTCACTGCAGCAGAAGCAGCTGTGCAGCAGGACAGTAAGCAGGTCCAGGTGGACCAGCAGGACCTGGGCTACGAGACCTGCGGCCGCAGTGAGAATGAAGCAGAGCGGGAAGACGCCAGCAGCCCAGGCACGTCTAACCAGGAATCAGAGATTTCTGTTCTTAATTTATCTCATATAAGTGGTTTAATGATAACAGATAAAAGGGGGGTTTAGTTTTAGAGTGTTATGTAAATCCTTTTTATAATTTCTGTGTCACCTGTGAAAAGCTAATAGAAACACTAGAGGGCAGCAGGGTCCAACAGGAGCACTCCAGGAGTGATAGTCAAGCTTAGTTTTCCAGGTATCCTTGTCCTTCTTGGTGTGCTCCACTAAAGGATAATTTTGCTATGAATAAAGCAGGACAGTGTTGTTGGACGTCTACAGAAAAAGATTTTCACAGATCTGAAGTGTTGGAGCAGTTGCATGAAGCCATCTGCTTATTGACCAGTGACACATTATTGATGAACCCCCGCTGTTTTAACCCATCAGAGTTTGATGACCTGGAGATGTGCACATCTCTGGACTGTCACACACAGTGGTGGCCCTCCACTGGTAGCAGCAGCTCTACCAAAGCCCCCTCCCACAGTTATGGAGATGAGGTGTTGTCCCTCCAGCACCTGGTGGAAGACCTTCGCACGCAGCTGTCACGCTCTCAGGCAGTGATCCGTGGGCTGCAGGGCCGCCTCCACTCCCTCTCCACCTCCAGCAACCTCTCCACGCCACGGAAGGTCAACTGGTCCTTCCAGGCCTCAGCTTCACAGAGCGGGGCGGAGGAGGATGAAGGCTGGGTGTCGTCTGACGGAGGGGTGCAGGCTTTCCCCAGTCATCCTTGCCAAGAAAAAGGCCTTCAGGAGCTGGTGTCCCGTGTGGACGCACTGGAAGACCAGCTGAGGAAAGATGGAAAGAAGTCTGAGGAGAAAAGATCTTCCACCTGGCCAGGGTGAGTTAGAGAGGATGTGAAAGTTAAGGTTAAAAAATTGAGCTTTCTAAAATTACGAAACTTGGACAGCCTTTATTAAGGACATCGGAAACTGACGCAGGCCCCGATTAAAGTGCATTCAGATTAATCAGGCTCTCGCTGATTAAAGTGGTACATTCTGGTAACAGAACAGTGATCCATTAATCGCTGTGGATGTCAAACAGTCTGTCACAGTCTCTGTCAGCATTACACTGTACTGTAACCATGCAAGCTTTCATGAAACCTTAACAGCAAAGAGTCTGGGAGGTATTAACTCTTAAGAACCAACTCCAATCATCTTTTGCTCCATTGTGAAATCGTTCCCAGGGGTCTTTTAAGACTCAAAAAAATTAACACAAAAATTCAAATTCAGTGTTATGACTGTCTTGTACATTCATAAACCTGCTATTCTATTTTTTTATGTGGAACTCCAAATGAGCTGCGGTTGTTGCTTTGCAGTGAATTTGACACACTGATCCAGGCTCAGGCCCGAGAACTGTCCCATCTCCGCCAGCGGCTGCGGGACGGGCGGAGCGTCTGCAGCATCCTCACCCAGCACCTGGGGGACACCACCAAAGCCTTCGAGGAGCTGCTGAGGGCCAACGACATCGACTTCTACATGGGTCAGGGCTTCAGGGAGCAGCTGGCTCAGAGCAGCGCTCTGGCTCAAAGAGTTGCCACCAAGATCAGCGGGCGTGAGTCGTTTCCTTCTAGTCCTGCTGACCGCTTGAGCATGACGGGAATGGCACAAATATGTCCTCATTCGTTTCTTTTTTTCAAGTTTTTATTGAGTTTTAACTTGACAAATAACATCCACACATGTGACATGTACACAATTTAACAGGTCAGATTCCTGAAACAAAACTAAACAGGGGACTATTATATATCAGATTATTATTTCAAAACTATTAAAGTAATTCTATATATAGGAACAGAGTGGAAACAAGTATCAGATGTGTTGGAATCATTCACCCTGTTTATTATGTACAGTAATATGGGACCAGAAGGTGTCTCAAATTGACACAGTGGTGGTGTCTCCATGTTTTAGGTTTTTTAACATCCATTCATACGATGCCATTTTTTTTCTTGTTCGTTTCTTACACAGGAGATTTATCTGAGGATCCAGAGGAGAAGACGGAGCTGCTTGCCATCCGGTCAGTGTGTTTCACCTCCGGGTTTTGCGTGTTTTTCTGATGAAGTATTGACACACGGCCAGTGGTAATCATTGGAAAGTATTGGTGTGTGACGCTCATCCATGTTTGCTCCTGAGGGCAGAATGATCAGACGCTTGCTGTGTGATGAGTCAGGCTCCCACTAATTAATTAAAGATCTAACTGTTAAGTCAATAACCTCCCCTCCATCCTTCTGAAGAAATTTAGAGGCAAAGATCAGAGCATTGTTCCTGCTACTGCCTCATTTCAAGTCTTTAATGTGCAATCCTTCATCCCCTTGATAGACTTTAAAACAAAACAAAAAGAGAAGCATTTTTATGAGCTTCAGCAATCTGAAAACAAGTTGGGGCTTAAAAGTCTGACTTTGAGATAATTTTTTATGATATTATATCCATCATTTTTTGCAGTCAGTCAGAGCAAAACACAGAGACCATGTTCGAATTTCCTCTTTATCCCTAACTACTAAATACCTATCTAGTGCCCTGGATTTTAAAAGCAATTTTCTTAAACGGCAAATATGGCGTTACTGATTTACCACAATAAAAATCTAATAAATATTACAATTTTAGGAAGAATAGTTATGAATCCACTGCATTCTGATGATGAAAACGTGAAAGATTTATAAAAAAAAAAATAAACGTAAATAAATTTTTTTCACATGAAAAATCAAATGCAATGCATTGTGGTCTATATTCGTCAATTAAGTAAGCAACGATGCACACTAGTTTTTCATAGAGACTTCTGGGAAATTTCTAGGGCACCGGATTTTGGAATTGCACGTAGATTCAGACAACACCACAAAATGGTGAACGCAATATGTAGTTCACTAAGTACGGTAGTGAGTAGTGAAGGAATTTGGAGACAACAAAAGTAACAGGCTCCTATTGAACTTTATTAGCAACCACTGAAGAACATATGTAAGCTCCCGTGCGCCCTCTTCTGTTAAGGCAGAGGTACTGCCTGCTTTCCTTTTTTTAGAGCTGCTTTAAATGTAAACACTAAATAAATGATAGACAAACATGAAATACATTACATATTAAATGGAAAGTGAGGAATTGTAATAAAAATGTCAATAATAAAAAAAAAAAAAAGATTAAGCATTTTATCATTAGCTTATGCTGAGTATGATTAAAGTCACGCAATCAACCCTGTTTGTATGGAATTCTACAATCTAACGTGAGGCAGAGCTCGACACTACCTCACCTCGCAGCTTACAATGTAGCTGAACAGGTAAAAAAGATTAAAATGACACAGGTAAAATGCATTTTTATGCCATATTATTTATTATATTAATTTTATTGTTATAATAATGACTTTTTAAACATTTTCTAAGTAACTTCTTTGTGTTGATTCTTGTGGAATCAATTCAGAAGATGCAATTGTACTTTTTAAAGGCATCAAAAAGAACAAAAGAAAAGAAAAGAACAAACAAAAGAATTTGTGATTTCTATTGCGACAACTACATCACTCAGACTGTTTGGACAGTCTACGTTGAAACACAGGATTGTGGGTAATATGACATTAAAGTACTAACAGTTTTTTTCTTTTTTATCATATGAGCTCTTGCTCATGATGCAAGATCAACAGGAACCCTTTTCAATCAGGTCATCTGACTCACACTCCTCGATCTCATACTGAATTCAATAAATAATTGAATCTGGGGCTCTAAAACGGTGAGTGGTGTGACTGCAGTGCTGATCAGAAGCATCCTCAGCTCACAACCAGAGTGGACCGAACCGCACAAAAGCAACGCAAAGTTATTCAACATAAGGAGAAAAGAAGACGAACAGGCGATGCGCAAAGGCTGGAATAAAAAAAAAAAATGAAACTAGTCATTTTTTTCAAAATAAAACTCACAATCTGACATCTGTCATGATGTAATTAATAATAAATAAAATTAAATTAAAAATAGTTATAATTATTTATAAAGAAAAGGTGTCAACATTTTGATCAGTTTTAATACAGATGACACAAAAACAGCAAAAAAAGATATATATTTTTATAGAGCAAACAATTTATGATAGATAGTAGATAATTTATGATTAATAGAAAATACAATTTTTGTCAATCTTTGGGTTGAATTCAACATAATTAGAGATATATTATTGCAAACATCCTATAAGTTGTAAATTCTGGTAAAAGCCTGGAAATGCTGTTAAACGTGCATGTCGGTGCAGAGGGCGGCCGCTGTAATGCAGCTCAGGCTCTGTGCTGCGCTGGTTCAGGGCATGTCGGTGTCTCTAATCAGGTTAAGTTATTAAGACCTCGAAGAGGGAGGGAAATGGGTCACGAGGAGAGGAGGAGAGCACAGGAAGGGCGGAGCTCTGCAGAGAGAGCATCTCTGCCTGCTGTAAAACTCACTCCACATAAAACCTGGATTATGACTCTGGAGGATGGAAGCAGATGATTTAGATCAAGCTTTTTTTTTTTTTTAAGTCTACCAGGATGTAAAGTGCTTTTATTTGTGAGAAGCTTCTTATCCCAGCGGCTGCTGGCTTTACTTTACAATCCTGAAAAAAAAACAGCTTTGTAGACGATCATTCATCCAGAGCATCCCACTCTGATGCCTGCTGGAGCGTGAACACACGAGCACCTCGGGGATCTGGACATCCGTCCCTCCTGTCTGTCTGTTCTGTCTTTCGTCACCACATCTCAGCCTAGGGGACTGGCTTTTGCTAGTGGAATGATTGTTTGTGTCCAGTGGTGGAAAGAGGTTTGTCTTTATGGGAAAAAAAGGAGAACTGATTCAGGAAACAACGACAAATGACTCTGCTCAGAGGAGGACTCTTACCTTCCACTCCAGTTGAAGCGCTCCGCTGGTTGGTTGTCCTGCGTCTGACCGATCTGCAGTAGTGGCTAACATTTGGGGGTTTCCTCCCGCCGCTCTGGCTCAAGTGCTCCATCTGTGCAGGCTGAGAAGAGGGAACCAAACTCCGTCTCTCTGGCAAATCCAAACCCAATCTGGATTTGCTGTTCTTTTCACCTGATCTCTTCTGTCAAACCTCCACTCGCACTCAGGGGTCAGGACCTCAGCCGCCAAACCAGCAGAGTCGCAAGGAAATCAAGGACGAACCCTGGAGTTAGAAGCAAAGCAAGATGGGGATGAAGTTGGGATGAGGGAGGCCGCCGATCAGGCAAGGTGAAGCGGACCTGAAGGGAGGGTGATGGCTCCTCTGTGGAAGAGCATGCTATCGAAGAGCAGCCCGCTGTATAGAGATGCTCTGTTCTCCTTCTCCCTGTGGGAGTGGAAGGCTCAGGAGAGGGAGCTGCTGCTGCTGAGGAAGCACACGGACAGGGAGAGGAGAGCCATGCTCGCCCAACTCGACAAGTAAGGCCGACAAGAGGCGACAGGCCAGCAGAGACCATGGCTGCAGTGTCTTTGCTGCAGCCTCATTAGAAATGTGTGTGACTTGTAACTGAACGGATGCTTTTTTTTAATCAGTGCTGGAAGTATTTACATTTTATAGTTTGGCCTCTACAAATGTATAATTTATTAGACATTTCCTCAAAAGTTGGGTCAATAAGTCTTCATCACTTTTTATGTATCTATGTATTTCTCTGGCAGAACTTTTTTTTCCTCAAACAAAAAAATGGGTTTGATACTAATGTGACTGACTAATGTGACAGATGCCTGTGAGGCCGGACAAATCATCTCCACCCCAATACTTATCTCAGTTCCTTGTGCATCTCATCTCCTAATGAATTCTAATTTCTGATTAAGCAATTTGTAACAGTTCAGAGGTCACAAGCTACCGGTTTAGGCTCGCTCTGAAATGGTCCAATCAGCGTTGAGATTATCAAAAACTTAGAAAAAAATACTTAACTTCATTTACACTCACAAATCTACTTGACATCTGTGAGGTTCAAATATATGGAGCTTCAAAATTTTCACAATTTAACTCAAAATAAAATCTTGTACATTTAAACAATCAATAAATATATATCTTTTTATTCAATATTATTTTGTCTATATTTAATATTATTTGATATTTTAACATGTTATTACTTTTTAAAAATATAAATCATTTAAAATATTGAAAAATTACTATCGTTGTACCCAGAAGTTCTCATTTCAAATCTATCATTATCTGTCTTGCAATCATTGACTGTATACGAGCACTGGACTAAGTGACCCCTTCCCTCTGACATTTCAAACAGGAAGTACCCGCTAGTTCCAAGAATCCAAAATCCTATAGACTTCTATAGAGAAATAAACAGCGATTACTCAGTTATTCTATTCGTCAGTATAACCAATCTTGCTCTGATACCTTTTTTTAACATGTTCTTAATAATCCAAAAGTTTTTTCATGATTTTTTTTTATTACAAGTTATTCAGGTTGTAAAGTGACTTATCAGATAAATGTCCAACATTCAAAATGTTCAATGGATTCTCCTAAGCCCAGTTTTAAGTGTTCGTGGTATGTGGACTTCCAAAAAGCTCACTCCTGGTTGGCAAGGGCTGTTGCCATAAAAACGTAGACATAGACACGTGGTAGTTTATAGAAACGTAGACTCAGACCGACTCGGACTGATCATTGCTTACTAACGTTGTCTGGTTATAACGTGGTGACAGACATATCTTGAAAAATTGGCGACGGATTTGAGTTCATTTGGTTGAAACCAGAAGTTAGTCATTTTATATGGGTGACATCTCACTAGCTCAGTCCAGTTCTCTTATACATTTAATGACTCAGACCGACTCGTCCGATTACTGCTTATTTATGTTGTCCAGTTCCAACATGGCGATATCCATATTGCAAAAAACTGCCGACTGAATTGACTTAGAAGTAAGCCATTTTCTGAGGGTGAGATCATCACACTAACTTGCTCCAGTTCTCATATACAGTCAAGGGTTGTGATTATAAAGAATGCATTTATTTTTTCAAATCTAATGCATAATGACTTTCTAGCAGAGTAACTTTACAGATGAGCAGAAAATCTGATTTAAATATTTATTTTTTAATAAAATTGTTGAAATATGGATTTTTGGTTTGTGGCTAAAGCATTTAAGTTCTGACCAATTCATTTCAGTAACACGTTAAAACATTATTAGCCTGTAGTTAAGGAGTACTACTGTGTTTTTTTTAGAGGGAATCTTAGTCAAATAAAAATTATATAAGTAGATTTACGAAGTCAACTGCAAACAGCAAAAGGTTGCAGCTACTTTTTTTAAATTATCATTATAAGATATATTTATGCAAATTAAGGCTAAAGAGCTTCAGACAAGATAGTCCGTCCACTGTAACATAAGTTATTACAAACAGAAACAAAGAATATAATTTTTCAATCTTTAATGACCCCAAATTTATAAACATGCATTTGTGTTTCCCTACTTCTATATAATGATGTATTTAGGTCACATTAAGTTTCTTTGCATACTGCAGGAATAGATGTATTTTTTACAGAGGACATCAATATCTTGGTTTCATGCTTTGTCCTGTGAAATACAATCAAAAATAAATGTTACTCAACCTTTTCCTATCAAAACTAAACAAAATCTTCAAATTAAAATGAAATGTAATCAAATAAAATCAGACCACAAAAAGCTAAACAATCAATTCCCACAAATAGATAATAAAACATTTGTTTTTAATGGTAACCACAATCTGAAGGGCATGAGTTGCTGATAATTAACAAATGTTTGTATAACCACACATGGCATTGATTTTGTGTGACCTTAATCTTTGCCCACCAGCAGGTCATTGGAAGTTGAATCAGCGGGGGGGGGCACCAATGTGTACAGAGCTGGCATCATTGCTGCACAGTGCTGTTGCTCCTTTCCGTTTCCTTTACAGCACGTCTTTCCACGGTAGCGTTGACGCTGAGGAATTCTTTGTGGGTTTTTATTTACCCCCCCCCAGCGACCTGATGTGATGTCACGTGAGCCCCTAAGAGGCTTCCCCCTGAGCAGCTCACGTCCTGACTCACACACCTGCCGAGGAGCTGCTCATTGCCGCTCATGTTAACGCTCTTTATCCTTAACGTCACACGGCTATGCGACTCTTCGCAGCACATAATTACTTCCTGAAGAGATTTAAATGTCACGCCAGTCTGTTTTTCATACTATTTCTTCTGTATCAGTGGGACATAAACCAGTTCTCTTTAGAATATCCTAAATATAAAACTTGTATTCATATGTTTTCTAAATATTTGGTATTAAGCCATAAAACCACTAGGGAAGCCTTCCAGAACAGCACATTTCATGCACTTAACACAAGTTTGAAATGTTGTCTAAACCTGCTCACTCCTTTTCTGGGTCATCAGGAGGCTGGAGCCTATCCCGGCTACAGTTGGGTGAAGGTGGGGTACGCATTGAATGATTCACCAATCCATTCCAACATGAGATAGAAATCTGTCATCTTTGTAAGGGCTCTTTAGAATTACCGGTATTCAGGCTTACCTTGAAAAATAAAGATGTACGTTTTGATTGCATTGCCAGCACTTGGCCAAAACTCCAACTTCTAGATTTACCCTAGCAGGAGATGGGATCCCTTTAAGTTCCATCCATCTTCAGATCCCACTTAATCCCTTTTGGTGACATAGGGTTGCTGGAACCTATCCCAGCTACTGTTAAGTGAAGGCGGGAAACACCCTGAACAGGTCGCCAGTCTGTTGCACGGCCACACTCTCACGTGTACCCCAAGGGGCAGTTAAGACATATAAATAGATCAGGGATTGTCTGGAACGTTCTAATTGGCTGGCCACACCTGAACCAGGTAATCAGTCATGAGTAGGTCTTGGATTTGTGGAAATCATGCAGACAAACTGGCCCCTGAGGCCTGGAGTTGCCCATCCCTGACATAGATATGAACCCATGAAGCATATTTTTGGACTGTGGAAGGAAGCTGGAGTGCCCTGAGAAAGCCCACACATGCATGGGGAGAGTATGCAAGCTCCGTGCCAGAAGGACCCAGCTGGAATTTAAACCATAAAATGTTTTTTTTATTGTCTACAATCATTCACAAGTTTCACTGGATGACAATCTTTCAAAAAGGCTCCCCTCTACATCTGGTTCCATGCTTTTCAACTCCATCTGTTTTTACTTCTCAATTGGGGAAAGAAACTAGTATCTGCTGCTTTATTTTGGTAACGTCCAGATAAAGGTTATTTACTATGAACCAGAAGAGTAACACTCTTTCAGTCACAGAGAACTCATAGTTTAGTACCTAACAGTTACTATTTCTAGATTGTTCAGCGTTGACTTAAAATGTTTCACAACTGCTCAAAAGCTACAGAAAACTTGGAAGTCCACTCCAATCATCTTTTAATCTATTTTAAGAGTGTTCCCACTGGTCTTTGAATTATGATTATGCCATTTTTAACCAAAATCCATGTACCTGTGTTGTTTTCTAGGACATAGTTTCTAGGTTTGTTTTGTTTGCTCCTGATTCAAATCCATTTGAATAAACAAATACTCAGAAATTCAATTTGAAAGCCAATTTTTTAAAAGTCCTCCATCGTCAGAAAATGCCACAAGATTACGTTAAAAACACCAAAAATGCAATTTTCATCGAAGTGGGTTGTTAATGGTGCTACAGTTAAATCATTCAACATCTAATCCCAGTCTCCAAAGTTCAGTATCCTCATTTTTTACATTTCCACAAGTATGTACGCCTCCTCAGTGGTGGAGTTCTCCTTCTTCAGTAATCAGCTGCTAAAGGCATATACTGGTATTTATGCAGCGCTTCTCAGCTTTCATCAAAAGCTAAAGCACTTTATAGTCACAAGTTCCATTTTCTCACACAAAATTACACTTTGACGATAGCAGAGCTGCCATACAAGATGGCAACCTGTAACCACCAGATGCAAACTGTGGTTCAGTTTTTCCCAAGGACACTTCAACACATCTAGAGGCAAAGCAGGAGCCAAACCTGGGACCCTAAAAAAAAAACAAAAAAAACAGCACATTGGCCCATAAAGGACTATGATGGGATATAAAAGAAGAGCCCCTTGGGACCAAATGTAAAATTTGTGCCACTAAACACCTAATTATCTATCAGAAATGTATGTAACTGATGTGCAGCATAACACGAAGGCTTTACTTTTTTGTTTTTTATGGACAGGCTAAGTAAGGAGCTGCAGCAGAAGGACAAGGTCATTGAGTCTCTCCGCGCCAAACTCAACCAGCATCATCGTTCTGACACACCCTGCAGCAGCCATGCCCTTTCTGACATCACAGACCAGTCAGATCGCATCTCCTATGTGTCAGATGAGCACGGATCCACCAACGAGGAGCTGGATTTGGGTTCCGACGGAGCCAGTGAGCCACTTCAAGAGGAAACTCGGACATCTACCAGGGTCTGCACAGGTGAGCTTGCCGTCAGATACTGCTCTGAAGAGGGATGGTGCTGTTTTTTTCACGTAATGGTTACATCAGATTGATTTAAATAATTGAATAAATGTTAAATAGATGGATTGATTTAGTGTGCCCCAAAAAAAGTAATTGCACCCCTACGTTGTCAATTGTGAGAGACAGTAGCTTAAACAGTTTCTCTGTAAAACATCTTACATCCAAAAATATTGCTGAAGATTTTTTTTTTTTCAAATGATTTCAAATCAATGAAGCAGCCCCGCACCATCACAAAACCTCTGCCATGTTTGGATGTTGCTCTGATGTGCATTTTCTGAAATGCTGTTAGTTTGACTCCAGATTTTACAAGATCATTGACTGCATATGAGAACTGGACCAAGTGAGTGTGACATCATGCATAGAAAAGGGATTACTTACTGCTCCAACTATTCATCATTCATTTTCCAATCCGCTGTATCCCTTTCGGGGTCACGGGGTTGCCAGAGCCTAACCCGGCTACTCATGGGCGAAGGCAGGGTACACCCCTGGACTGGTCGCCAGTCTGTCGCAGGGGCCACAATCACACACTCATACACACTCACATTCACACCTACGGACAATTTAGAGTAACCAATTAACCTATGAAGCATGTTTTTGGACGGTGGGAGGAAGCCGGAGTACCCGGAGAAAATCCACGCATGCACGGGGAGAACATGCAAACTCCACACAGAAAGGTCCCCCAGCCAGGACTTGAACCGGGAACCTTCTTGCTGTGAGGCAGGAGCGCTAACCACTGCTCCACCGTGCAGCCCCTGCTCCAACTAAATTTAGTAAATTCACTTGCCTTTTTATTTTATTTTTTTGCAATTTTAAGAAGCAGTGATTGCTGCATGTCGGTATAAATCTGCTATTCTATCCCAACCGCTGTTGTCAATGAGGAGTGAGTTTGTTGGAAGTCCAAACCCCAGTGACGTGGGCTGAGGTTCACAGCTGGTGAGGCACAGACGTCATCAGTCAGATTTACAAACATGAACCCTACAGAGTAGCTTATTCACCATTTGATTGCCAGTTGTTAAAGTGTGTTGTTTAAAACTTCATTTTAACAACCAAGTTCAAAAATGTTGTTGTAAATGTTTTTCCATTTACAAATTGTAGCAGAGAAAAAAGATCACCAATATTATCATTACTGACTTACTTTTACTTATAAATGAAGTTCGTGTGTCGCTCCCTGGTTTTATGTCTATGGTCGCTCCTTCTGAACAAACGCATTAATTAGGGCAGTCAAATTATCGTGTTAATCACGATTAATTAATTACAGGCAGTTTGTGTCTGAAATACACACCTGGAAGAACATTACCCAGTTCATACCATGGTAATTTAAAAAAAAATATTGAATAAATTATTAGAACTTCACTCCTGTTGTATATTTAATTTTAAATCGTTTTTACAAAAAGCAGACTATCTAAAAGCAGTGTGTTGTGTTGTCATGGTAACAGTTCCAGTGTGGCGCTCGCAGCGAGTGCGCTCTGCTCACTGCTACGGGCGGCTGTGTTGCAGTGGAAAGGGCAGTCGGAGGATCGCAGGTTCGATTCCTGCCACCCATGTGTCGAAGTGTCTTTGGGCAAGACACTGAACCCCACATTGCCTCTGATGGATGGTTGGCGCCAGTGTTCAGCAGCAGAGCCACCATCAGTGTGTGAATGTGTGAATGGGACTGTGTTAGTAAAGCGCTTTGGGCCTTCAATGAAGGTAGAAAAGTGCTATATAAGTATACGCCACTTACCATTTTACCATTTACCATATTGCTCTTTCCTTCCTGAAGAAAGTTGTTGTTATGAGGAAATAAACAAAGCATCATTTCAGAGGGAAAGTTGGCCTCTTCCTGCATGTTTGTGTCCAGATGATAAAGCAAAAATGTATTTCAAACTCTAATTAGTTTAATTCTCCGGATGTTTCACGTCCTCTTGTTTCATTTCCTCCTTCTGTTTTCTATTCTTCTTCATCTCAGTATTCAAACTGATCAAATTAACCAATCAGGTAAAAGGAAACTATAAAATCAATCATGCCTTTTCTACTGTCTTGCTGTTGTGATAAACTGTGGATTAAACAAAGTTTGTCAACGTATGAATTACGATATTAATAAGTATGAAGATGTTTGTGGTCAATATTTTTGGATTGCTTAGAAATGTTCCTATTGTTTTTTGATGTTTTTTATTAGAGCTCTCTGGACCTGATGTATATTTTTTAAATAGTTCAAGATTGAAAAAAAAATCCCCATTGGTTTCATAAAGTAAAGTTGGAAGCCTGTTATAATAATAAACTTCATAAAGCAATTTTTTAGTTTTATTTGTATCTTTTACCTCATCAGAATGTCTCAAATTTAAATGAGGCTTTTCACAGCAACTATTAAGTTAAACATATTTCTGATTAAAACTACAGGCCACGATTAATTAATTGCACAAAAAAATGAATCACATGACTGCACTAGCATTATTAACCTGTTTGTAGAACTTTCTTTTTCTTTCTTCAGTTTTAAAAGTCTTTCTGTCTCAGTGGACATCACTACCAGTGATGTGTCTAAATAAATTATTGAGTTTAGTGGTTTAAAACTGTAATCCTCCATTTAGAAAATGATGCTAAACAAAATGAAAGAGTAACTGAACGGCTGCACTTGACTTGATACCGCTAATTCTATTCTTCTTTAGCCGCGGGGTCACATTCTCCGGGCTCACCAGCACCCTGTGCCTTGAGGCACGCGTACTGCGGTGAGCTCACCCAGTGCCTTTCTAAAGCGCATTTTTAGCGAATAAAAAGATTACATTAGTTGCAAATTGGCACCAATATAATCAGACAGATGGCGAGAAATAAGCAAATTAGGTCATTTCAAAATAAAGCGCCTTTAATGATCACAAAAAAATGAATTAGTAAAGCGAATGCATTAGCTGCAACTCCAGTCAGTGTGTGCAGCTGAGGAGGCACAGGCTGGTGCTGCCTCACCCGTCGCTGCCTCGCGTATTTGAACAGGAAACTGGTAAATTCACTTCTTTCTTTTTTTTACCAAAGAAACGTTAAAAAACCCACACTGAAAAAGGCAAGAATGGTTATTCTGACGAATAGAATTACGGAGTAATAGCTGTTTACTTCTCTATAGATGTTTATGGGATCTTGGCTTCTTGGAACCAGTGGGTCCTTCCTATTTGGAAAGTGGGGGGGAGGGGTCACTCAGATCTGTTCTCTATATAGAGTTAATGAACAAAACAACATTTCAGAAAATTTCTCTTTTATTTCCTCAGTCCGCAAAATCTTCTTTTAAAAAGTATTAAAAAATACGAGACCATTTTTTTGTTTTGCTTTTGAACACTCAAACAAATCAATTTTTTTTTTGCTGTAGCCCTCTGAAGGTAGGGTAAGTTCAGACAACCACTTTCAATGAAAAGTTTATGTTTCAGGGTTCAAAACATTTGCGTTCACAGCTGTTTCTATGATTGTTTTTGGTATATACGTGCAAACCCCGTGGCCTTGAACCAGATCAAACTTTGACCAATCAGAGACTGATGTTTTTAGTGATGTATGGATGCCGTCTTTTTTCATTCTTTTTCATTATTGGGGTGCCAACCGACTGAAAATTGATCATGGAGGAAAAATTTATATTTCTGATTTGTGTCTGACTGGAATTATTAGAGACCAAATCATTATAAATCGGAATAGATTTATATATTCACAAGATTTGCATTCATGAGATTTGCATCGCTTTGACAATTTGCACCAAACCTTCAAACTGCTTTTAGCACGTTCTTGAACACACATCAAACGCTGGGTGTATCTGTAGTTTTATGAACTTTAAGAACTCTGACCTCAACTGATTTGAGCATGATTTTTCTTTTTAAAAACCTTGTCCTGCTTTTTTAATTACCTTTTCTGGATGCCTGCCTGTTTGGTTCTTTGGGAGATTTTCATAAGTTGGTCACTTTTGCACAGTTCTCCAATGATCCACAAGTTCTCCACAAGTTTTCTCCATTTGTGTTTTTCGGCTTTCACTGAAATTCTCTGGATTCTAAAAGCTGTAAAAAGTGTCTTTGTTATGAAAGTGGCAGCTTTAGATAGAACTTAAGAGAAAGGAAAATAATCTAAAATAAATAAAACCAATATTTAAATTCTAATTTTGAATTCACTCTGCATACCTTCATATCATTTTATACTTGAGGCCGCATTTATCGATTCTTTTTTTCATCAGTATTTTGGTTTTTTGTTGTCATCTGAGGCGTCCTCTCATTTCTAGATTGTCACTCTCATGATGGCATCATGTCACGCCATCCATCTGTCTCTTCATCCATCATCTCCTCCCACTGCACACAGTCCTGCCTCAGTTGTCCCAGCCTGCACTGCTCCAGTTCGCCCCACAAACCAACAGACGTGTTGAGCCAAACAGGTATGGGCGGACCTCCAAGACGGCCGTCGTGTATTTCAGATTTATTTACTTCACCCTCCTCTCCTCCTGTTCTCCCAGCGCCAGCATCAGCCTTCACCTCTGCTCCCTTTCACCCTCCTCTCCTGTCCTCCTCCTGCCCTTCAAACCCCCGAGCACGCTGCCACAGCGGCGGTGTGGGGGGGTTCTCTCTGGCTGAGGTGCACCGGGAGCTGCAGATGCTGCAGCGGCAGCTGGCAGACAGTAAAAGTGTGTGACCGAGTGCCGAAAGCCTAACAAACTAAACATGGTTGTATTTATGGCTCCACCCCCTGACACAGTAGAGTAAAATTTCAACTGAAAAAACAACCAAAAAAAGAGCCAAATACATTCTAAGAAAATCTACTGACCGGGCTTATGCATGACCAGAACCTGACAATGCCCATTTTAGAAGTCCTGCACAATTTTACTGAGCTGTACACAATCTAATCATCATCTAATATAAAGTGGAGTTCTAGTATGATCCAAATTAAGTCTCCTCTGCGCTGAACAGACTGGGTTTTGCTCCCAGTGGATGAACAGGCTGTGCAGCACAGTGACAGATGACCGACTTTAATAATCCTCATCCCTCCAACTGCCTTTGCTTCTGTCTTTTTTGCTTGTCTCTTTACTTCTTTGTTGCAGTCATATTTCCTTCACCATTAGTTCCTACAGTAGGCCTTCAAGGTTTATTTCTTGAAGAGGAATGCTCTTGCCTTACATTACTAATGCCAGTTGGAGCTTTCAGACTTTATTTGCCCAATTAAGAGAATTACTTCTTCTGTCATCATAAGTCCCTGCAGCTTTTCGGATTCCTCAGGGGTTCTCTACCATGCTGAAGTCAAATCCATCTGTTTCTACGTTTTACTTTATTTTCTACTTTTATTTTCTATTCTATTTTATTTTCTATTTTATTTATTTTCTATTCTATTTATATTCTATTCTATCTATTTATAGTCTATTTCTATACGTGTTTGTTTTTCTCCATCTCTGTAGGGTTTTCTACTCCCCAGGCCAAACCTCTTCAGGGTTTCCCGTTCACCCACCAGCCAGCAGACTTCCTGCCTCTGTCTTACCAGGGACTCCAGCCCTCTCCCTTCAGCAGTGCTGCAAGCAGCAGCAGCCTGGATGCCACCCTGGCAATGAAGGCTGGGGCCAGCCTGCTCGAGAGCAGTGCATTGTGGGATATGGCCCACAACATCCGAATGGCAAGAGTTGCTGCAGATCTGTCATCAGGATCATCGGGATACCAGTCAGGCGCCAGCCATGCAGGTTAAAAATCACCTTTAGTGTAAAGACGCTAACAAAGATGAGGCTTGAATTGTTTGACAGTTAATTAAAAATCCCCCAAAATTCAATAAATTAAAATGATGAATGAGTAAAGATTATGTTGCGGTGCTTTGAAGTTATTATTAGATATTCATAAGATAAAGACTAGAAGAGTGAGTGTTTTTTTCTGCTGAAGGAGTAAAGAATCCCTTTTACTAATGTACTTGTGGCATTGTTCTGATCATGGAGGATAGATATAAAGAAAATTAATCTTATTATAGTATTTCTGAGTATTTCAATATTGAAATCGTAAATCAGGAGCAGACAAAACATTGCAGTTTGAAAAACAGTGTTGCTGGGACGTCACAAATACAATGAGCAGGCCACAAGCTCCCTCCTCCACTCCATTCTGATACATCCACTTGTAGACGACTGGATCCGTGTACGTCTTTGTTTTCCTCGCCTGAGCTGCCATCTGGTTTAAAACTGTACGGCTGAAAAGCACCAATGTTACTTGCCATTTTTGTTGCACTGGTAATGTTAGGTTGGATTGTGAAGGGGGCTGTTATCTAGGACTGGGGACCACTGGGAACACTTTTACAATAGATCAAAGGATGATCGGAGGGGTCTTTAAAGCTTAAAACAACACCTTCCAACTGAAATAATAGAGTGAAAGCTGAAAAAAAGGGAAGCCACATATTGCCAAGATGTACTAGAGACATAGGATTATATCCTTCAAATACAAGTTTAACTTCCTAATAAAAATAATAAAAACTAAATGCTAAAAAATACTAAATTAACATAAAAAGATCTCTAAAAATGTCAATTCTTTCTGAAGAGGAACAAAACAACACCAAACCGGTTTTTATAGAAAATTTTAGAAAGCAGAAAATTATGCTAACGGTGGTGAATTAAATGCTACATTAGCTTAAGAAACTAAGCCATCTAGAGCAGAGACTGAACACTATTAAACACCACACAACAATGTGTCACTGCTGAAAAACGCAATAAAGTATTGGGAAATACATGAACTTGTGAAATTGTGCTGAACAATGCAAAAAAAAAAAGCTAAAATCAAATGACTAGGGGCATAATGATTCATTGTAACAGTTCGATTCAATATTTGTGGTTAACGATTTGATTCACGTCATCATTCGATTTGATTCATACTGAACGATCCGATTTGATCCAATTCTTTGACCTAAAAATCGATCCAGGATATCTTTAGCCAAAAAATCAATCAGTGTGACTCAGATAAATACCTGATACTGAACAGTGCAGGTGAAGTTTTCCAGATTTCATGATTTTCTTGCATGCTTAGTTAGCTGAAAAGCTAATTGATGAAAAGAAGTTTAAATTCAATGAGTAATGCAAAAGTTGTCATTAAAACTGAAAACTAATTCCACAATCTTTTTTGGCATGAAAATAAAATGGAAAAAAATTATTCTAAAAATACTGCACTTACTTGAATTATCTTGTTAAAATGTGTAGGACGTCTGAAATAATAAAACAATGCTCGGCAACACTAAAAACATTTTGGAGACAATAATTTTAATAATTTAAAAATAATAAATGAGTGTTGTTCACCTATCAGCTGTTCCTTTCAGAGGTCGCCACAACAAATCAACTTTCACTGATTCGCACATTTTTGCTTGGTAGAGAGTTTTACGCTGCATGCCCTTCCTGACACAAGTCTGTATTCTATCCGGGCTGGGGACCAGCACAGGGAGACCAGGTCTCTGGGCCCCTCCGTGGCTATATAGTTAGGCAGTAGTGTGAATGGTCTTGCCTAAAGACCCACGCTGGGATACGTTCATTGGACCCCCTGGGAATGGAACCCTGGTTTCCTAGCACCAGCCCTGCATGCAGACAACTTAGCTGCTTAAAATGATAAACAAATAACAATTAAATATACTTAAAATAGCAGTTAAACTTAGCTTTAGTGTAAGTCAGTGGAAAATAGGTGAAATGGTTATGAATAATTGAAAGTAAGAACATGTTAAAAAATACTAAATGAATGCTAAACACTACAGAAGGTTAAGTTATTTAAATATAAAATAATCAAAAATCCTAAAAACTCAAAAATTTTGTTGACTTCATTTTAAATTGATTCATGTCGAACACAATTTGATGAGATCAGTGTAATGACTGATCTTTTTCTCAGCTGACCTTTGGTGTCTCTTTTAAATGATCTGTTTTACTCATAGATGCATTTCATCCCCCGAGTCGTGACTGATTACAAGCTGTTTGTCTTTTTTTAGGGTCCGACCTGATGAAGGAGCACCTGAGAGAGATCAGGAGTTTGAGGCAGAGACTGGAGGACTCCATCCAGACCAACGACCGACTCCGGCAGCAGCTGGAAGAGAGGCTGTCCCGCATCGTTTCAGAGAAAGGTAGCAAAGCCTCACCTGAGTCTGACCCCTTTGCAATCACTGAATAGAGCCTTTACTTGTCGGATTCCATAGATCAATTAACCAGAGATATATTTATTTTAAAATATAACGTTTAAAAGGGATTTAGTTCTGTCTGAACTGAGCGTTGATTGAGTCCTGCTCCTCCGTATCTTCTGCAGGTGCTCCTACCAACATCTACATCCAGGGTCTGGACTCGGTCAGCCAGCTTTCTTGTCAGGTTGGACTCCTGAAGGAGGAAAACATCAGTCTGCAGACTCAGTTAAAGCAGGCTACCAGAGGTACTGAAGTTGAGTGCTGCAGTGGGATCACTCTCTACAAACAGCTGATCATTCACTTTTTTCCATTCCTACAAAAAACTGTCAAAATATTCGTTTTTTCACAAAAAAGGATCATTGTGAAAAGGATGAGAAAACAAATCTGATTTTAATTGTGTGCTCTTGCAGAAGGCAGTAAGGAGGTGGAGCAGCTGAGGCATGCAATGCTGCAGGAGCAGTCTAGGCTAAAAGAGGCGGGGCTAAATGCAGAGAGGTGGGCGGAGCAAAGCAGGAAATTGCAAGCCGAGTCTGAAGCCCACAGCCAGAAGATTCTCCAACTAAAAGAGGACAGGCAGCAGAAGCAGGAAACCATCAACAGGTAATAGCTTTGTGACCAAAAAAAAAGAGTATTTCACAAATTGATCAGAAAAAGCTGAAAAAAGGTGGTCTGTGTTTGCAGGCTGCAGCATGAGCTGAGCATCCTTCAGCAGCAGCTGAGTGAGAGCAACAGGCTGCTGCACTCGCTCCAAACTGAGGCGCAGGCTAACGAAAGGCCGAGTATCCACCCTGCAAACACACATTCTGGTGAGACTCGTGTTCACACTGAAAACTTTAAAAAATGTTGCTTTACAAATGTCTCGTTTTTAAAAAAAGTCAAGAGTTTTTTGTGGGTTTTTTATTTTTAGATATAGATACTAAGTTGCATTATTTTTAAAAGAAAAGAGCAAAATGTATGGTTTTTGGTACAGATAAAGCAAATGACAATCTCCCCGCTTCTGAGACATTAAATTCAGCTGTCTGCAACAACTCATATCTGGCTCAAAAGACACTGCATTTTTAATAATAATTCATATGTTGACAATTTCACCACCTTCTATAACAGATCATATCTCTTTAAACCAGACGGCATTCAGCTAAACTATACATGATCTCATCTTCTATCCATGAACATTGAACTCACACTCCGCCCCACTAATTTGTTCACTGACTGACTGGACCACCACCAGAATCCATATTCAGTTGAAACCATTTCTATCTCACAACTCCTTCCAGTTCACACAACAAGTAGATTTCACAAACACCCCCAACTCAGATCCACCATCAGACGTCACCATCCCATTCACATAATACTGGATTCAAAAAGATGAAACAATCCATCTCACATACGAATTTGAACTTTGCTGTTAGGGCCACAATAAAAGCAAATGTTTTATTGTGAATGAATTTATTTCAGATAACTGCATAGATTGCTTTTTTCTTTTTTAACTGAAACCCTGGTACTTATGCTCCTGTTATTCTCACTGAGGCTTCCTCACCGAATTTTAACTTTTTGGAAAGGCGGTGGCACTGCCACGATTTCTTGTGGCTCGTTTGTAACTAAAACAATCGCACTAAATAGTTACTCCGCATTTGAGCATCATGCATTCTCTTTTAGCAGCCCACCTATTTTATGTGTTACCGTCTACAGACAACCAAAGCTTCCGTCCTGTTTCATTCAAAAATCTTCTGAATTTTTATCATCTTTTCATTGTAAAAAATAATCATTTTAAATATAGAGTTTTAATAATGATTTTAACCTACATGTTGACTACATGCTGATGCAAATAAGTTTCTTAACCTTTTGCACTATATGGATTTTAAACAGCATGTCACACAATCTACTCACAACAGAGGGCACACTCTGGATTTGGTCATAACCTACGGCCTGTCCTGTAGTGGGTCCTCGGTTGTTGACATGGCTGCGTCAGATCACTAGTGTGTATTTTTCAATATCACCAGTTTTAGTTGACAGGAAGCTCCAGTGAAAACTGTGAGGAAACGACACATAACTTCTGATGCAGCTGTGAATTTGATCAATATCTTACATCAAACTGCTGCTCAGATTTTACCTGCATCATGTGATTTTGTAGTTGAATATTTTAACAAAAAACTGAAGTCAGCCATTGATGCTGTAGCTCCACCTAAAACAAAAACTGTGAAAACTAAAACTAGAGCACACTGTAGAAGCAATCAGAGCCATGAAACCTGAATGCAGGAGAGCGGAGAGGAGGTGGAGGAAAACAAAATTAACTCTACATCAAGAAATGTTTAAAGAACAACAAATGATGTACAGTCATGCATTAAAAAAATGACAAACCCTTTACTTCTCAAACTTAGTTATGCAAAACAACAATTTCTCTAAATTTCTCTTTAAAACAATATATACTCTAATTAAAAGAGATTTTCAGAGTTCATCAGTGACAGCATCAGATGCTACATGTAGGAGTTTTGCAGATCACTTCAGGAGTAAAATCAATGTTATTAGATGTAGTCTTTTTACTCAAATAGATATTGATTTTGATAAAGCAATAGCATTGTATTTATCAAAGGATACACAGGAAAGTTTTATCCTGGTTGATACTGTGCACTTGGTCAAATTTTCTGCCAGTTAGACCCAATCCCCCCATCACTGTTAAAACATGTGATGAATTTATTTCCACAAATAAAATCCAAACAAACAAAAATAAACAAAAACAGGATTTAATCATCTTAAAAACCTTGCCAAAGTGTGCCCATTTCTCTCTCTTGCCAGCACAGAGGTGCTAATGCATGCCTTTATTTCCAGCAGATTAGATTACCGTAATGTCCTGCTTGCTGGTCTTTCCAGAAGAAGGACATCAAACCTTCAATTATTACAGAACTCAGCCGCTATCGAGGACTGGAGGGCGGCAACACATTACAATCATTTTTAAATCACTGCATTGGTTCCCTGTGCAATTCAGAATTAATATAAAAGTTCTTTTACTGGTTTATAAATGTTTTATGGTCTTGGGCCATCATGTCTATCTGATATGATTTTAAAGTGTGAGCCCTCGCGACCACTGAGGTCCTCTGGAACAGGCCTTTTGGTTAATCCACATCACTTCCACCATTCTAGTATTGTAGGGAAATTTGGGGAAATACATACCAAACAAATATTCATCCAATAATTAAACTTCAAAAAGAGCAATTAAAGCAACAAATAAAGTTCGTTTTTGTCACTCTACAAATGCACAATTTAAAAAAACAAATACATTAAAATTTGTATATGTCGTGCATGTAAGAATTTTGTTTTTTGGTTTGAATAGTAGTTTGCCCTCAAGTGTACAGCCCACTTCCTTTTAGTTAATGTTATGTCATTTAAAACTAGAAAAAATGACACCAAAATCAACTTCAACTTCACCTTTGAAGGGACAAACAGCAGAGCTGTTCTGCTCACACATGGGTTCAGAAGGGATAAACGCAATAGTTCATCACAAATTTAAAGGAATCAGAGACCCCACTTATTTGTTTCTGCTTCTTTCTGTTGCTGGGCGAATTCTATTGTAGCTGCAGGGATATTTATCAAATGTCATTATAAATGTCACAGCACCAGTCACTGTATTAATGTGCTGCCATCATCAATTGATTGTTGATGGGTTTTTTTAGTTTTATTTTAAATCTACACAGAATTATGGGATGGAATTATATGTATAAATATTAATAATTATATTGTTTGAATCAGAGACTTTAAAACAAATTGCAAAAACAAAGTATATGTTTAGGTTTATGTCATTTTTGACATTGAGCTGATTGAGTTGTTGAATAATTTACCGTAGATTGAAATATGTCTCTTCTGATCTGCTTCCAGCTCTTTGAACTTGTGTGTTTTTTAAACAGGTGAGGCCAGAGACAGCTGCCATCCAGGATGCAGTTCCACCATCTTTGACCCCAGAGAGCTGCACCTCCAGCTGGAGAAGCAGCTGAGCGGGCAGACAGACGAGCAGCGTGGAGCCAGGAGACGCCTCTTTGAGGGTCAGCATCGGAGAAAAGCTCTGCAGAACGTTTAGCTTCCAGTTCTGTGTTTGATGGAAATGTCTCCCCCTGCAGATAATGTGGTGTCCCCTCCCGTTAGAGACACAGGGTTTGGCAGCTCTTCCTCTTCTCTCGTTTACCGGAAAGAAAACGAGAGTAGGACAGCTGATCTGGGTGAGACAAAGAAAGAAGATAAAGTTATCTGCAAACATATAGATTATGTGGCTTCTCTTCTCTGATTCCATCATTTTTCTGGTCAGAAGCGTTGACATCTGACGGACTCCACGCCATTGGCCGTGCTGCAGACTTCAAAGCTCTGCAGCAGCTGCTTCTTGACGGTAGTGCGCTCCTCCTTCAGATGGAGACAGCCATCTGTTCCATGAACGCCTCACGGGAGGTCCACCTTCACAAGGTGAGATGAAAGCGAAAGACCACGAGGGGCAGCATTGTTCCTCCGAGTCCTGTTTTGATGGACTATGTGCACGTTCCTTCCGCAAAAGGAACTCTTGGAAGACTTTATATATTTAAGACTTTTTGTTCAATTTAGCTTCTTGTCTATCTATATAATTGGACAACTTTTGAATTTAAGTGTCTTCAATAATCCATCTCCTTGTTATCATCTGTGCTTTTTTTCCAGAATTCAGACTCAGGAATCGTCAGACAGCTGCTGTCGGACACTCAAACTCTGAAGGCGTTTTTGCAGGACGCCGACGCTCTGGCCCAGACGTTCAGGACCGCAGCGTCAACTGATGCACTGGAGAGCAGAAAGGTCCGAATCCAAACTCACTCTGTAGTTGAAACATCCAGAAATGGTTTATCAAAGGAGTTGGGCTGATGAGCAAAGATGGCGAGCAAGCATCTTAAGCATCTTAAAAAAACGTTATTAGAACCAAATAGACAAAGCAATAAGATGAAGAATACATTTTAGGGTGAGACAGCAGAAACCCCATTAAAACAAGGAGAAATTCCATTAGCATTTTGGCATCTTTCTGCTCACTTTTATGATCAAGAACAACAATAACCTCTCTCTCTTCTTTTGTTTTCTGCTTTGAAACAACGTGTTTTCAGAACTCCAGCAGATTCTCCTTTCATTCAACAGAAAAAGAATTACTTAAAGATCCACTCGGGTCATCTTATAATCTATTGAAAAAGCGTTCCCAGTGGTCTTTTAATTATGATTATGTCGTTTTTAACCAAAATGTTAAAAAAAACGGTGTCATAGGACATAATTTCTGCAGAGCAGCATAGTTTACTAGGAAATCCCCTCTGAGTTGTGGGCGGGACTATTTATCCGGAGCAACCCCATCCCCTCTTCCCATTATCCATAACAGTTTACACACTTATGTACCCTCACATACTCAATCCAGCATTAGCGGTGCAACAAAAATGGCGAGCAATATTGGAGCTATCTGCCTGTATAGATTTGATCCAAATGCTAGCTCAGACGAGGAAAACAAAGACGTACACGGATCTATTTGTCTGCAAGTGGAAGCATCAGAATGGGGTGGAGCTGGGAGTTTGCGGCCTGCTGATTGTAGCTTCTTGCGCCACAGCAACAAACTTTTTCTAATGCCGTTTTTTCCTCTGTTCCTGATTCACAATGAGTTGAATTAAGAAAATGCTCAGAAATGCTGCTTTGAGCTTAATTTTCTTAATACATGTCTTGAAAAAGAAAAAAAAGAAAAATGCCACAAGAACATGCTAAAAACACAACTTTTATCTGAGTGGGTTTTTAAAGTTCTGCACTCCCCTGAATCTGTTGTGCTTGTTTGTGCAGACCCGGTCCTTAAAGGAAGAGGTGTCGTCGCTCCACCTGCAGCTCTCCGAGCAAGAGAAGGCTCTAAAGGACACAACGGAGAGGCTGAGGAGCTCCAACCTCACCAAAGACAGCATGGAGTGCTTTATAGTCAGCCAGCGTAAGCCTCTCACTTCTTCATTCAACCCCACGTCAGGCTTTTTGAACACAGAATCACAAATGACTCATTCTCTCAGCCTGGAGTCAGCTATCATGAGAAAACATTATGTCATATTGATTATCTTGCAGAATAAACCTCAGATTAGCTCATCAGTTTTTGGTTTCCTCCAAACTGTAAGAGTTCAGATTCCTGCAGGTACCTGTAACTGTTGCTTTGTTTGTTTAGTGTCGAGGACTCGAGATGTCCTGAAGCAAGCAAAGACCAATTTACAGGTGAGTTTTGGATGTTCTGGAAAGAACCACGGTGTCCCCGTCTGTGCTTGATCCAGCTTTGTTGTTATTTTTTTTCACTTTTTCCGTTTCTTCCTCTCTCGACTCACTTGAGTCTCAGAAGAACCAACTCAGGATTTCTTCCCTTCAACATCATTCTGTTTCCTCCATTCCCTCTTCCACTGCCACCTCCCTTTCCTCCTCCTCCTCTTACTCCTCTTCACACCCTTGGCCTGTCAAAGGTATAGTCTCCCCTTTCTTTGATGTGTCATCTGAGACTTTTTCTGTAAAAACAAGCACAACCTACCTTAATATAGAATTCTAACTAAACACCTATTGAAATAGTTTTGGTGGAGATACAAAAGTTTAGTTTGTACTGCTCAAAACTGAAACCCACTACTCTAACATGATTGGGGGTAACAAGAGACTAAAAGCATTTTTTCCATGAGTAAAATGCTTTATAGATTCACTCTGATCATCTTTTAATCTACTGTAAAAGTGCTCTCAGTGATAATGTCGTTTTCAGCCAAAATAAAAAAGCTAATTTTTAAGACATCGTTTCTCCAGAAGGCAAGAGACCCATTCCTCTTACATATCTGTTTTGGGTTTACTAACATGGTTTTTCTACAAACTAAAGCCCAACTGTCCTTTAAAGCTACTTTTAATCTCACCTTTGAAGGAATTAGTAGATCACATCAGTTATTCTCCTTGCTCTCCTCTGCAGAGTCTGTGTGACATGCAGAGCTCCAAGTCTCTTTCTTTTTGCTACACTTATATTTGGCCTTTGAGCCTATTTTCAAATTTCAAACACAAGAAAACGTTTAATTAAAGACACGTTTTTGAGGCCTGCATGCACTACCCGACCTTGCCGCTCTCGTTTGACCCGCATTAGGTCATGACTACTCTCAGCCTTTACCACAACACTTTTTTTCAAAATGGCTGCTTCTCTGTCATCAGTTAGTGACAAACAGGTCTATTTAATCTTTAGAAGAGTCTGCAAAAGTATTTTTTAAAATTTCTTTAGCAACAGAGGTTTTTTGTTAACCACGTCCAGATTTCTATTATGTTCATATCATGTCATATCATTTCATTCCGGTTGAGCCAAGGGTTTATGTATTATATTTTCAGAATATTTTGGTAAACAATCTGTGAGCAACAGGGGAACTGCACTTTTGTGAGCTCACCAAACATCATTCAATAACCACAACTTCTTATTCCAACATTCATTTTTTCCCCAGTGGGCTTCCCGATAATGATTCTCAAGGAGTTATTTGGCAAAAGATAGAAAACCCAAGGAGGAGTTTAAATATGTAACTGGTATTGAAGAAAATAAATACCAGTATATACTTTTTTTTAAATTAAAAACGGTGAGCGCTGCGTGAAGCTAAATGTCAATAAAACTTCAGTTGTTGTTTTAGACTTCTCTTACACTTTCCGTAGATATTTCAACAGTTAATATTTTAGTTTTTCATTTTGATTTTTTTTCTCAAACATTTAAAGTAATGTATGCAATGTGTAGCCTCTTTTTATTTGGTATACCATTTTTTAAAAATAAAAAATGGAGTGTTTGCATTTTCTTTTGGATTCTTGAAAAAGTGCGGCATTATGTTTTTTTAAAGTGAGTTTAACATCTTCATTTGAGAAGACAGAGGGACACCCAGACATAGTTAAGCAGCAGCGTGAAGCATCTCACCTAACGACCAACACTGGATTAAGATCATTGCGCGCCCTGGAAAGCGAACTCCGCTTTCCTGTGTACCTACACCCAGCCAACTGAGCCATCCAGCCGTCCTATTGGTACTTCCGTGTTTGGAAAAAGATGCCATCCATACAATACTACCAAATCCCTGATTCGTCCAAGTTCATTTTGTTTGTAGAGCCCAAAACTGGACTTAAAAACTTGCTTAGCGATGTGGGAATGGGAGAGTTTTGTACCCAAAGCACGCACATGCACACATTTACATAGACTTTATTGGAATTTATTTTATTATATTTATATTGTATATATTTGTATATATTTATTACATTTATATTTTTTATTTATATTATTTATACTTTATTTATTTTGATCCATTCACGCATCTCTGAGTATTCCTCTCTAACCCTGCTCTCTGAGCACCAGCCCCTCCAAATCCATGAGAATGACTGAGTCCCCACGTCTATACGTGTGAACGTGGGGGAACAGCCCCTTCCAGGAAGAGCCTGCGCTGCCAGCACCACCCCCTGGCTAAAACGAACACTCACTTTCTCTGTGGAGCGAGCACAGATTGGCAAAGCGTTTTCATTTTGCAGTGTAATTCTCCACAATATGCACATCCATCTTTGCAAACGTCTGGATGTTGTTTGTTTTTGTGGGCGAAACGCAGACACGATGCAGAGGCTGGCTCTAGGTTGGCGTCATGAATTGGGCGGCACCCAAAAGGAGCAAAAGGCGGAGCCTCAGAGATCGAGTCGTCTTATTTCTGTGTAGGAAAAGAGCTTACAAAAATAACTCATATTTCAGAAATATTTTGTTCTTTAGTGTGCCAATGGTAATATATCATATATATGGACATAGTTTACTCTAAAGGCTGAACAAAAGCATGATAAAGGCCCTTTAACAAAGTCATTAGTTTAGGATCTAGTTGAATCATCTAGCGTGTCACTAGTGTTTCCTGGACCCTTGCGCTCACTAGATTAGAGGGTTACTGGGTTAGCTTTGGAGCGATCAGACTTGCATCAATACAAGCTCAAGCCTCTGAACCTCTTTTCTTTTGTGTTTCAGGTAAAAAGACAGGAAGCCTCCATGAACTCAGCATCTCTCCTGGTTGGAGTGTCATGACAACCCAATCTTCCTCCTCCACCTCTTCTCCTCACAGACCCCTTCACTCCTACTGCCCCTTACAGACAGTCCTCCTGTAAGGCAGCTTTCCTTTGTGTTTTCAAGCTAAATAACAGGGGAGGAAATGCAAAAGTGTTATCGGTTGGATTTCAGCTCATGGTCCATGGCTTCTGGATGCAAACGGTTCTCACACTCATGGTGTAGTGATATCAGCAATGACTGGGCTGCTCTTGTTTGGTCAAGAGCATGGTGGCTTTGTCTAAAGTCGAGCAAAACTGTTGTTTTTGAATTCCACTTGAGGGTTTGAGTGGTTCAATTCCTTTCAAGGCAATCAGCTGGAGGCCACATCAGCTCCACAATCAACCAATTAAAAAAGTGCTTCCTTGCAGCCTCTGCTGAGGCGGCTGCTTGAATCCAGAATGTGTTTGCAGACGTCTGTAGAATCAAAGCCATACCCCGACTGCTGCGTTCTATTTGAAAATGAGTGATTGCAATATAAAGCCGGAGGCCAACATTAAAGGTGATAAAGTTCCCAGCATTCAAAGGCTTTTTTTTTTTACTTATTTTAAAAAAAATGGGCATGTGCTTGTTGAAGAATCTCAGCAAAGAGCAACAATGTTCAAAAATTCAGGAAAGTTTGATAAAATTATATATATAAAAATATTTTAAATTTAAAAAATATGTTTTTTGGTCAGAAATGTTCTCCACTGACAATCTCGTCAAACTGGAATTGTGTGTATTATAGCTCCTCTGTGCATGAAAGTGTCTTTACTGACCTCTTATACTTTCACGGAAATATGCAATTTTTTTGGGTTACTGTGCAATAATACATGTGTTATTTGTGCGTATGTTAATGGCCTGGATTTTAAAGTGTGCAAACTAGTAAGCTAAAGGCTAAAGGAACAATCACAGGTGGATACATGCATCCAGGTTTTTGGCAATCAGCATTGTGTAAACTTATTTATTGCTTTATTTGAAATGTGTCCCGGAGCAGAAATACACAAATGCACTGAGAAGTGCAATTTTTGTAGCAATGACAGGAACCAAAGTCAGCAGCGTGTATCACATCAATGTAAAACTGTCTACTGAGTTCCTAAAATCCCCCACTTAGGCTTTAACATTGTTTCTCAGAGTGTCAACTCTTAATGTATATGCAAGAATCTCTGTGTAGCTTTTTAGATGCTGCAGGAGAAATCTAGTTGAATTTTTATGCATGTCGTCTTTGTTCAAATGGATTTGAGGCTAAAGAAAACAAACCTTTTCAATAAAAGGAAGAAAAAACATTTGTACTCTTTTTTTTCTTGGATATTGATTAGAGGTGTAACGATTCGAAATATATCATAATTTGGGGTTGACAATATGTTTCTTATCTTGGTTTGATCCGATTCACTGACCTATAATCAATCCAGGACATCTTTTAGGCAAAAATTCAACCAATGTGACTCAAAGATTAATACAGAGTACTGAACAGTGCAGGTGACGTTCTCCAGACTAATTTTATCAAATAAAATCCAAACGTTGAGAGGCAAGAAGATGGGAACCACTGAGATGAGCCCTCTGGGTTCATAACTTTGAATAATGGTTGCACTTCTACTGTTTAGCTTTTAAAGCACTTTTTTTGATCACTTCATGGAAATGTATTTTTTTTCTTGTGTCAATCTAAACTGCCTTTTCTTAAAGTAGAGCTTAAATGCTCTCTGCTATGCAGTAGGTGCACCATAAGCGTAAAACATATTTTGATCAACTGCAAATAGATGAAAATAGTATTAAAAAATAGACAGATGTCCAATTATGAGATTTTGTCTCAATTTGTTTTGTTAATTTGTGTGCTGTAGTAAAAAGGTTTACATAGATATTGTGTTTTTGGAGTCAGTTAAAATGAAATTCATTTTTTATTTCACTTTTTCTTAATCTAAAAATTCTCATTTGCTACTTTGATTGGCCTTTAAATAAGTTTTTGATACATAATTTAGATGATTTTTTATTTTAAAAGTTAAGTTTAACCCTTGTATGGTGTTCGGGTCTGTGGGACCCGTTTTCAGTTTTTCAATCCGTAGAAAAATTAAACAATTAATTTTTTTTACAACCTGAAATTCACTAGCTTTGGCTCATTTTCTGTGAAGAACACAAATCAAAGCACATTTTCATTGACCGCATACTGTACACCCACCCTACACATATATATTACATACAGCAAAAATACGAACACCACACAAGGGTTAAAGCTTTCAAAAGAACGTGGTTAACAAAAACTTTAGATGTATATTTTAAATGCTTTGTATAATGCAAAAAAAGAGAACACTAAAGGCTTTGTAGCTTTATACTTGTAAATTAAACAAAAACACCCTTGATCATTCTAATTTTCAATGTTTTTAGTGCTGATATCATTTTAAATGCAGTTTCTTTGCAAGCTGTTATAACCTTTGATCAGCAGGGGGCAGCAGACCACAACACTTTGTCACACGTCTGACACTGACAGCAAACGGCGCCAGCTTGTTTATATTAAATATATATGTTAAACTTATAGAAACCGTTTCAATTATATTTTTCTTTTTTTCAGGGGGGAAATTTGTTTTTTATCCTTCTTTTCTTTTTTTAACATTAGAAATAAGATGAGACGATGAAGCCTAAAAAGGAAGCAGATTGACACTATTTTCAAAATAAAACTTTTTAAAAATTTAAGGTTTATTACAAGTAAAAATAACACGGATTATTATGTGTGTTTAAGTTTATTTAAAACCTAATAGGGTAAAAGCAGCTGGACTGCATGGAAGTTTGCATTATATAGCGGATTTTAGTGTTTAATAAGAACTTTTTTTTAAATCTCAAGAGTCCGAATAGACTGGCAATACATAGTAACTTAAAATACTGATAAAGAACAATGTTTACTAATACAAAGAGAAAACATTCTGGAAAGTTGACCTTTTCTGACAGTCAGCTTAAAAACTGAAAGAATTTTTAATACAATTAAACATATACTGAATATTTTAAGATTGTACTTCCTGTAATTCTGATAAACACAGTTCAAACAAGGGTGATGAGAACCTTAGTTTTGGTGGCTCCAAAAATTAGAGTGGTCTCACACTGAACATTTGAAACGTTTGAGTGACAGATTCTCCAGAATGGCAGGGGCGTGGCCTTTCAACAAGCTCATTCGTAATTATAGAAACGTTAACTCAGACCAAATCGCTGCTTATGGACGATGTCTGGCTCCAACATGGCGGCATCCAATTTCCCCCCAAATAAGTAACTGAAGGTCATTCTGAAGGGGTGACATCACACTCACTCGGTCTAGTTTTCCTTCACAGTCAATTATACCAACAGAAATGAAGAGAAGCAAAAGATAACTGGAGCCTTGAGCGAACTTTTAAAAGAAATCCCTTCAGGAATTTAGGAAAACATTTGAAGGAGTGGACTGAGGCTGGAGTCGGTGTTTGAAGGGCGACTACAAACTGATGAATACACTAATCTTTCATGTCTGTTGACTAGCCAATCTGAACCTGAGACATGTGAATAGTGCTCATTGTTACTCAATGGTCCAAAGTCCTCTTTCAGATGAAGGTAAACATTGTGTTTCATTTGGAGAAGTTCTGGAGAAAGAGTGAAGAAGCACAATTTCCACATTGAAGTTTACACAGTTGGTAATGGTTTGTGGTGTCATGTCTCCTGCTTCTTTTAGTCCAGTATCATCTAAAGTCTGTGATCAATGCAGCCATATACCAGGAAATTCTAACGTTCTTCATGTTGCTCTCTGGTGATAAGCTGTATGGAGATGCTGGTTTCATTTTCCAGCAAGACTTGGCACCTGCACACACTGCCAACATAGTCTGACCTGAACATGATGGAAAATCTATGGACTGTTGTCAAGAGGAAGATTAGATACAGCCAACCCATAGTGCAAATGATCTGATAGCACCTGTCAAAGCAAGACAAGATTTTATTTTATCTACACCAGAAATAGGAAACTCCAGACCTCGAGGGCTGCAGTGTCTGCATGATTTCCAGATATCCAAGCCCTACTTGTGATTGATTACCTGGTTCAGGTGTGTCCAGCCAATTGGAACATACCAGAGCATGGTATGTTGGAAAACATGCAGGAATGCTAGCCTCTAGACCTGGAGTTGCCTTTCACTGCTCTAAACACTGCTCCAGGACAATAGATGATGTAATTAATGCAAAGGAGACCCAAAAAGGTACTGAAGACAGTGAAAAAACCTAGTTTTCAGAAGCCTGACATGTCAATATTCTCATCTTCTGAGAAATCAAATGTTCTTTTTTTTGTTTGCAGAACACAATCACTGCAACTATCAGGAAGATAAAGTCCTAAAACGTATCAATTTAAGATAGTTCAATAAGATCTTAGGAATGCTAATAAAATAAAGATTTATTTGTGATTCAAAAGATGTGCATGAAATAAGTCCAGTCTTTGGTGGTTAGGCTCTGGGCCGATGACATCTTGCGTGGGATGAACATGGAGCAACCCAGAGTCCAGATGCTGATGGTGGTTGAGGGCCAGTCCATGAAAAAGCATTGTTCCAGGTGGAGGACGGGATGGAGGAGGGCCAGCAAAACCGTCTAGAATGTAGAGAGATAAACGCCTATGGATTTAAAAGCAAATATATGATTGTGATTGGCTGAGAAGAAAAGGTGGGGAATTGGTTTAGTGAAAGCTTAAGTGATGAGTGGCGTGCAATGGCATAAGAACCCAGGTTACCCAAAAGGGACGTCAATCTTCCTTATTGACATTGTGCTAAAGCTTCACTAATGGTTTAAAATGTGGTTGGCATGCTGAGGTATAGTGGTTTACCACTGCTTGAAGGATCACAGGTTTGGTTTTTGGCTCTGCAACTCCTGGTGCACAGGTTAGTGCCTTCCATGGTAGCAGAGTCACCATCAGTGCATGACTGTGTGTCTGCATGGGGGGATTTTGATGTATGAATAAGTTTGATATCATATTTAGAAGACTGATTGAATTTTAAACACATTTTAAGTGAAACTAGACATAGCAAGTTCAATCATAAAGGCGTTTAAAATGCTGTAGAAAACACAAAACACATAAAACGTCCATGTGAACAACAATAATGTATTGCTGTTGGCATATTTAAGCACTTTTTGGGGGCAACCCACAAGTCAACTGCTGCTTATTTGAATGCATTGTCCTTGAAAGGGTTTACAATCCCCATAAGATGTATTGCCAAAAAGCACTTGAGATAATAATATTACCAATATAATGTTTTTACATTCAGTGCTTGCCATCTCTTTAGGAGACTTTTATTTTGTAAACCGCAGACCGGTTGTGCTCCTCTTCCTTCCGCGCGCTTGACGTCACTGACAGCCTGTCAGAATCAGGAAACTAGCCGAACCTCCCCATACCGCTCCGCTGCGCCTAACCCGGTGTTCTCGCTGACCTTAGCCTCAGAGGCTGAAGATGACAGAACCTTAGGATAAGATTTCTCAATCCGTAAATCACCGAGAGGAACAAATCCCGCCGTTTATTAGCGAGGGTCGCGCGGAAATGTCCGTTTGGAGCTGAACCCGCGTGCCTGGGTGTCACGGAGGTTCGGCTCAGGTGAACCCACAGGCTAACAGCTTGGCTAGCCCCGGCATTTAGCAGCCGCCAATTAACAATTACAAAGTAACCAACGATTCGGTCAACAAAAAGCGTTGCGGGAGAGGAGGCGCGAGCGCGGCATTTGTGACCGTTCCCTCCACACGTGAAAGTGCCCGCGTGAACACCCCTCTGTGTTTTGTGTCACTGGCGACCCCGGAATTTGACCCGACACTTGGATTCGGTGACTTTCTTCCAGATGTGGAGCCTCCCCGACCATAGCATAGCTCGGGATGGCTGAGGGCGACGCATCGACGACAAAAAGTGCCGCGAGGAGCCATGAGTTTCGGTCAGACAGAGAGGTGTCAGTGAGGAGCGCAGCAGCGGCAAACTGAGGCACGCGCCGTAAGGATGAAGAGGACAGAAAACACAAACAAGAGGAAGCTGTGCTCTGTGGAGCAGCAGAGCAGCTGGGAAGAAGACAAAGATGCGGTGAGTTGGACAGGATTTTCTGGCTGCCATATATGGAATGATAAGAGTGTCAAAACAAAAACAAAACACATGAATCCACGTTCAGGACAACATCTCACCTTGCATTGTCCACTTATTCCATTTTACCTGATCCTGGATAGTGTTTTTGGTGCACATACCTGCAGAATTGCTCAATTTTGTTTTGTATTATTATTGCATGCACTAAGTCACACACTTTCCTGCAGGACTCTGGTAATAACATAGCAGAGTTCTTGTGGAAGGTGACGTTGCACAACAGAGCTTTGGCAGCAGTTAAAGTTCAACTCTGATCATCTTTTCATCTATTGTGGTCTTTTAATTAGGATTATGCCGATATTACCCAAAATTGTGTCATTTTCGAGGACATAGTTTCTGCAGAGGGGCAGTAGTTCATTAGAAATTTGCCTCTGAGTTGTGGACAAGACTGTTTGTGGAGAGCAACCCCGGCCCCATTTCCCCTTACCTTTCCAGAGAGCTCTCTGTTTACAACTTTGACCTTATTTTTTGGGCATGAAACGGATCATTGCTAGCAGTGTCGAATAATCTGAGGAGAATGGGCAAAGTTTAATTGAAAAGCAAATGCAGACGTTGTCAGGCTCGTTGCCGTGCCTGGTCACCAGTTAAACCAAATTCATACGGCACTACCAATATTTTCTGTCAGTACATTATTTTTTCAACACTATTTTACTGTTTGCTCCTAATTGACAAGGATTTGAAGAAAAATGCTAATTTAAGATGAATTCTCTTTATGTGTTCTTCATAATCATCATAAAAATACCACAAGAACATGTTAAAAAGATTAAGAACACAATTTTCATCACTGTGGGTCTTTAAAGACTATATTAACCTCTTTGATATTACTCAGCAGCTCTCACACAGCCTACAAACTCACTGATCTCACAGTTTTTTTTGCTTTGTCATGGTGGATGCAGTGCTCTGGATGCTGTGGCTGCTGCAGCTGGGTCAAGATAAAAGTGAATGCATGCTGGGTTGATGAAGGGAAACGAGGAAAAATCAAAAGCGCTCAATAATAAAGCTTTAAAGTTTCCTGTGTTGAACTTTCTCCCTCTTTGTTTAAATTTGGTACTTTTGTTGGGATGCAGTCTGGTGCCAATCTGCTGTTTTGGATTGCATACTTTGTGCATCGCTTTTTGGCAGGTGTAGAGAAAATTGAACACTTGCAGTAAAACACAAAAAAAACAAATATGGTTTAGTTGAAACAAATGAAGAATGTTGGATTTCCTTGATGTGGATTCGTGATTTGAATTTAAACTTTAGCTTTGAAATCATTTGTATCTAATGAGAATAAGTTTGCTTTAGCATCATGAGACACAATAGGATTTTAAAAATGTTGTAAACAAAGTAGTTTTTTGCACAGTTAAAGACAGAAACATACTGTGCCATAAAGAAAAAAAATAAAAAAATTGTTAGTTTAGAAAGACTATTGAAACTAATGAAGTTTTTGGGCAACCATCAGACAACTGGAATGTAATGTTCTACCAATTAAATCACACATGCGCCGTGAATTTCAAGTAGCGCAATCGAGAAAAATATGAAGTGCTAGTGAGCTCAGCAGTACGAGGTAAAAAAAAAAAAAATTCTTCCTGTGGTTTAACCCATTAAAACTGTTGACGTTCTATCGACTAACTTTTTAATTGGTTACCTAGTTCCAGTGTAACGACAGCAAATTGACTTTGCGTAACACATTACCAAATTAAAGTGTTGCATGATAGCGCAAAGCCTCTTTCTCCATGACTGAATCAACTTTTCTCCACGAGCCTGTAAAACTGAGCTGTAAAATGCAATGCCGTTGAAAATGTGGCTGCAAAACCAAAAGTTAGGTCGCACCGGTGCAACCAGAGCAATAATTTAGTCTAGAGCCCTGGGAAATCTTATTGTTTAGGTCACCAACAGAACATTTGTTTCCGCTCTCCCACTGAAGACTCTCCAGGTTAGTTTTACCACAGGACCTGCTACGATTAGAAATCACTTTCTCATGTGAAATAAAAGTCTAGAACTCTGAACAGGACAGCATGTTGCTATTGTAAAACTGAATTGGAAAGAATAAATAAGGAAAACAAAACCAAAAAAAGTCAATTCTTCTTAGCTTTGTTTGACTCTTTAGGATGATGTCATGTTCTTTTATATTGGGAAGATTTCTATTACAGAGATTTCTTTTATGAGATTCTACCACACCACCCTGTCACATGAGAGAAGTTGCTTTTACTTGGAAAGTCTGTTTAATACCTAATTGTTGAAAACACCTTCTCATCCAGGAGGGAATTAGGTCATTTTCAACCAGTTTTAAATCGGGTGGGAGGGACGTGACACATTATAGTGTCATGAGGGAGGCAGACAGATGGTTTTGTACTTTTGGTGTGAAAAGGAGAAACAAAGAGGCGTTTTCATCCACTCTGACATATTATATTTAAAAAAACAAAAACACTGGCCAAGGAGTTGTGACCCTGTTACTGTGTTACTGGAACCCATGACTTAAACTTCCATCTATTTTGTTGAAAGTTGTTGTGATTTATATTTTGGCTTTTTTTTCCCCATCTTGTTCAGATTTTACTTTTTTATGGAAAACTGTAAGACTCAGTAACATAAACTTCTACAATGTGCACCTCTTTTTTATGCTTATGTGGCTTGAGTTTTTGACCATGTAAGATTTGAGTTTGAGTCCCGAGTACAACGTTTTCCGCAAGAACATTGCATTTATGCGACTGTCAAGTTTTAAGCTACGTTTACGTTTACAGGCATGTGACACGTGTTCAAGAATGCGCTGAACTCAGGTTTTTGATGCAATTTTACCATATGGTCTTCACACCAGACAAGCAGGGAGGGGCTTCTTCTTTTTGTTTTTCTACAGTTTGCCAGCGCATGTCCGCCATCTGCAGTTTCAAGAGGGTTGTTGTGAAATGTTGAAGTGGTGCAAATCTTGCTCCAGACTTTTTTTTTACTGCTATTTCACAGCAATTATTGATTTCTCCTCCAAGATCAATTTTCAAATGGTTGGCACTTCCGTAGATTAGAGGGGACGCCATCCGTTCATTACTACCAAATCGGAGTTCCTGATTGGTCAAAGTTCGGCCTGTTTTAACTTTCGACAATTTTTCAATGGCCATGTGTTTTGTACATGGAGTATAGCTATGGTTGAACGCAAGAGTTTTGGACCAAAACGTGCATGTACGCGTTTACATAGACTTTTTATTGAAAGTGGTCGCTTGAACACGTGTTGCCGAGAGCAATGTGAACATAGCATTAGTCAGCCGCTGTCCAAAAACTCTGGATCGACCGGTTAGCTCTGCTTTTTCTGCTTCCTCCAACTTGTTGGTGTCAACACTATCCCTTAGGGTTATGTCTGCTTTTTTGTGTGTGTTAGATTCATATGAACTACACAACCACCTTCTCCCTTAAAGCTGTGATCATTTTCTTTAACATATGACTTTCCTGAAACCTGCTTGATGTCTGCTCTCTGGGAATGGAATAAATGCTCTGCAGACTTTACAGAGTAGAGGCTCAGCGTTTTTCTCTTTAGCTGAGCTTTAAAATGATAAGAAAATGCTAAAAACAAAGCCCTAATTTCTTGCTGCACTGTAATTTGCCAGTGTTGAAAAAAACAAGGTGATTCGAGATGTGGTTTTGTAATCTAAGGGAATGCTTTAAGTGCTTCCTTTTTATTGCTTTAGGAAATCACATCTTCAACTACTTTAAGGTTTTTGGGCTTTGAGTTTCCTACAGCTTTTTGACGTTTGTTTGTATATTTTGTAAAAAAAAATCCCTGCTGAACATTTGAAACTTGACAAACTATTTCCAAAATACTCATTAGATCACAGTTTAGCATCTGACTTTTCTGCCACACACAGCATCATCGGTGATTTATCTGTTTGGGGGTCAGTTGTGTAGCTTTTGTTCAGAAGTTGTTTTCTCTTTGGGTAGAGTTATGACACTGGGATGTGAATGAGTCACTTTCCAGCACGAGTGCTGCTCTGGAAGCGTGTTAATGTGTTGCCAAGGACAGAAACCAAACACACACAAACCTACTGCAGAGTTTGTCAGCTGTTTGGTTTGTGGGGTTCACAAGCTGAGCCTGAAGGAGACTCCACGTGTACAATACCTTCAGGAGGTTCATGACAAAGTCGCGCTTCTGTACAGTCTGATTAGAAGCCCAACAACATTTATGAGAATGAAGTTCTGATTTTTCTTGTTTTAAATGAGCTTTTTGTGAGGCTGTTCATTATAATGTACTCTTGATGTTTTATCAGCTGTTTTCAAATGTTTTTTATTTTCAGTACTTGACCTATTTTCATTAAAAAAGATAAGTTAAATGAAACTTTGCCAGTAGGAAATTAAACTTCCTTTATGAGAGCAAAATACTATTACCCCACGCTTCCTTAAGAATGATTTTGTGGCTTTTGGTTGTGTCATTCTCTTGATTTTAAATGATCTATTTTTGTTATTTTGTTAATGTGGTTTCTCCTTTTTTAGCATATTTTTTGCTAAGTTTATTGAAGAAAAGGAACCCTATACAGTGGTCACACGCTACATCACGGTTCATCTTTCGCAGTCTTGCAAACATCTTTTACTGCAACTTTACATGTTTTTATTTATTTATTTTACAGTGCATTATGTTCTGCATCTTGTATGCTAGTAGACCATTGTCAATTAATCTTCTGTGTGCTAAGCCTACTTAGATTGGGTTTAGGCTACATAAACCTTAGATGGTGAGCAAATCTTTGTTTTCATTCTACAATACTGGACTTTTTTTTTCTTACGAAAGTTGGAACTTTGAAAATGTTTTAACACGATAAAAGTGTGAAAATGCTAATATCTGCTTGATATAGTGTATTAAATATGTAGTGAGGGCCTTAAATTGTAATTCTACTTCACGTATTTCATATATTGTGGGATATTTTTAGAATGTTACTCCAGTGATAAACAAGGAACTACTGAATTCCAGTGTGTCTTAAAAATTTTTTTGTTAAGAGTTTTAGAATATTGAGTTTTCAATTTGTGAGGTTGCACTTCTGGACTACAGAAGTCTCGCGTCTGGTACCTTTGCCATTTTTCATTATACTCTTTCACACTACATGCAGTGCAGAGTGTATACGATAAGGGGAAACCTTAAATCCGTGTACTGCATGTTGGACAGAGCAGGGCATGGATATTCAGTTTTAAATTTAACTGGGCCAGATTTTATAACAGCAAATTTTTGTGGGACCAGGCAGTCTTGTTGGCTGGTAAAACAAGGTAATAACTAAATTTTGAATCTTTAATAAAGCAGCAGGTAAAAAAAAAAGGTAATTTGTTTACTTGTTTAAACATTGTTGTGTCTGCCAATAGCACTAGTTCAGATCTTGACAAAGTTAAATGGATGTTTACAGAATAATGAGCCTCCCATTGCCACTTACACCAGTATCTATATGATCATATGATGTTGCTAACAAATCTTTTATGGTAATTAATAATTAGAATATAAAATTCTAAAAGCGACTCAAATAGCTCTGAAATAACAACGTTCAAGCAATTAAAAACTTTCTTGGATTCTTGTAAACAATAAATACAGAAGAGTGGCACATTTACCCAACAAACCTTATCAAAAACGGAGTGTTCAGTACAGTTGTATCCTTAAGATTACCATAGAATTTTTTTTATTGTTCAGTCAAAATTTTTTAAAATCTGCTAAAACAACAAGAGCTCCACCCCCTCGCATTTGGTGTCTCTGAAAATCCTCAAATGTCCTCTGTAGATGCCAAATACAGCAATATGCAGTGATTGGGAAAAGTTCAGGTTCAGAAATGTCTTCTTCAAAGGTCACATTTGCATTGTTGGTAGTCAGGTGGATATTTGTTTTATGAAACGAGATGATTTTCAGCAGTGAAATGGGATGCTTGACGGCTAAATTTAGCGCTATGAAAACAAACATAATGGAAACCCAGGCAAATACGTTTGAGATCAGTGTTACACTGTTGTTTATCAGACAAATATTTCACTCAGAGGTTTAGCTAAAGCGTGTGCTTCTGCAGAAAGAGTGTAAATGGTAGCAGACAGGACTACTACTATAGCTACACATTCATTTGGGGAAACAAGTTATTAGAGACCAGCAACATTCACACATTTTACATTTAATATTTTAGTTATTTTTTGGGACGTTTTGCAAGTGGGTGGACCCATTACAGTTTTAAACATTTCTTTGTCTTGCCAGATTGTTGTTCAAAATCTGATTGGATCACGTTCCACTGTTTGCTTTATTTTCACAGTATAGAATTTTGAGGGTAAGGCCAGAAATTATTCAACCAGTTGGCGTTGGTGAAGACAGAATTGCATGTAAAGATTCTTCTCCTTGATCAACACTGAATTTATATTCTTTGAACATCAGAATAACTTTAGGGTCTAAACAAACTCTATTTACTATTTGTCCTGTGCAGCCTTGTGGTGACCAACCATTGGGTTCTTGTTATAGAAATAGTTTTACCTAATTTGAAAAAATTCATTTATCAAAAGGTTATCTCTATTATTGAGCCAGATGTAATCATCCAAAGCCATTTACTGGAGTAACAAAGAGACCCCTTTTGTTAAAACATTAAACATGATCTAATGTAGTCACATGTTTGATGTTAACATATCATTGGTGTGGTCTCTTGCATTTACTTTTATTAGGCTCCCCATGGTATAAAAATAGGGCCCGAGCTCGTGTTTGCAATTTTAACTGTGCGGGAAAACAGCTGGACGACAGTAAAAGCTTAGTTCAGTGTTGTCTTGGGAAATCGCTCTTCCTGGTCTGAGTTGCTTGAATAACAGCCGCTTGTCAAGAGCATTTCTGTGAGGAAGACTCTCCACCTGTATGCTGTGTTTTCTGTTTTTTATTCTAACAAAATGAGAGGAGCTATAGAACGGGGACAAGAATGACTGTACCATTGTGACATCCAGATCATTAATGAAATGTATTGTCTCCACTAATCCTCATCTGTCTCATGGCCATCTCTTCTGTATTCTAACATTGAGAAGATCCAGCAGGGTTTCACAGTGATGTCAGGATGGTCTTTGCCTTGTTTGCTGATCTTTGTGTCATCACAAAACCAGCCAACCTTTAACCAACCAACTGCAGATCTGCAGCACAAGCATGTTTAACTCGCACTTGTCAGCTTTGTGTAAAACATGTCATCCATCTATTGTTCCATCTATGCTTGGGATTGTGAAAAATGTATTAAATACAGTAGGGTTGTTTGTGTAATGTGTCTTTAATGTAATGTGTCTAACACATCAGCATGTTTTAGAGTCATTCCATTTCATTGAAAAACAATTGTCCTCTATCTATTGATTCAAACACCAGTTCAGAATGAATTGAACTGTTAAACTGGAAGGCAAAATTCACACTGATGTGTTTGCTGCCATTTTGGTACTAACAGGTAGTATAACAGTTTGGCAAGTGTGAAACAGCAACTGGGGACCTTGGACAGTGATCTTTTCTTGGCATGCAATGTTGTATTACTAAAGTGTTGCCTTTTGGCATTTGTTAGGATATCTTCCAATGGCAACTGGCACGTTGTTTGCAAGCTTATTGCATTGTTTAAGGGAGCTGTAAAGAGAGGATTTTCTCTGGGTTAAATCGTCCATTTAAGAAAACTTTTTAAGGATGTCAGAGAAAAAAACAAGTTTGGCTGCTGGTATATAAATGACTTCAGCCTCACCATAAAGTTTGTGTTTTTTTTAACAGGTTTGTTTCCAGTCCTTTTGGGAACAAAAAGAGAGCAAAGAAGCATTACTTAGTATTGTTTCACTGCTGTGTCATTTCATAAATATTGTCAGTTTCACATGCCTTTTTGACCTCAATGTTACCACAATCTTGCTCATCCCTACCCTAGACTGACTCATCAAAGTTTGAGAGAAAAAAATGATAAGTGTGAATTTCCTAGTAAAAAAAATGCTTGTTTGATTGTCAGAATGAAATTCTGTCAGAAACCTTTCTTTAGACCAGGGGTGTCCAAACCCAGACATTGAGTGCCAGTCTTTTGCTGGTTTCCCAGACACCTTGCCTTTTCTGCTGTTGATTACCTGGATCAGGCGTGTTTGGCCAATAAGAAGCTTCAGTGGCAGGTTGGTTGCAAAACATGTAGGACATTGGCCCTCAAGGCGTGGATTTGGAGTGGATTTGCAGTGCGGCGGGAAAATTACATCAGCAGTTCTATTTGAACATTTTATCTTCTCGTCATCACTCAAATTGATTTGGTCTTTACAGCTAATGGGATCAGCGGTCCCTCTTGGATTTGTCAGATGTCAGCCAAAGCACAAAGGATTTTAGGGAGCAGCAAAGGAGTCTTTATGCTTCAGCAGATTTAGGTGTGGCCCTGTGCCCAATTCACATCCTCCCTATCGGATCATTATAAGTCATGCGGCTATAGATCAATGTCAGGGTGTGTGTGTGCTTTTGTGTATTCACCAAGCCATTGTAATCCATAAATATGGTCAGGATTTGTGTTTTTTAGCCGTACACGTGCAATATCCCAGTTTCCAATTATTTGTGAAGGGATTAAAGACACTTTAGGTATTGTCTATGACTATACAGTTTAATCCAACCACTGGTTTCCTTCCTCTACGCCAAACCAGTGAGAATGTAGTAAAAACCAAAACAATGGTGTTATTGTGGTGTTGTTAGGGCGCGGTGATGTACCGAAAAAGAAATGTTTATCTTGGGAGTATGCAAAATAAAGAATGAACATTTCCACAAATAAAACAAAGTTATTTATTTTTTGTTTTATAGCAAATGAAAGCGTTTGAAAAGATGACCACTTTTCTCTGTTTTGGTGTTTTTTTTGTCACTTTCTGTTCACTGGAACATTTTCTGAAGATTTTCTTCTTGGTGTATCATGGTCCTTCGCGCATCGCTGTTCACTTTTTACGGTCTTGCTGTTTAGCCGATTTTTTCAGTGTAGCTTTGAAAGCGTTTTTTTTGTACAGTGCACTGTGTTCTGTATTCTAATTGGCTGTTCACCTGTTTATCTATCTCCCCTGACTGTGTCTCCTGCAGAGGATGTGCTCAGTTTGACACATTTACATAAATCTTCGATTGGGATAAGATCTTTGTTTTCACTCTTTAATACTGGACTTATTTTTCTGTACTTTGAGAGTTTAAACACGAGAAAAAAGTGTGAAGATGTTCATGTCTGTTTGAGAAAAGTGTATAAAGTGAGGGGTTTTACAGCCTTAACTGTAACCCTACTTTGCGTATTTCACCTATCGTGGGCTTTTTATGGAACGTATCCCCCACAACAAATGAGGGAACGTTGTAATAATTAGGGATGGGCTGATATCATTTTTTCCGGCCGATACGATTACCGATATTTTCCCTGCAGCTGTGATCAATAGCCGATATTTACCAACGCCGATATTTAAGTGTCTAGAAAAACACAAAGTTTAAAGATTTCATTTTTTTTCTTTATTAGTAATGCAATAACCTTCACATTGCCAAGAACAGTACAAACATGCATCCTAATAGAAACTATTAAAATATAAGTATAGACTTAGCTTCAATATTCAATGACCGTTATTTGCAAACACAAGTAATAGTCATTCAAGTTCACTTGAAAATAATAGGATTTTAAAAAGTGCTTTGAAATGAAGTGTTTTTAAACAACAAAAAATAAGTAGAAACTGCTAAGTGTAAAGAGCATATTTTAAACTGTAAACACAAAACTGTGTAGTCTTGCATAAAAATGTGTTCCATTATTTTGTTTGTTGTTGGTTTAAACCCTGACTTTGGGATGAAGATTTTACCTTTAATGACTCAAAATGGATGCTAACAACTGGGCGCTAACTTCAGCCTCATCTAACTTTTGAGATGTGATGATTAAATAAAGCAAAACAAAATGACACAAACTGATATTTTCTAAATATAATAATAAATGTGAATTCATCGTGTCTGTAACATTATTTTTATGAGAGTGTGAAATATTCGAGAGTCAGTCACTGCATTTTAGACAGAGCAGCTTGATTGTGGAAACAACTGTCTCCATAGATCCACATGTTGAGAAAGACTCCTGGTTTTGTCTGTAAACAGCAGCTTTATGTTTCTGTGAAGTCAAATTTTCTTCTTTGGGTTCCTCACTGGTTCTTTTCTCTCCAAAGACACTTTCCAAAAACACCTTTATGTTTGGCTTTCATTAGCTTTTAACTTGGTTAGCGCTCCGAGCACCCATTCAAACTTTGTATTTTTTCCTTGGTACCTGCCAGAACCAAGTGGCCCTGGACCGGTTCGTGGCCCGGGTATTTAATAAGAACAAGAAGCGAGTTGATAAGCAACGAGTTGGGGTTACCCCAAATGTCAAAATATGACACGGAGGAAGCCTATACGTCCATAATAAGGACCTGTTTTTTTGATCTTTGGCTCCTCCAAAGTTTTTAGTTCTTTAGTTAGAGGAGTCTAGATGATTTGTGGCATTGTGATTGCCCCTTAACATCGGGTTGTGTCAGTACAGTGCAAAATCAAGAATTTAAAAACAGTTGAAAGAAGAGTAACATTATGGGACCATAAACTCTCTAAGCCGATCAAAGATTGACATAAAACCAACACCCAAAAATATCAAAAGTTTAGCTAAAATTTGTTTCAGTTGTCAAAATAAATGAATCAGTTATCTTCATAAGCTCAGCTAGAACAAGCCAAAACCTTCTAAAAAGTGTATCGTGCATTGAAAGTCATGCCTAAATTATTTACATATTTACAGTTCAGAGTTGACAAATGGCACGCAATTTGTTTTTTGTATAGGATTTGCGACATTACCTGTCTGTAGTATTTTTATGTCCCTGATAGTTTAACAATGACATGTCTTTAGGAGCTTCACAGATCTGCACTGCAAAGAAAACCAGATTTCTGAAAGGGAAAAAGGAGCATATATAGTAAAAACAGTGCAGGAACTAGAATGGGCCCTTGGGGAACGCCACAGGAAAGGAGGAGGAGTAACTGCAAAGTTCTTGTTTGGTGAGGCTTGGTCTTTGTTTAGAACTATTAAAATATATTGAATCATATTGGAAAAAATAATTGCTTTACATATGCTTATGTCAAAAGACCACAAAAGAAATAACACGTTATACAGTTTGCTTTAGTAGTTATCAAGTTAAGAAGGGAAAAGATTGCTGCACAATAAGATAGAATAGCAGGAATAGATAAGAAAAAGACGCATTCGGATTATAAGGCGCATTGTCAATGAATGGCCCATGTTCAAACTTATGTCATATATGAGGTGCACCGACACTGTTACATGTTAGCCATGTTAGCATATTCACAATAACACCCAACTTTGTTTGGTAAGAAACCAGAATTCTTCCATCATAAGGTTCTCTCCAAGTCATAGGGCGCACTATTGAAAACAATTGAGGCTTTTAACTGTGCCTTAAAGTGTTGAAAATGTGGTAAAAGCAAAATGTGGTGTTTTAGATTTTTATGTGATTTCATTTTATAGGGAAAAAGCTTAATAGATAAAGACTTTATACTGCCTAGTTTACAACAAGTTTATGTCGAAAGAGTGGAAAAACCAAGCAATACTTTGAGGTGAGATCTGACATCACACTATGGGTTTAAAAGATTTTTTTTTTCTCCCCAGTCTGTTGGTTGATTGTTGGTTGCCCATTAAAACGTCTGCCTTTACTCCCAGTCATGTAACACAGTGACTTCTCTGCCATCTTTTAATCAGCTCCAATACCTAACTGCAGCTGGAGAACAGTTGGGCCAGAACAACCTCCTGTAATCCAGTTGATTGTTGCCCCGGTGCTGCACGGGTCGAAGGGCTGATTAATGAAGCTTAAATAGCTAATGTTTACCCACAGAAGGTGCATGGAAGTGGATCAGTGGGGGTACGCAGATGCTGCTGTGTACATGCTGCATTCATGAAAAAAGCTCATTTACCAGAATTATAGCCTTTGAGAGGGTTATAAATCAATGCATCCACATGGTGTTTTGTAATGAGGAGCATTTAGCATTTTTGGAGGAGTTTGTGTTTATTAATGGCAAGAAATTAATTTCATGTCAAAGGTTTGGTCAGTATTAGATTGATTGGGTTTTCATACACTTGGCTTTTGTTCTCTTACAAAAACAAAACAAATAAGCTCTTCCTTTGTGTATTTAAAATATACTTCATCTTAGCAGCTGATTGCTTAAAAGCAAGAGCTTTGGTCGTTAATGCTAACAACGTGAGCTTGGTTAAGCTTGCAGAACAGCATTCTTAAAGGAAAAAATGCAGGACTCTGAGTTGATCGCTGCATCGGGCCTTTCAGTTTCCCCCTCGTCCCTCCTCCAGCCACTGGAACAGAGGGCCATGCTGATTTCATGCTTCGCAAAGTTCTCACTCAGAAAGCCTCCATCCTCTCTTTTCATTTCGTTTCAGATAAATTACAATTAATTTTTGAAAAAGTTTTTATGTTTTAGCTTTTTGTAAAATGTTTGTGACTTTTGATGCCCAGTCACTGCACACTGGTCACAGCCGGATTAACTCCAGATTTTATGTTACAGAACATCTTCACGCTGATTCTCTTCTTATTTTGGAAAATCACTGATGTTGTTGTTCGTCTTTCGGTTTTCCTCATAAGGGTTGCCACAGTGAATCAGCTTTCACCGATTTGTTTGGCAGAGAGTTTTTCGCCAGATGCCCTTCCTGACACGACCTTGTATTTTATTCAGACTGTTGACCAGCACAGAAAGACCCCGCCCAATGTGAGGAACTCAAATCCAACATGTGCTTCCTGGTCCGTATGCAATACTCTTGTTTTTAATGAATGGTGACGTTTGGTTGTTACACCATCCTTCTCTTTTTATGCGTATAAAACCTCATTATTCTTGGCATAAAATGTGAAAGCTTCATTTAACAATCCCAGATCATAACCTTCCTCCACAAACTGCACACCAAGAATCTTACATTTTAGAAACTCACCCCTTTGACAGCTTCTTCTACTTTATTACCTCCTCCTCACTATTCACTAACATCAGTTTGAATTCTAGCTGTATACTCTGTGAATACTGGAAAAGGTTTCAATAAAAATAGTGAATTCCACGTATCTTCTGTCACAATTTTGATATGAATACATAAAAGGTGACGTTTTTAGAAAATTATATATTCTCATAGCATGTGCTCTAAGTTCGTCACGCTAACCAAGCATGACAAAGGTGTAAAAGTGATTGTCATTAAATTATAAATGACATAAATTAATAAAATGATCATGAAGAAATATGGAAAAACATTATTCATTTTGGTGTAGATTTTCTGATAAGTTCTCACTGAGTTGAAACACAAAATGTCTACTTGAACTGGTTTGAATACAAGCTTGGAAAACAGTGAAACATCTGGTCGCAGTAAATGGCTGTTTTACAGGCTGTAACACATCCACGGCCTGTGTGTGCCTTGTTAAGCTCAACAACACATTTCCTTCCTCACAACGTCTCTCTGGTTTTAGGTCTGCTACCTGTAGGGTTTACCGCAGGGGCTGACATAAACGGTTGTCAGGGCAACTAAATTCTTTGTTTAGGTAGTTTGAAAGTATAAACAAAGGTTAGATATTCACCTATTTTTCTGCTCTAATTTTTTTTTCTTATCCTTTCACCGGCCACCCATAATGCTTTGTTGTGTTTTCATAAAAGTGGATGAAAAAAAGCAATAATCGTACAGTTGAGAACTGTCTGCAGAAGAATTTTTGCTGCAAGCACTGAAGTGCGAATGAGAGTTATGGGCTGTAGCTAAGCCAGGGGGTCATTGGGAAATGACCATGTGCTGCAGACGAGTATATTAAAGAGTTTCTGTGAGCAAACGGTTCAACTCATGGATTTGACACTTGTCTTGATTGCTGCTTTCATATGATCTCAACAACAGATATTTGAAGACCCACTACGATGAAAATTGTGTTTTTGGTGTTTTAACATGTTCTTGTTGCACTTTTCTAATGATGGAGATATTATAAAAATTAAGCTTAAAATTGCTTTTCTGATTTTTTCTTTATTCAAATTGTTGTGAATCAGGAACAGACAATAAAATGCCGTTTGAAAAAGCTTGTAGTTGGAATGTAGAACCTAGAACAGCAAGCCTCAAGTTCCCTTCTCCGCTCCATTCTGATGCATCCACTTGCAGACAAATAGAACTGTGGGCGTTTTCGTTTTCCTCTTCTGAGCCGGCATCTGGCTCAAAGCTCTACGGTTGAATAGCTCAGATATTTCCTGCCATTTTTGTTGCGCCGGTAATGTTAGGTTGGATTGTGAAGGGGGCTGTAAGCTAGCAGGAGAGCATGTAAACAGATGGATGATGATATAAAAGAGCGGGCTGACTGTGCCAAAAGCCCCCTCCACAAATCAAAGGTGAATTTCTTGTGAAACTTCTGCCACTCAGAAACTATGTCTTAAAAAATGACTGTTCTTTTTGTTTTTGTTTTTGGCTAACAACAGCAAAATCATAATTCAAAGACCACCAGGAAGCTTTTAAAATAGATCAAAAATGATTGGAGTGGGACTTTAACCAAAAACTGCTTCAAAAAAATGGCCCAAAAGTGCTTTTTTCATCTGCAAATATTAATTTGTCCATCATGTGTTGGAGGATTTTTGGCAGTCTTTTGTTTGTGCTTTTACATTTATCAGCTACGCTGAAGAAGCAGGATGTTTAGCTTAAAGCTTCTTAGGTTGCTTTAGTTTAGAGGTTAATGACTTCCAATTAGGCCAAAGAGAAATCTAAATGCAGAGGCCTTCACAGGAATTCTCAAAACAGAGAGGTCTTGCATGCTCTTTTTTAAGTTAATTTGCTTGTGGTTTGTTCTGCGGAAGTTTGCTTAACTGTCACTGCTACTCAAACACTAGCCAAACATTACATGAGATGTGGACTGACACAAATTTAGTGTATGTCAACAGACAGGCAACTTTGACATCAAACAGGTGCTGTGTTTCAGACATACCTTCTGCGGGATCGCATGTCTTAAACCCGATTCTCCTTGTCACTGTGTCTGGCGTCAAACCAACCTCTTGACAAATGTTGCTGGCTGCATGACCTCCTTTCAACAAGACCCTCTGATAGTGTTTAAGCTTTTCCTTCCAGCTGTAGATTGAGAAGGATTCGCAACTTTTGTAACAAGCGTCTGCTAAACATTGGTGACTGCAAACCCAAGGCTTAAAGGGTTAAGCGCGGTTCATCTGCAGTTTTGGCCTGTAGATGCGGGCAAGCTTAAGCTTGTAATGATGGTAGATACTCGCATGTCATCACAGCGAGGACAGCAAGGGATTAAAATGTTCAAGTTCTGCTATCACTTTAATCTGGAGGGGGTTGAACAGGCGAGCAGTGAGTGGAACCCAAAGTTCCTATGTGTTCTTTCACAGGCAATGTGTGTTCAAGTGACCACTTCTAATGAAAAGTCTGTTTACCGGTATGTGTGTTTTGGGCTTCCGTGTTCAAAACTGTCACGTTCACGTCTGACTACTCAAGTTTTAAAGTTTGTTTTCGGGCTCTACGTACAAAATGTGCGGCTATTAAACGTGCTTTGAAAATTAAATCAGTTGTACTTTGACAAGCGGGTAACTGCTCAGATTGGGTAGTGACATAAGCGTAGTGTCCTTTTAATTCACAAAAGTGCCAGCTGTTTTAAAATTGATCATGGAGAAATGAATGATTGCAGTTTGTTGGGATTATGGTGACAATGTTGTAGTACTAGTTTAAAAACCTCCTTATTTCATCAAGTTTCTGTAACGATGTCGGACTGAGGATATAATGATGATTTAACTATTGCTTATGGAGAGAAAAAAGTATTACCCCAAGTTGTGCGTTCATAATTCTTGATTTGTGCGCAAGTTTGGTTTTGTGTGTGTGTAATTTTTGATTTTTCATAACTTTGGATTTATGTATGCATAATTTTTGATTTGTGCGTAACTTTGGGTTTGTGCGTGCGTAATTCTTGATTTTTTTGTAAGTTTGGATTTGTACGTTCGTAATTTTTGATTTGTAACTCATACAATACACTTTGTCCATAAGTACAAAAAAAAAACAAAATGCAATGTACACATGAATAACTTAAAATTACAAAATTTTAAAACTCTTTTAAAAGAATCACGTTTTGCACACACAAAACCGCATTTACGCGCAAATCTGATGTGAGACTCTTCACGTCGCCAAGATTCATGCATAAGTGATACGTTTAATTGCTGCTAGAATGATGGATCGTCAGAGTTGCCTTATCAGCCACTTTGAACTTAAATTGAGAATATTTTCTTGTGACATACTTAATATAGAAAAGTCTGAAATATGTGTTTTGAAACATTCAACATTAAAGTATCTTTATTGTCATCGCTCCCTTGTTGCGGCGCTTTTCTTGCAACGCCTTCACCATGGAACTCTTCCGCAAGCAGACGGCGCGAGGTCCTCCTCGACACCCAGAGAGCAGACAGAGTTGATCAGTTCTATGCCCCGCTCCGCTCCCTGGGTGTGGAGAAGGACCTGCTCCAACTTTAAAATGGGAGGGGTTTCTGTTGTGAGGGAATGATGAGTCGATCATCTCTACGCCCGGCTCTCTGGGGCAAGCAGGCAGTCGAAGAGTCTGCTCCCTGGGTGCAGAGAAGCAGAGTTTCTGAACAGCCACAGATGGGAGTGGGCCGGTGAATTGTCAACTCTCTCCTCTCTGTGGGTGTTTAGAAGGGCGTGGCACTACTATCGCCGCATTTTGCTTTCGCGTTCAGAGCCCCCCCCCCCCGACTTATACAGACAATGCATGGAGCTCTGGTCGGAAAACGTTCAATAGCAGGCAGGCCCTACTAAACACCGACAGAGCGGAGAGAATTGATTAGCCGACCCGCACGCTCCTATCTGCGGCTGTCTAGAAGGGTCCTACGGTACCTGCTATCCCTGTGACTCGTGATCAGCGCTCGGGAAAGAGCCCCATGTCTGAGGCACCGTCAGGGGAGGGGTTGCAGAGAGGATGCAATCAGTTCGGGAAAATATTTGAATTTTCAAAGAGATAAGTGTTTTAATAATGCTTATTATTCTTTTTTTTGTATTAATTAGTGGGCATATCTGTTTAAGAAAGTGGGATGTCAAGTTTCACCAGAAATTATTCACAATTCAGAAGACCCAGCATTCTGGCAGTATTTAAACGCGTCACTTACGCACGAATCTTGGAGACATGAAAAGAGTATCACATCAGATTTGTGCGTAAATGCGGTTTTGTTTGTGTGTAACAAGCAATTCTTGCTTAATTTTTAAAGATTTGTGCTTGAAGTTAGTTTCAAAGTGTTGTCATTTTAAGTTATGCATGTGTAGATTGTATTTTTTTGACGGCATGCAGTGTGAGCCCAGGGTTATGCACGCTCAAATCCAAAGTTACGCACAAATCAAGAATTACGCACATACAAATCAAGGTGATACTATTTTCTCTTCATATTTGCTGACCTTTCCTGACCTGCGGTTTCAATATGACCAATATCAATATTATAACCGCTTTTTCCTGAAAGCTGCAACCTCAAATCGAACAGGACAAAGTGTTGTTAGTCATATTGACAGGTGCCCGGGGCAGTCATGGGAATGATGGTGTGATCAGTTAAAAGAGAATGGCACTGCATGAGCACTGACAGAGTTCTTAAACATGTCTGAGCATGGTTAGCACTTTAAAAAGCGTTCTGTTGTGTAGAAATTAATAAAACATGGGTGTTTATGAGTTTTTGGTTATGCACACAAAAATGCAGTACATGTAGTTATTTAAAGATGTTTGTAATCAAGTTTTTATTGTTTTCTCCCAAGTTTTTTATTGAAAGGAAAGAAAAGAATAGGCCCTAAAAGCTTTGTTTTTGCTTCTGCTCTGGTTCAGTGAGCTACCTGCAAATTTTAAGCGATCAGTTTATGTGTTTACTTGATCTTCATTCAAGACGTTTGCTGTTTTTTTTTTTTTTTTTTTTTTTTAATAAAAATCTAACATAGAACATATTGACACACATCAAGGTGATCTGCATATGGGCTTTAATACAATACCAAAACAGACAGACGCTACAATGTGTGCTGGCATTAACATCTTCTGTTGGCTGCAGAGAGGAAGCCAAATGCTAATTATTTACCTGCCAAGGCATCAAACAGCTGGCAGCCTGCATAATAGTTACTGATTCACTTAAAAGTCTTCATAAAAAAAGTGTTCATATCAGAGAGACCAACTGCTGTGAAACTAGAGGGCTGTGAATAAAACTCCAGTAAATACAGCCTTTGTTCAAGGAGATCAGTGAGAACCTCTGATTCTGTTCAGGAAAATTACCCTTCTGAAACTGGTGCAGGGTGCTTTCTCTTCCTGCCAAGCACAAGCACTCACAAAGTAACATGTGCTCACATACTGCACACAAACATACCTTCAGCCCAACACATACCAAACAGTTTCTGGATTCTATCCCAGGACTCAGGTCGAGATTTTAGCATGGTTGTGCTCAGGCTGGATTTTACAGCAGACGAGTGTGTGTGTTCTGGATTGGTATCAGATATTTGCTATTAAAAGACTTGGAGATGAAGGAAACCTGATCAGAACATCCTGTTTTGGAGGAAACAACGCTGCAGCACTTCTCATATTCAGTGTTAATGCATAAGCCAGCACAGGAAGCAGTGCAGAGAAATGTCTGGATATCCGGTTAATGAAAAAATGAAAAAGTAAGAAGTTATGCCAGTGGACACTGAGTCTCTAATCGCTATCTAAAATTTTGTTTGAGCCACTTGTGTTCACCTTACGGGTTTGCCCAAATAGTACCCACAGACAGCCCGTATCCACCTGTAAAGGCATTTGTGAATAAGGCTTTTGGGTCGTCCGGGCCAATGGTATGTAGTAGAAAAGAGCAGCCGATTTAGGACGCATTTTAAGGGGAGCACAGGTGTGTGTGTCTTGCAGTTCCCTTGAAGCTAATTGGAAATGGAACTTACGATTGTTGTGTGTGGTAAGTGTATTGTGAAGTATTACTTAGAATATATGGGCGATACTGTTGTATGGTGCAACAATGAAACTGAAAATAGTTGATGCTCACAAAGCAGGAGAAGGTTATGAGAAGATAGCAAAGCGTTTTCAGATGCCATTATCCTCTGTTCAGAATGTCAGTAAGAAATGGCAGTCAACAGGGACAGTGGAAGTTAAAGCAAGATCTGGAAGACCAAGAAAAATCTCAGACAGAGCAGCTTGCAGGATTGTGAGAAAAGCAAGTCATAACCCACGTTTGACTGCACCATCCCTCCAGAAAGACCTGTAGACTCTGGAGTTGTGGTAAACTTTTCTACTGTCAAGAGAAACTTGTATAAATATGGTCTTCATGGAAGAGTCATCAGAAGAAAACACTTTGGAAACAAGTTCTGTGGAGCAGTGTGCTTAAAATTGAACTTTTTGGGCACAATGAGCAAATGTACGTTTGGAGAAGAAAGGGTACAGAGTCTAATGAAGAGAACCTCTGTCCAACCGTTAAGCATGGGGGTGGATCAATCATGCTATGGACTTGTATTGCAGCCAGCTGCACAGGAAACATCTCACGAGTAGAAGGAAGAATGGATTCCACTAAATTTACGCAAATTTTGGACACTAACTTGATGCCATCTGGGAAAAAGAAGGTTGAAAAGGTTGGAAAAGAAGTTGAAGAGAGGATGGCTTCATAAATGTATAATGATCCTAAACACACCTCCAAATCCACACTGTCTTACATTAAGAGGCATAAACTGGAGGTTTTGCAGTGGCCTTCCCAATCACCTGACCTAAACATCATTGAAAATCTATGGATAGACCTTAAAAGAGCAGTGTGTAACAGACATCCCAGAATCTTAAAGAACTGCAAGACTTTTGTAAAGAACAATGGATGAAGAAACCTCAAACAAGAATTGAGAGATTATTGGCTGGATACAAAAAGTGTTCACAAGCTGTGATACTTGGCAAGGGGGGCAGTACAAGGTACTAACTCTGCAGGATGCCCAAACTTTTGCACGCGTCATTATTTTGTTTTCCCTGATTTTGTGTCTATGGCTGCACGGGGGCGCGTGGTTAGCGCTCTTTCCTCACAGCAAGAAGGCCCCCGGTTCAAGTCCCAGCTGGGGGACTTGAGACCTTTCTGTGTGGAGTTTGCATGTTCTCCCCATGCATGCGTGGGATTTGTTCTGGGTTTCTGGCTTCCTCCCACTGTCCAGAAATGTGCTTCATAGGTTAATTGGTCACTCTGAGTTGTCCCTAGGTATGAATACGAGTGTGCATGGGTGTGTGATTGTGGCCCCTGCCACAGACTGACAATCTGTCCAGGGGTGCCCACCTGGCCCATAAGTGGCTGGGTTAGGCTCCGGCAGCCCCATGAGCCCAAAAGGGACAAAACGGGTATAGACAATGAATGAGTGTTATTTTGAAAGGGTAAATAATGGAAATAACGCCTATTTTTTTTACATTTTAAAAGGAGGTCTCATCCGTAAACTGATGCCATTAAAAGATTTATCAATCTTTTCTAGGATTCTTTATGCACAATAATTAGGGCTGTCAAAGTTAACGCGTTAACGCACGCTATTAGTTAAAAAAAAATCAACATATTACTTATTGATGCAGATTAATTACATGTCAGAAGTGACTCTTCCATTTCGTGTCAGACATTATTCCACTTACACCATGGTCACTTTCAAAAGAAATAAATATTCAATCAATTTTTAGTACTTTGTTCTTGTTATGTTTTAATAAAAAGTGGACTATGTCTTACATGGTGCGGTTCATTGTCATGGTAACACAAGAATGCGTCGCTGGACTGGCAGACTGTGACTGCAGCGGCAGAGGAAAGCAATAAATATATATCATCACGATAGGTTCAGTAAAGCATCAGTTCAGAGAGAAAGTTCACCTCTTACTGCTTGTTTTTGTTCAGAAGATCAATGTCTGTTTCTTATGGCTGTATGGCAGCATCTTTTTTTCTTGAAGTAATACTGCAGACATAAAAGTCTTTACACTTCTTTAGAGTTCCGCTTATCTTACTGTTGATATGTTTTGTGCACACAAATTACATTCCTGGGATATCTGAGTTAACACTTCACAAATTAAAACAAATGAGACAACAAAAATTGAAGGAAAATATTTTCTCTGGCCTTTTTTTGTTCAAAAGACACATTTTGTCATATAAAATTTACTTAGTAAAACATTGTGATTAAATGTGATTAATCACAATCCAAAAGTGTGATTAATCTGATTATTTTTTTTAGTTGATTGACAGCACTAACAATATTATAACATTTTACCTGGGATGCCCAAACTTTCAATCCCCACTGTTCTTATCCTTACTTACCCTTACTTGTTGTATCAGTGTTTGCCATGAAATGTTGCTGTAGCATGCCCATAGAAAATATTTGCACAAACATTTTCAATTCTACGGGCTCACCGAGCGGCCTATAACGTAGATTTTTTTGGTGCAGACCACCTTTGTGCCCTGTAAGGTTTTCCCATTTTTTTGCCAGCAGACAACCCATATCAAGCTGTAATAGTCCAAGTGGGTAATTTAGCAGCGTCTTGGGAGACAAAAGCAGAGCTTCACAAATTTAACGCTTCAATATGTAAACACCCATTTATCAAAATGTTTCTTTGTATCTTTTCCTTTTTTTCCCCTTTGTCTCTGTTACATCATCAAAAGTTGAGTGTTCTACTAAAAAAATACTAATGTCTGCCTTTTGAATATGATGTAGGAATAGCAAAAGCTGTAAAGGTCAACTCATAGCTTTGTTGAGTACCTTTGAAAATACCATGTTTTTAAATGAATTTTCTCATTTTTATGTCTTCAGTGTGCATTTCTCTGGCCTTCCAGTATCTTTTGTTAGCATTGATAACTTAATGGTTAAAAAGCACAAACCATATTAACATTTCCATCTTGTCCTATGAACATCTGCAAGCTGAACATTAGCTTAGTCATATCATCACTTATTACATTTTGTCTCATGCAGATAATCTTGATCAGAAGCTAAATTTCCCTAACTGTGTGCTGTAGATATGTTTTGATATATTTTGACATTATCAGTATAGATCTCTTACGAACAATTTTACCTTTGTCAACCACGATAGTCTTACCTGACCTGTCTGAAGACTCTGTCAATATTTTCCAAACAAACCATGATTTTTTTTCAATGTTCCCATAGACACTAGTTTGACTTATAAAGTAACAAAGGGCTTTAGATTATGAAAAGCCTTATCTTTCTATTGTTGCTATTGTCGTTCAGAGATTATTTTTGAATTCTTAGTGAAAGAACATTAAACCAGAATGAAACCTCCAAAGATTTTTTTCCCAGTCTCTGTTCTGAACTTCTGCCCTGCCAAAGGCCACTGCATTATTCTGATTTCATACCATTGATCCCAAGAGATTATTTTAAACCTCTGCTCGAGATATGAAATATTTTGAAATGAGCTTTGGGATAATTCCTTTCATTGACTGGAGACTCACTCAGCAGTTAAAGGGTCTATAGAACAAAATGAGAGGATGGAAGGATTTTATTGAAGTAACATTTGATTAGTTTTTGATCTGCATGACTGTGGGTGTGATTCTGATGCTCGTAATGTGTTTTGCATCAAATATTGAAAAGCTTTAGATGTGAAATGATTGAATTGTTTACTGACACATTCATCATTTTGACAGAAACCATTAAAATGAAAACCCACTCTGTGTAGTTGATGCAGTAAAATACAGTGACATTTCCTTGCACACGGGGAGATAGACTGACTTTTATTTTAATTTCATTTGCCGATCAATGAGTTGATTTCTGACCTCATCCTGCTGCCATCACTTCCTTTATTTATACTTCACTTTGTTCTTTACTACATTTTTATGTTTAGAGTTTATGGAGAACAGGATTTCTATAAAAAATTGTAATTTCCTTTTTGTATTTCTGCTACATTAACCATGCAAGTCATTGTAACCCATTCTTTGTTTCTTGATATGAAATGATTGTAAAATAAAAAAATAAAAAAAAACATGCAAAATTGAAACAAACAAAAAACTGGTGGCATTTTTTCAAATAACGCCTGTGCGAATTTACTAATTTAACCCTAATATTGTGTTTGGGCCAAAATTGATCTAATTTCACTATGAAAAATGGGTCAGTTTTGACCCAAACACAATGTAGGGGTAATTAAAAGGAAACAATCAAAAAAAAAAAAAAAAAAAGGCAACTTTTAGTGTTTTTCAACCTGATGCCCAGAATATTGTGTCATTCTTTGTGAGCTGCCAGACTTTTAATGAACCTTATCTGCCTGCCAGAGCAGTGCAGCAATATGACAATTCATGGAACGTCCCAAACCACTTTGTTATTCGTGCTGTTCTTTTTTTGGTTTGCTAAAATGTTAATGAGTGCTGTGTTCGTGTCTGCCAATACCTTCTGTCTCCAAAGAGTTCAGTGCATTTGCGTCTGTTAGTAGCTCATTATGCAGCAGTAACGCAATGGGGGAAACATTTGTTAGGCTTTAACAGAATTTACTGGGAGACATTGTCAAGTGGCAAATTTTTTTAACCTGCTGTTCTGTCGGGAACCTTCCTCATGTACAATTTTTAATCCCCCCTGTTTTTGCGTCCATTCCACTCGTCTCTCTAATGAAGAGCTCCACAGCAACCCGGTAGTTATCTGGAATGAGTTTCAGCAGAGGTTTGTTTGCCTTGAACCCCCCACTATCCGTGAGTTTGCCAAAGGCTGGAGAAGGTCACCCCCTACAGGGAGAAGAATCACTAAAGCAGATGGACTGGAGGCTTGCAGAGTCTGACCTCATGTTGTAAATGTTGCCATCATCCTTATTTTTTTTTTGTTTTCTATCTCTGTCTTGTGTGAGTTGTTTCTTCTGCATCATGCCTGCTTTTCCACTTTTGCAGCAGCTTGTATTTGAGTTTATTTATTGGGTTTAAAGGTTATGATATTATGATTGAGCTAATGTTTCAGATGTGATAAACTGAAACAGTCTTTGCTAGACTTTAGTTTTTTTATCTATTTGGATTTGTTTAACCCTTTAACATCAGGAGCTTTGGCTTCAGTGGTGGCAACTCTTCAACCATTAATGCAATTAATGTAATTCCAACGGATTCTGATGCTGCACTGATATGCAACACTTTATAGTAGTAAAGTATTTACGCAATCTATCTTTTTATAACTAATTATGCTATTAAAGCTAAAGCTTTTCTCAGTTTCAGAATCTGTTTGAATCACGTCTGTTGTGTAAACGGTCTAAAGTTTTTGTAGTTCAAAGAGTATGTTTTTTTTCCTTTCAGTATTAACAACTCTGGTATTGAAGACCCACTCGGAAAAAGCGACAATTGTAGCTTTTTCTGAGTGGGTCTAGCTCATCTAGCTTTTGATGAATCTGAACTAACCAACAGGTCCCAACACACATTGTCCGACCGTTTTATACTGTCTGTGGTTGTGTGACGGGCTCAAGATAAAATCTAATGCTAAACTTGATTTTCTGCTGTTGTTTGAAGAACAATCCATCCATCCATTCTCACAGTTTTCTATCTTTACAAATGTTGTTTGTACTCCCACTTTTGGCAGATACAACCTTCAGACAGATTTTGCTGTGTATGGTTTGATGCTCCAAGTTTAATGTCACAACACCACTGTTTTCAAAAAACGAAAAGGAACAAGTTTTCTTAAACTTGCGTTTAGTTAGTCCTCTGTTGTAAAAAATATTTCAATGAAGTGACTTGAGTTTTCTCGGACGGTTTGAAAGTTAATTTAATTTAAAGTTAATTAATTTGCTGAAAATCAGCAGATTTTTTTGGGGGGGGGGGTTGTTTATAAAGTAAACTGCATTTAGTTTTTGTCATGCCATGTTGTGTTCTTGTGTTGTGGAAAAGCTTGTTTAGTTCTTCTTCCGTACTTTTTCTTATTAGTATGCCATTGATCATTAAGGGTCTAAAATAATCTTAAAACCAAAATGTCTTCTGCATGGCAGATGTAGAACAAATTGGAAGTTGGTGTTTCGCTCTTTCTGTGTTGGAGACATTGCTCTTTTCTCATTTGCTGATCATACAAAGAGCAGACATTAGCTCATCTTTAACCAGCCATGACGTTGTCTCAGAGGGGCTCTTATCTCTCCTGGCCTTGCCTTGCTGTGTTCCTTGATGGGTGTATCTCTACTCAAACATTCTCGCCAGTGAACGCATTTTGATCCTACAGGCGCTGGGGTCACAGAGAGGTTAAAGAGCTTTTGAAGAAACTGAATTTTAAATTGAGCTGAGAGCATCTCTACTGACAAAACTGCTTTCACACATTGTTGATAGTTTTCAGAGGATAACTGCCACTTTAATTTGATTTTTTTACGTGTTTTTTGCAACAGGATGTTATCTGTGTTTACTTATACTTAAACAAGTCGGATGATGGACTTCTGCTATGTAAACGCATGCTTGACAACAACTTAGAATTTAAGACCCTACTTTAAAAATTGAACATGAAGGTTCTCAGTCATGCAGGTCATGTCATCACAAGATTCTGTTCTTCAGATCATGGGGACATTAAATACTGATTTAGAAGACGTTTGGCAGCTAATCTGAGTACCTTCTTCAATTCTAGTTGTTGATGGAAAGTTCAGGTAATTTGCAAACTACTTCAGAGTTGTGGTGAAAAAAAAACTAGATGTTTCGTGAGCAAATGCAAGTGTCAGCAATCCAGTGCTTGAAAGAATGGTCTTAATGTCCTGTTATTTTGTTGGAGTCTTGCAGGTTCTCCTTTTGTTGACTTTCACCAAAGTACAGCTGGAATTACTGCAGTTCCTCAGATCAAAGTTAAGGTGGCTCTTTTCTCTATTAGTTCCTTCTGAGTTTGTAGATCTGGTTTCTCCCCAGTGTTTTAATGGTGGTGGGAGTCAAAAATTAGATACTGGTCAGTATAAGTGGATTTCCATGTACACCTAAATGTTCAAATTCCTGCCTTCCTTGATCTGTAGACAGCATTCCAAAAAAGATGAAAAAAAAAAAAAAACTATCTTTGGAATTTTCCAGAGTGAATTCGATGTATCTGTTCACTGTTACACTGTGGCAAACTTGCAAATCTGAATCCAGGAAAGAAGGTCAGGAATAGAGCGCTACATTAGTATACCTTATCTTTCAGGTGTCTTTGAGAAACTCAGAAGGATCTACAACACACAAGATTTAACTGTTGAGACAAAAATGGGTTTATCCTGATGAGAAAACAGAGGGAAAAGCAAAGCAATGTGGTCTTTGCTATCCAGTGCAGTCAGGAAGGCTCTGATCTGTCCATTGGAATGGCTAAACAACCCTTCCTTGAAAGCATGGCACAGAGCCATTAGACCAGGACTCAGCAGCTCACTGGCACTTGAAGGACAGAGGATTCTCTTTTGAAGATAATTAAAATAAAGAAAATTACATTCTGGTACGGCTGTGCAATTAATCGATTTAATTGATTAATTTGAATTTGTTGTTTTAGACGATTCATTTTGGGGAAAATCAAGATTTTATTTTCCCAGCTCTCTGCTTTCTTGAGCTTCCATTGTTTGGAGTAAAGTCAGCACGCCCGTCTCTCGTATTGAGCTAACAGGAAAGCGGTAGCAAGCAGAGAAGCTTCATCTGTGAGACCGAGAAAAAAAACAAAACAAAACTTGTGCAATATTTGCAAGTGCACACGACATGTAAAGTGCCCCCCACTCCCTCTTCAGTAGCTTCTGTGCACTTCTCTGTGTAGAGTTTAGCCTAGTCTGATGTAGCAGCAGGAAGCCGCGGTTTTTTATAGGATCCGAACAGAAATGGAGGATAAACTGGCTGGACTCACAGCAGCAACAGGAAGTTTAATAAAGTGTTGATTTGGAGAAAGTGATGTTGTTCCTCACTGATGCTATCATGCAATGACCAATGCTATGCTAACGAGCTGTACCGCTTGCTGCATATTTTGACCCCAAACAGGTCCGAGAATATTTTCATAGAGTGGACTTTAAGATGTGGTGGATAAATACAACAAACTTAATTCATGGGACATTCATAAAAGCTGTAATTCCTAAATACCATAACAGACATGAATCCATTTTGAATGAAACTTCATCAGCAGTATCTAACATTACAGAGCCCCATGAGAGTGCTGCATCTTTACTGTCCATGACACAAGATGTCACGGCTATTTTTGTAATGATTTCATGTAAAAAACAATCACCTATGGTCAGAATTCAGAAAAAAGTACATTTTCTGCCAATTGGCAGTCCTCTAGTAAATCTGTCCTTGTTTTCACAGCATGTTTTAATTTGAGTTTACAGTTAGATGACAATAAAGATGTGTTCATACTATTTATAAATTATTTTTATGCTATTTCATTTTCTTAAAAAATTAAGAAAATAATTTTAATTCTCTCCACACACGTTAATGGTTCGGACTAAAAGTGACTGACTCACACCCCTCCTCATAGGGGTCACAGGGGCAGTTTTTAGCTGTGCTAAAGAGAAGGAACAACTTATTTGTGATAGAAAATTAAAAAAACTTCATAGACTGTAAAAATGCCAAAAGCAGAGAGCAAAGGCTGATGATAAATCTGAGTCACTTAAAACAGTTATTTTTATCTTATGTTTTTGTTATGTTGTGACGTCCTCTCTAACACCTATAGTTTTTCTTTGTGAAATAATGTAAGATTTTGTCTGATTAAAAAATGTGCCTGACTGGTAGATTTTTTTTCATCTACCAGCTAACTTGGCTGGTGAGTAAAAAATGAAATGTTGAGCAGTGGTGTTGTGACTTCAAACCACAGGCAGCAAAATCTGTTTGTAGGTCGTTGCTGCCAAAAGTGGGAGTACGACATATCGTTTCAACAGCTGAAACAGACAAGAAGTGTTTCTCTTTATAAGATGCTTAAGCTAGCTGTAGCTCACAAAACATCTGCTGCATTGATTCACAAACATTTTTACAGCTTTACAGAGAAAAAAATAGATGAAAATTGAAAATCAAATTTGATGTGAAAAAATCTGAGATTTTATTTTTTGGTCATATTGCCCAGCTCTACATTCTGGTCAGAGAGGACAGAGGGTTTGAAAGACGAGTCAAAACAGAGAAACCTTCCATCAACAGATGTGTGGGTCAGACCTTTCTTGTTCCTTCTCCAGAAATATGTTTTGACAAAAGATTGTGGTCCCATTCACAGCCACCACACATCAACAAGAAACCGATGAGATCAACCACCACTGAGCCACACCAGGACCCCTACCAATTAACAAGACATTAATCGAACATTTTTAAGCACTGGAATGTTGATGTTTGCATCTGTTCACAGAACATGTAGTTCTTTTACTTAATAACACACATCTGAAGTAGTCAACACATAAATAACCTGAATTCAACATCAGGAGTTATAAAAGAAGCTAAATTGAATGAAACTCCTTCTAGAGGAGCCTTTAAGATCCAGTGGCTCTGAAGAACAGAAATCAGCTCTTAAAAAGGTCATAAACATTCATCTAAAACATTTAAATGTGGCTTGGTTAGACGTTTAGCACAAAGATTTAATTATAACCTACAAATAAAAGATCTACATATTGGATGTTGAAAACCATTATGTTTCATAACTAACAATGAGATTTATGTAAGGTGGGCATTGTTACAATATTAAAAAGAGAGATTAGCATCGCAGAGTGAGCTGCACTTTACAGCCCCTCTGTTAATAAGTGACAGCACATCACAGTGAATGCGCCTTTCTGTATAAACACAGGGAGGAACCAAGCTGCCCGACGAGATCAAACAAATTAAGCTCAATTTAACAACACACAGCAACGTGGTCAAAAGAACCATCTGGACCCAAACCAACCAGGGTTTTCCCAATACAATAAGGGCAGATTTGGTTAAATATTCAGATTCATGCTCTATCTTTGTGTACTTTTTTTTGGCAGCCAGAGCTCATTGAAGAGGTACTGGTACTCTCAACACAACATGAGTTATGTTGGTGAAGTTTCTATTAACAATTCAAGAGGCCGAGGACACTCTTATCTGGGACTCATTAAACCCTTAACACCGTAGCTGTAAATCCGGTGTAAACTTTTGCTGAATTACTGTAACTTTTTGACAATAAACACAATAAACGTAATTTCAAATGATTCTCAAAGTTGAGAAAAACTGCTTTGCCCTGAAATGCAACACTTTCCTGTTGCAGAGGACAGCACTGGTGTTAAAGAGTTAACAGCCATATTTTTCTTTCTGTTTGAAAAGGAGCCAGTGACTTTATTAAAGACACACTTAAACCATTGGCTTGCATTTGATCAATTTATGTCAGTTTATTTTAATTTGAAGACAACGGAGATAATTTAGGGACTGCAACAATGAGTGAAGAAAGTTACAGATAAACATAAAAACACAGAAACACCTTTTATGAAACTATAAAAATGAAATCTACAAATATAAATAAAAGAGAGCGCAGACAGAGGAAATGTGTACATAAAATAACATCAAGATTATAACAACTCTAGCAGTCTAAGGCTAAAGTAGTATAACTAAAAGCATGGCTGAAGGTCACACAGGATGACCTACAGTATATTTAAAAACAAAATCTTCCTCCAGAATTTAAGCATGTAGTTGGCTCCATTTTAAGTCAATTTTTGTTACTCTATATCTCCTTTCTTAACACGGACATACTCTCAAGACTAACACATCAATCAGTTGTTGTAATCTGGGCAATAAGGCCATTTTAGAGCTTAAGATTCACCCATCACCTGTCTATCAACCTACACCATCACATCAGTGTATCTCAAAACTGCCTCACAGATGTCAGCATGAATGATTGTTAAAAGGCCAGTGTCATGTGAAGTGAATAGGGACTGAACTGCTTGTTCAAGAGGCCATCTAGTGTTTATTTGGCGAAAACCGGATTTTAGTTATTTTCTTTTTTTTTTTTTTAATCTTTGGGTTTTAGTTGCAAGTTTGCCCTTTAAAATTTCTGCAAACATTGGATTCAAATAAAAAGGAAAAACATACCTGGAATGGCAGGAACTCAATTTTTACAGAACATTTCCTTTAAGAGCTATAAGCCAAAAGTCTGTGTTTTAACAGATTCTTCGAAACAGGATTTAGTGGCTCATTTCATGACTTTCAAGTGTCATTGAGAAAATATTATTTTTTTATTTAAAGAAATCCTTTTTAATTTTTTAAAGCAAGCTCTGATTTCTTCTTGTTTCTGTGGACAAACCGTTTCTACAAACAAGTTTAGTTTTGACTCATTCCTCTAATAGTCCACTTCCCTTTTTCTTCCTCTGGTTTCATTCTAATTCCTCCCTGTCATAGGTCATTTGACTCTGTCTTGCCTGATCACCTTACATTGCCAGCACACATGGAAAGCATCAACACATATGAACGAAATATTCTTATAAAAGCGTGTGCAAGCACAAAAAAACACTTTATCCAGCATGCAACTAGGATTACATGTTGCAATGTAATCCTGCTCACCAACATGTGATTTATGCTGTGATGCAACCGGCGGATTTCCCATGACTGGCTTCACTCCGGAAGGACTGTGAAGCTGCAAACTTTCAGGAGCTCACAAACACACGTGCACATCTAAAACCTACACATAAAATTGGGCTGTCAGCCCAAAAAAAAAATTAACGCGTTAATATATATTAATGCTGATTAATTGCACTCCCTGACGCAACTGTCTTCCACCGGTTCAGGCTTCTGCGGCGTATGTCAAATTCTGAATTTGCATTTTGTCGTTTTTTTGTTCTAAAGCTGCATATTGTTGTAAAAAATGTAACTTTTAAACAACTGTGATTATTCATGATTAATCACAACCCAGAAGTGGGATTAATGTGATTTATTTTTTTAATTGATTGACAGCCCTAGAAAAAATACATGTTTCTATTTGTTCCAGCAGAAAGTAGCTTTTTCGTCACATAGCCGCTGCCTTTCTTCTTCACACTCAGAAACTCTCAAAATAATATATAAAAAACCTCACGATTATTTGAGTGTAAGCTATGCTTAAAACAAATATACAGTTTAGTCTAAGTAAAAATAGATGGTCTCAATTTTTTTGTGGTTCTTTTTTGAATGTTTGTATAAGGTCATTGCTGTTTATTTCTAAAAGTCAACAATACAGTGTGTTTGTCATTGTGTCTAGCTGGAACTGATACACAAATACTTACAGACCAGTTAGCTTTAGTTTGCTTTTTGTTTAGTCAATATTGATTTAAGATGACGGTTTCCCTAAACATGATGGCTTCAAAGCAACTGCACTTATTTTTTTTATAACAGGACTTTATGAACGTACAACTTTTTTAAAATCAGTTTTTACTTTTGAACAGCTGACGTCTTTTAAGCGTTTCTAAATTACTTCAATGAAGGGTCTTTAGATTAGGTTGTCTCTTAAAGTTTATAGACCCACGCCAATGAAAGTCGTGTTTTTAAGATCTTCTTGTGGTATTTTTCGGTGGCAGGTTTAATTTCTTTAAACAAAAATAATTCTCCTTTATGTTTTATTTTGATTTTTAAACTACTAAAATAATTTAAGTGTAGCAGTGACACGATCCCGTGTTGTTCTTCTGATTAAAAAACATTTGCTGCACTGGAAATGGGGTTTAATCATGTTTGATGTTACATGTTGTTGAGCGTTTGTGTATTTCAGAAAGAAAACTCCAGATGCAGTGTGAAGCTGTCCGGGATTTTACTCATAATGCCTTAATTAAGAGAAACTGCAGGAGAACTGCGTGCTATTATGCCTTTGCAGCCCTGAAAAAAAAAAAAGATTTTTGAGTTTCGGAAGCTTTAGCCTGGAGGAAAATGAATGCAGACAACGTTCCAACATCAGGAATGTGTTAAAAATGTTGTGGAGGTAAAGGAAGCTTCAGCAGAAGAAGACAGAACATGTTTTGATGTAATAATCCAGAATATGCTGATGTAATGCTGCAGTGCTGCTGTTATGGTTGGCACGTGCATCCACACAGTGTCCACTCACAAAAATAACGCTCACTGACCTGTTACAAAGTTGTTCTTCTGCTCAAAGCTTCTGACTGCTGGACAGCTTTTGCTTGTTCTGCGGGTTGAAATCCACCTTCCTTTCCCTGTTTGAGATTACACCTGACAGCTCACTAAATCAACAGTTGAAGCACTCTGGAAGCGGGAAGTTTTTAAATCCCATTTTGGACTGTTTTGCATCTTTTGCCACCAGAGAAATGATTCAGGAGATTGATGTTTTGCTGTGTGGGCTTTGAAGAGTAATGAAATTGAGACTGGGGGAGAGCCATTTTATCACCTCATCATCTTCCATAGAGAAACCTGCTGACTAGCAGTGCTCTGTATCCAGTGCGTCTCTGCATTTGCAGAATGTTTAGCCCTCCATGATGCTGCAACAGCTGCTGCTGATCCCCCTGTTTTGACAGTGACTCTGCGTTCGAGTGACAAACCTCTGCGCTGCTGAAAGCAGTCTGAGCTGACAGATGTGACTGATTACAGAGGGACAAGCACAGTGTAGAAACTCTGCAACAATATGACAAGATACAAACATCTGATGTCTCAAGGGAAACTGTGAGGTGGAAGAGGAAGTGAGAAGAGACGGAATGGATACGGTTGTTAAACTTGGCTTAACTTCCTTCGCAGTGGTTCTTAGGTTCTGTTGTCAATCTTGCCCATAATCCCTTGACGTCAATTTTAAATATTTAAAATAAAATATTTGTTTTTACTTCAGGATAATCAAAACTTTGAGATGGACTTCCGAAATGCAGAAATTAAGTCAATTCAGTCACCATTTTTCACGACACGGACATCACCATGTTGGAGCCAGACATAGTCAATAAGCAGAGATTGGTCAGTTGGTCTGAGACAACATTTCTATGGCACCCACTCTGGCCAATCAGGAGCGGGGTTGTTGGAAGGCCACACCCTTACCCTTTTAAGCGGGCAAATCTGTCAAACATTTCGAATGTTTGCCGTGTGTCCACGTACTTTTATTGAGGAATCTGATGGGTCAGTTTACAACTTGAATAACTTCCAATAAAGAAGTAATATCATGAAAAAAATAGGATTAGGAAGAACATGTAAAAAAGTTAGCAGAGTAAAAATAATGATAGATGAAAGACTGATGAATAATAATAAAGAAGAAGAAATATGAATAATAATAAATATAAAAACAAACTCAAAGAATAATGGTTATTCAGACAAATATAATGACTGAGTAATAGCTGTTTATTTCTTTGCTCCAGAAGGTACTTCCTATTTGGATTGCGAGGGGGGAGGGGTCCCTCAGTCCAGGGACCAAAATAGTCCAATAACAAAATATGCAAAAGGAAATAAATTATTTTACATTGCACAATTTTCCAACATTTCTGCTGCTGTGAAGCTCATCAACTCAGTTGGTTGCTTATGCTTAACAGTTGTTTTACTGAAAAAAAATCTCTCTCTTATGAACCTAACACTCTTTTGTTAAAACGAAGCATCAGTCTTGTGTTGGAGAAGAATCAGCTTCAGTGTTCCATGTAGTGCTGCGCTCTTTGCTCAGCAGAAGATCACATAGCAACTGTCTTCATGCCAACTTGTTGAATGTCACAAGAAATTGTGAGCAGCTTTTATCTTAAGTTCAGTGCTTTACTGATGAAAAATAGTGAGATTCTGGAGCTATTGGATAAAAAAAAACTGTTGAAATTATGGCAACATTTAACCAGAATTGTTTCTTCTTATTTGGTTTTCATGTCTGTTATGTTCTGTGTCTTTTGCACCAGTCAGTGTGCAGTGGTCTGTAGCTTCAGAGATGATTAAATTATGTTTACTTGCAATTCTGTGGAATACTTTGAATATTACCAGCAAATCTTCAAAGTTAAATGCTCCTTCTGAACACTCCTATCTTTTCTTTTGCAAACATAAAACATGTACCGCATTTTCTGCACTTAAGTTGCTCTGGAGTATGAGTTGCAGCAGGAAAAAAACAAAGAAAAAGCATAGTAAAGACGGGAAAAGTCATACAGGTCGCACTGGAGTATAAATCGCACTTGTGGGAGAAAACACACACTTCTGAACAACTCCACCAACCCTGAGTTAATGCTGCATGCACACCAAATTGCTGTATGCTGCACACGTGGAGCTTCTCTGCGACGAACTCGGCGGCAAAATGCGGCGATAAGGCCTTTAAAACACCCACAGAGCAGAGAGATCAGCCCACCGGACCGCTCGGATTTGCAGCTGTTGAAAAGCTCCGCTTCACCATACCCAAGGAGTGGATTATTCGACTGCCTGCTTGCCCCAGAGAGCCGGCGTAGTTCTGATTGAATCATCGTTCCCTCACGGCGGGACCTTTCTCCCCTTATACAGTAGGAGCATGTCCATCTCCACACACAGGGAGTGGAGTGGGATGTAGGACTGATCTACTCTGTCCACTCTCTGGGTGTCAAGGAGGACCTCGCACCTCTTGCTTGCAGAGGAGTTCTGGGGTGAAGGACTGCAGAAAAAGTGCAGCAACAAGAGGGTGATGAGAATAGAGAAACTTATATAAGACTTTTTTATATTAAGTATCTCACCAGATATTACTCACAATTACTAGACAACTTTGATGACCCAGCACTCTAGCAGCATTTAAATGCATCACTTGCGCCTAATCTTTGAGATGTGAAAAGAGTCTCACATCAGATTTGTGCGTGAATGCAGTTTTGTGTGTGCTTAACAAGCGATTCGTGCGTAAGTTTTTAAGGTTTGTGCGAGTAGTTAGTTTCAAGCTGTTGTAATTTTAAGTTATGCATGTCTACATTGTTTTTTGTATTTTTTAAAATTTTGTAATTTTAGTACTTATGCACAAAATGTATTGTATGAGTTACAAATCAAGAATTAGGCACGCACAAATCCAGAGTTGGGCAAAAATCAAGAATTTTGCATGCACAAATCGGGGTGATACTATTTTCTCTCCATCCATTTGTTACTACAGGGGTTCACTAGTGTGACGCGGCAGCTCAGCTTTGCTACAGCTTGATAATGGTTGTGCGTTCATTGCTGTTTGTCTGTGCCTTTCATTTGAGATGAACAGATGGTTTGTGGGTAAAGACGAACGAAGCTTTTACTGAACCCGTTTCATTCATGCAGCCATCTGGGAACAGTGAGTGTGTTTTGTGTGTTAATGTGGGATGTCCAGATGCTTCTGAAAGTGCCTCCCTGCAGGTCGCACAGTCTGTGCGTTTTCTCTTTTTGCACGTGTGTTTGTGTGTTGGCGATACCCGAATAGTAAGCCCAGCAGCTAAGCAGATGTCTGCTGCAGTAGCTGGAAGTTAATGGTGAAGCGACCTTTTGTCAAACCTCCTGCTCTGTGTGGAAAACAGGTGTAATGTTTTATCAGTTCCACATAATGTTTCTACTTGTGTGTGCGTTTGAGGTGGAAAACGGTTGGTTTCACAAAGTTTTCAAGTTCCTTTGTGAAACTGAGACAGGATTTTGTTAGTTAGACATATATTTATTTGTCCTCTATCAGGACTGCATTGTGTTTTGTATCAGCTAATTTCCTGTTTTTCCGTGCTGCTAGTAATCATATGTTTAGTTTGTACTCCATCTGTACAGAAGCTTCAGGCACAGCTGATACAATGACACTTTCTTTAACCTTTACATTTTTTTTTACATGTATTAATAGCTGAAAACAAAACTCAAATGTTAACACCTGTTTATTTCTATCCATCTTCTTTCCATCAGAAGGAGTTTGCGGCACCTCCTCCTCTGCTGTTCAGAAAGCTAAGCAACCCGGACTTGTCTCCCGCAGCCACAACGGCTACAAAATCCAAACTGCACCGGCAGCTGAGCCAGGATGAAAGCCGGGCCCGACGCAGCAGCATGGTCATGACCGGTAAAGACCAATGAATTTCTACCACTGTTGCTCCTGTGTATTCGTTTTTTGTTTCTTGAGAAATTATATCATTTGGCTCAATTAAGCTATCTGTTATGAAGGTTTCCAGTTTGGAGCAACAAACTTTGATGCATCGTCCAGTTTGTGCAACTCATCATTTTTGCAGAGAAAATGTGTGGTTGCACATGCAGCAGGAGCAGCCCTCATGAGCAAACTGTTAGTTATAGATGAATGTCTTTGCAGGTAAGCAGCTGCTCCCGCTGTCCTGCAGTCTGCATGCCGGTGTGAGTCAGCTGGCCGGTCAGGGGGTCTCTGGAGGTTTCGGAGGGCCTGGTGCCATGGGTGGGACTTCTACAGATGTCAACAATTTGATCCGTATGAGAGGTCAGGCTCTGGGACAGTCTGCTCCATCGCTCACTGGACTGGTCAGTAAATATTTTTAAAAAAAGTTAATTTCTCATTCTCTTTTAGATTTCTCCTCAAATGATCATTAAGTTCACATCCATGCAGCTAAACTATGAAACTCTGATGCTTTGAGTGATGGATGAATTATTGAGCCACTTCAGGAACACTGAGGATCATGTGTGTTAGGGATTCTCTCTGCTGGGCTGAAGCTCTGCTACTGCAGGGAAACGCACCTAGGATGACTCAGGTTTTTAGACCCACTCACACTTATCCAAAACGACTGCACAACCTAAACCACGTGAGACCCCTGCTGGTCAGGGAAAGAATTACTGGATTAGACTGAAGGCTGGAATATGGTCACAATAAACTCTGTATTATAGTCTTTGCAAAAAAAAACTCATTCAGTTTTTGGCAGATCTTCTTTAGACAGGATGTACTTCTATTTTATTTATATTTTGAATTAAGCTGATTTGACCTCCTGCCTCATCTTGCAAAGATGTTTGGTAAATCGGTTTTGCTTCAAATGAAAACATTCACAATTCTTAATTAATATATTACAATTGTTTTAATTTTTAGATAGTGGCCTTTGGTGCTTTGTTTAGAAAAAAAAATTGTGATTGACAGATACAGGAAACACAGTGTTATGTCAGCTCCAAAATGTGCCAAACATCATAATATTCCCATAGAAAAAAAAAAAAAAACTTTCAGCCCGCTAATAAGACAACAGTCACAGTTTTTTCCTGTTTTTGTTTAAGTTTCAAAGTATTTTCTATAAATAGCATTTATAATTATTTAAGATAAAATATAACTTTTGTTCATTTAAAAAAAAATCTTCAAAAACTCTTACCTGTATAAAGAAAATGTTTTTATTTTTATTTTTTTAGTGTGTTTTTGATCTGAACACCAAATCTGCACTTTGAGGAAACTAAAAAATCGAGTGGAAATAAAAAATTTAAATTCTGTTTGAAATATCCAGCCTGTAAAATCGAAACCTTTCCGATTTGAATGGTTGAGTCTGCTGTGAGTTTTTTCAGAATCCGTCCATGCATGTAAAATAATCATAAGTATGACCACACCACACAAACATGAATTCAAGCTACACACATCTATGCACACAGTTATGGGATTGTAACAACATCTTGTCTGAGTACTGATATCTTATTTTGTTAATTTTATCTTGTAGTGAGCTTCACATATTTTGTCATATTGCTACCTTTTAAAAACCCACTTCGATCATCTTTTGATCAATTTTAAAATTGTTCCCAGTAGTCTTTTAATTAGGATTATGCTCTTTTTATTTTTTAGCCAAAATCAGCAAACCTGTGTTGTTTTCTAGGACAACGTTTCTGCAGAGCAGCAGGATTTCAGTAGAAATTTGCTTTTGAGCTGTGGGCAGGACTATTGGCACAAAACAACTCTGCCATCCCCTCCCCTTCTTGTAGTTGAGATCTCTCTGTTTTACACTTTCCTCTGCTAGCTTGCAGCCCCTAATAATCCCAACCTAACATTACCGGTGCAACAAAATGGCTATTGGAGCTATCCAGCTATACAGTTTGGAGCCAGATGCCAACTCAGATGAGGAAAATGAAGACGTACCCGAATTTAGTTGTCTGCAATTGAATGCACCAGAATGGAGTGGAGCAGAGAGCTCATGGGTATTTCTCATCACAAATGCGCTACTTTTCAAACAGCATTTTTTTGTCTGGTCTTGATTCATGACAATTTAAATAAAGAAATATTCAGAAATGTTACTTAATATTCTTAAAATATGTCCTTCGTTATCAGTAAAAGGCCACCAGAACATACAATTTTCTTTGTGGTGGGTCTTTAATGACATCTTTCATTTAAAGCTGTAGCTAATACTGCCAGCAGATGGCAGCAAAGATTAAAGTGCCTCTCAGATGACTACCTTTTGTCTCGTCTTGGCATTGCCGCCTCAGCTATAAACATTGTGTACCAACAGGTCTGTATCACCCTTAATGCTGATGATCACTCACATGCTTTCATTTTGTTGAGCATGTTTTCATGCTCTTTGTGTTGACGGCCTGTAAAACCTCATAAAGGAGTGCCACGTGGAGCAGATTTATACTGGCTGAGAGTAGTCTGAAACACCAGAGCAAATAAAACAGCAGACGCATATTACTCATCTGTGCTCACTTACTTGTGAAGCTCCATATGTTTGCTTTTGATGTAAAGCCCTTGAGCTAAAACGAATAGTGTTCCAGATTGAATTTTGCGTTTAAATAAGTTCATAATTAGCTTTTAATAGCATATTACCTTTTCCATCGCCTTTTTCTGTGGGTCGGATTGGTCACAGCAGGAAAACTGTGGCGTGAATTTGAAATGGACTATCTGATTTGCAGTTATTGCAGTTGAGCAAATAATCAGAGTTTATTATGCTCCTCAAGGGCAACTTTACAAATGTTTTTTCTTTCTTTCTTTCTCCTAGGCAGACTCTGTCTTTCCTGCTGCATTTCGCTCTTCTTGTTTCTGCACAGAGTCGGGGTCGCGGCTGTCTGAGTTTTTATATTGACAGAGTTTGAAGCTCTATCTTCAGGTTTAGATTGAGTCACATGAGGATTTAGGAGGAACACCTGAGCCCTTTCGGCATCATTTTTCAAGGGTGTCACAGGTTTCTTCAGAAACTCCTTTAAATCCAACTGCACAGAAATACAAGCTCTTCATGTTAAAGTTTTTTTATTTGAAATTCTCTGGATTGACTTAATTATAATCCACTGAGAGTCAAATATGGGACTGAATTATCAAACATCTCTGGAGATTTAGATGTAAAACAGTTCATCATTGTAATCTAATCTGTTCAAAGCAATTTAAGATGGAGATGGTACAAAGTACAGTTAACTCTTATTTCGTTATATTGTTTATTTAACAGTCTATTAGTTTAACTGATGAACATTCAATCACGTAACATTTTCATTTACAGATTTTTTATGCAAAGTTTTTCTTACAACATAAAGAGTTTTATTTATAATTTCTAGATGTTCCCTAAAGAGACCGTAGAGGATTTAAGTAGATATGTTTTTTTGTGTTCTGAAGTTTTCATGTTTGTGGTTTTTCACCTCCACATGCATCAAATGTGTTTTAACTGAAGATGTGACTGTCTTTATTCCTTGCGAACTGTCTTACTGCTTTGCACTGATTGAAAACCCGAAAGACTTAAGAAAACGTACAGGCGTAAAATTTGAGTCAAATGATTGTCAGTTCAGGAGGTAAAATATTTTGTAAAATGTAACTTTCATGGATGAAATGCACTAGTAAAAAACTATAATTTTATGGACTACTCACTCATTCTATTTGCCAGAATAACCATTCTTGCTCTGATACCAGTTCTTTACATGTACTTGTTAATCCTCTTTTTTTCATATTTTTTCTGAAGTGCAAGTTTTTCAAATTATAAACTCATCATCAGATGGGCAGGGGCATCAAGTTTCAATGTAAAGTCAATGTATAGACATGATCTGAGGCGGCACTGCGTGGTTTTGGTGTTTGGCGTGCCTTATCAACAGGGACTCAGCTTTGGGTACGTTATGTTATCAGTCACTGGATCAAAGGGTAAAAAATTATGTCAATAATTTTCTTACTGAACTTCCATTCATTTTCTTAACCCACTGGGCCCACGGGGTTCCCAGAGACTGTCCGGGTACTGTTGGGTGAAGTAGGATACACCCTGGTGGATTGCACAGCAAGATCTGCTGTCCAGGGTCCGGCAGAGCAGACCAGAGCAAATGAGTGTCGTCGCACAGGGGTGGCAGAGCTAGCTAGCTCCACTGCTAGGGGAACTCTGCATCATTTCATTTCATCCCTTCATTTCACTGAAATTGGATGTAAATCATTTTCCATGGGTGATGTTGCACTCACTCCATCCAGTTCTTATATACAGGCATTGAGATGTCCCATCAGTGTCGAGGTTAAAATATGCACTGGGCCTTGTGGAGGAGAGGAAGTTCCCCCTCGAGGTTCCTGTGCAAGCCCTGAGCACCTGTGTTGTTTTTGTTGTGTTGGAAAAGACGCTTGTGAATGTCCAGATGGTGTTTACCTCCTCACTGATGGACGAGGGTGTGCTTGCTCCCTCCTTGTTTCACTGACACAATTCAGTTTTACAAGTCCAGCCTGTTAAATATCCACAAGTGCCAGGTGTGTGTGTGTGTGTGTGTGTGTGTGGGGGGGGTTCCTTATACTTTTCCACTGATCACACGCCCAGAGACAGCTTTAGCACACTGCCTAGAAGTAACAGTAAAATTCCAAACTACAAGCTTTGTTTAGCATGTCACCAATAAATCAAAACAAAAAAGTACCATTCAGTAAAATGGTCCTACTTAGCAGAATTGCACTAAAAGAATTTGGAATGTAGTTACATTGATATTATAGTGAAAATAAATACATTTTCTTAATGACCAAAGTGTCTGAAAGATAAACTGGAACTTAGTTTACATGACGTAACAAGGAAAACACATGGAATATGCTAATATAAAATACTCCAGCATTTTATAAAATAATAGTCTACTAAAATAGGCATACTTGTAGTTGAAGAAGTGTTCTGGATTATGTTGTTATAAATAAAGACCCAACAAGCCATTTGGCCCTAAACTTGAATCTGATCATTTTCTTGTGGTCAGAGTAAATGCTGGAAATGAAGACATAGTGACACTTGGTCATTGAACACTTACAGTATGTAAATAAATAAATAATAAATAAATCCCCTCTGGGAAAAAGGCCACAAACAAAATTTTCATCAGAGTGGGACTAAATAATAAAATCCTTTCAATAACAATACACCCACTTTGAAGACTGATGAGGAAGAAAAGGACAGCCTAAATGTTTTAATTCATACCAGGTGCAATACAGGGAAAAACATAAATACTAAACATGACTGTGGGGAATGAACTGGTGTTTTGGAAGTTTATTAATAATATTATTGTTTTAGCAAATACTGTAAAAATATTCAACTTTTTAATAACCAACGTCATGAATTTCAACTTTAACCTCCTAAATAAAATGAACAATAATGGACTGCAGTTTCATGTTTTTTGATAGATTTCCACCTCCTCTCAGCTGCTAAGTTTATGCAATCACTTATGAATAACATGAAATGGAGGAGATTTTTTTAAACTCAGTCAACATCTGGTTTAAAATGCAATCAAATGACAGAATATAGGAGACGTAAAACTATTCTCAAAGTTTAAACCAGAACTTCGTTTACAAAGTGAACTCTTTACCTCTCACAGCTTTAGATACTGTTCACTCTTCTGTTTCCAATGAAAACATGAAAAAAATGTTTCTTTTTGTTTGTGGACTTGAGTGACAAATTCACTAACCTTTTTTGACAGTGAACTCTCTTTACAGAACTTTAATTCTTCTGTTTATAGAAAATAAAACTTTGAAAGCATAAAAGGAGAACAAACTAAGGACCAGGGATAAACAAAACACAAAAACAAGCATTTGTGTATTTTACAGACATTTGCTGAGCTATTCTTTGCAGATAAACATTAATAGGTGGGAAAGAATAAATAAAGTCTTGAACAAACACCGTGCAGACATTTGTTTGTGCAGCACACCTCCTGTCTGCTGGAGTTAAGCCTCGTCCTCAATGCCCTTATCCATGGTTGAGTGTCGAAGCGGCTGGGGAAGCGGCTGACCTAGCTTCTGCTTAAATATACATGAGAACATGCTGAATAATTGCTGCACAAGTGCCCTGTCTTCTCCTCTTACTTTGAGACTAACTGAAGCAGTGACAAGTTCATCTGTTCATCCATATTTATTAGTATTTTCTTCTGAATGGACTAAAATAAGCGTTTCATTTGGGTTTAAAGTAAATTGGTTCAGATACTCCTGTTTTTAAGATTCTGAGCTCTAAAATACTAAAAACAGCATTAGATAAATATATGTGGCTAAATTGTAAATTATATTACAGTAGACACATTTAATGGCTAAGATGATAAACAAGTGTTCATAAAGACTCCAAAGAAAATATACTTTCAAGGCTAAAACCACTTTTATTTTCTAGACAGTCAACAAACTACATCACTATGCCACCAAATGTCAGGAATCCTTTTTCCAATTATGAAGACAAATTATTAAAAAACGTGATGAAAAATGATTACCGCACTTTAAGAAATGTGGATGCATCAACGGACAATCATATAAATAAGTCCACCATTCATTGTCCAATCCTGCTGAATGCCTTTGGAGGTCATGCTGGGGCCTATCCCAGCTACTGTTGCTCGGCCCTGAACAGGTCGTGAGTTTGTCGCAGGGCCACACAACCACACACATTACACCTATGGACAATTTTGAATTTTCAAATAACTAGTGAAGCATGTTTATTGGACTGTGGGAGGAAGCTGGAGTTCCCAGAAAAAAAACCCATGCATGCACAGAGAGAAAATGCAAACTCCACACAGAAATATTCCACCCAGAACTCAAACCAGGGCCTTTTTTTCTTGGAGGCGAGAGTGCTAACCACTGCTCAACCATGCATCCCCAATGGATCCATCTACCCATTTTCAGAACCTGCTGAATCACGAGGTTGCTGAAGTCAATGTCAATCCAACAACTGTTGGGCAAAGCCTAGGTATATCCCAAATAGGTCGCCAGTTTGTCGGAGGGCCACACAATCACACACTCTCACTTTCACATCTAGGGGCAATTTAGTGTCACCAATTACCCTATGAAGCATGTTTTTGGACTGTGGGAGGAGCTCAGAGTTCCTTGCATGCACGGGGGAGAACGTGAAAACTCCACACAGAAAGATCCCAGCCGGGATTCAAACTGGAGCTTTTTTGCTGTGAGGTTAGAGAGCTAATCACTACACCACCGCATAGCCCCCAATATAAATATGTTTTAAAAGCATTTAGACCAACTATTGTTGGGTACAAAGTAGCTGTAGTAGTTCATAAAGCCTTTGAAAACATTCTCATTAGTCTGTCTCCCAAAGGACATTATTGTTGTTTGTTGATAGTGGAGCGCAGATATTTGTGATCCTAGTGAAAACAACAATATTTTGTGTGCATGTTCTTCCCAGCCGGTCGCTCAGATGTGTTTTGCTAAAGACGACACAGACGAGCAGTGATAACGTAACCAGCAGACACATTCTTTAGGACCAACAGACTTGTTATTGACTGAAGCTGGGTGCATAAAGCCAAGTGTCCAAGTCAATCCTAAGGAAGCTTCTTGTGTGTCTGCCTCCATGCACAGAGATAATGAGTTTTGTCAGGATCCACTCCAGTTAAAAATTGTATTCATTTTCCACACCGCGCTTCCACTGCATCATGGTTTTTTTTTTAAGACCCCTTTATTGCGGCAATTTTAGTCACATGTCGCACATTGCTTGTTTCCAAAGCAACCAATCTGTTGAGTTCAACAGTGTTCAGTCAAAGCCAATAAAAAAAAAGGGAAAAAAATGAAGATAATATGATGTTGATCTAAAGTTCATCGTCATCCCACACATGAGGCTGACAGAAACCAGTGTTTAAACTTCTAGTTTGATGATGTAAAGGGTTGTTTTTCTTTGTAGAGCAACAGAAATCATAAAATAAAGAAATTGAACAATACCACTGCCTTACTTTTTATAAAAAAATTAAAGTGCCAAAACAAGCCCTCTCAATCACAGTTATTCAGTTTTCAGCCTCATTGCTACATGCAAGCATAGTCTGTATTACTCTTATGCAGAGAGGACATGGATGGTGTTGAGAGATCAGGTTTATTTATTTTGAAGAGCTCTACTAAAGTATCGGTAATCACTTCTCTATGTCTTGGTTCATAAGACCATTCAGAGATTGTCCCAGTACGGTGAAGTTTATCATCTACTGTCTACATCTTCTGTCTCTCTGTGACCCAGTTTGAAGACTTGCTGTCCTGCATTATTACAAGAAAAAAAAAGGAAAACTGAATTGCAGTTGAGATTGAATTGAGATCTTTTTATTATTGTCTTGAGGCAAATAAAAAAAATATCAGAGTTCAGAAGGGGAATGATCAACTTCTTCTCTATGTTGGCTTTGGATTCCACTCACTGAATGCGTTATCAACAGATCATGGGCCAAAGCTGAGTTTTTGATTAGTTGATGTGATGCAAAGTCTTTGACATAGTTAATATATTTCAACTTGTACGTCTCAGACACATATTTGCAGCACATCAGAATTTTTGTATTGTCACACCTCCTAAAAAGTTCTGCCTGGAGACTTCAACGCCGCACCAGATGCTTAAATTGCTTTGCAGGACCTCTGATCGCATCTGTACATTGACTAAATATTACAGCAAGATTTTTTTTTTGTTTTGCTGAAAAACACAGCTTAAGTCTTTTGGTTTCAACAAAACATGTTTTGTGTCTTATCACATTTTTGTGTTTCTTCTTTCACTTAGTTGCTATCTGACTCGTTTTCCACATGTGGAATGGTTTAAGGCGTAGCAGCTGACTATCAAAACCCATCTCTTTAATGAAGCATGCCTTGGCAGTAATGCAGAGTGATATTTTAAGATCACAAAAATCATATGTTCTTATGTTTGTTTTTTCCTACCTCTGAGCCAGACGAGACAGTTAAGGTTCATCTTGTGGCGATGATAACGACTAAACACACAAATGCTTTCAAGCAATGGATGATAGATACTTTACGGTAAAATGAGCATTAACATTCATTTTCAGTATGAAACATTTGGCAGAGGCATCAATGTAAAGCGACTTGCGAGTTTGCCTCAGAACAAGCAAAACAGTCAGAATCGATACGATTTCGGACTGTAGGAAAAATTTGGTGTCACAGCAGCATGAAAGGTCAACAGTTAGATCAAAAAGTTTCTGCATTTCTTTTAAGTAGTGAAAGAGTTTAGTCTTAAAAGTTTGAGACATATTGAGAGTGTGTGAGGATAGAGAACTCATTCCATCATAATGGATTACTAAGATAAAGAGAAAAAGTTTGTGATCTTTTGCAGAAATAATCAGGCGCTGTTTGTTGGAAAGAGCAGTGTGTGAACGGTTGAATTGACGGAGTTGCAAAGGAAAATTGTTGTTGAGTTGGACTCCTCTCCCAAATGATAAGGATCAGTGCAATTCCATGCCTTTTTTAATGGACTTTGAAGAGGGTGTGACAGATGGGATCATATTTAAAATAACAAAAAAAAAACCTGAACTACTGATTTAAAAATAATCTTTTAAGACTTAAAAACAAGTAAAATGTGATTTACAAAAATTATTTAGGTCCAAGATCAACTACACTGTAGTTACTGCTTACCAGACATCTCCAGAAATAGATGTTTTTGTGTGAAATGTCTGATAATTGCCGTTAAAACCAATTTTTTTCTAAATATACTCTGAATAAAGCATTCATTAACATTAAAATAGGAAAAAAATACTAAAAGCTTTAGCAAATCTCTCTCTATATTTTTTATTTTTATGATCTCATAAGCCGAAGAAGTCCCTAGTTAACTGAAATGACAATATTTTTTGCCCATTTTTTGTGGATTTACAGCTTATTTTTTTGTTAATATTTTTAATAAGTCCTGCACAAAGCATTATATTGTGAATGTTTCTGTTGTGCTGTGGTGCTAAATCAACAGGGTTTGTGTCCAATGTTTGTTTATGCAGGTGCTACATACTCACAGGACTGAAATCTGAATGCTGTTGAGACGTTTCCTGAGGTTTAAAAGGTTTTGTTTCCTGTCAGGGGTGGAAGCAGAGATGAGGATTTGAGGGGGGTGTCACACTTACCTTCCTATGCTTCACAGCTCAGCAAACAAGCGAGTCGACATCTCGAGTGGTGCAGCCTGTAATGGGATGAAAGGCATCATGGGGAAAGAAGGAGGCAGTGGAGAGTGGGGGGCAAAAGCAGGGCTGTGATGGACAGGATAAATAAGTCAAGCTGGAGACTAATACCAAAATTTACACAGAGGGTAGATGAAGTGGAAAAATGGGAGGGTGGAAGTGTGGAGCTATGTCTGGTCTGGTTCATGCTGTCTCATAGAAAAGAGGAACATTCATCTTTTTTTCTTGCACATCTTGAAATACTTGCATGCTTTTTTCCCCATTGTTTTAGATTCATTTGGGTTTTGTTTTGGTTGTTGAAGTTGCCCATCTTCTGTCGTTGTTACTGGTTATGAGAAATGCTGTAAAATTCTAAAACTATTAAAACCCATTAGACAATTGACTGTATATTAGAATTGAACTGACTGAACCTTCCCCACTCATGTTCCAGATAGGAAGCTGACTCCAAGAAGACAAAATCCCATAGACTTGTATTGAGAAATAAACTCAGTCATTCTATTTGTCAGAATAAACCAATCTTGCTTTGTTACCCTTTTTACTGTGCTCTTGATCCTAATTTTTTTTTAATTATATTTTTCTGACACTTGAAAGAGAGCCCACTTTCAAGTGGGTGTGTTGTCTTTCAACAAGCTAACTCCTGATTGGTGAGATTGGTTGCCATAGAAACATTGACTCGGACCAATCACTGCTTACTGACTACATCTAGGAGGTGTTTGTGTTGCAAGAATACGATGACAGAAATGACTTCATTTTGTTGGAGCCTAAAGTAAACCCTATTCTATGAGTGATGTCATACTTGCTCGGTCCAGTTCTCATGTACAATGTCAATGATAGAGACATATTTAACATCTATAAAAACCTGTATCACTGCAACCTGCTGTAACAAGGACTTCATTATTCTAATCCACTTTGGACCATTTGGACTACATGTAGCCATCAAATAAAACATATTTAATTTGGTAAGATGGAAAGTAGTGTTTTCTTTTGATTAAAAATGTGTAGGTCATTTAGGGCCAGTTCATAGCACATCATCTGTACCAAACTGTCAAAAACACATTAAGGGCTTGATTACTTCAGCTTCAGACAAGATTGACCCCTTTGTGTTTGTGTTGTAGGTTTTGTTCCATTTCAAATGATCCGAATGGTCTTAATATAGGACTGAAAGTTTGTGGGACACAAGTTGCAATGTGTTGTTGAGAATTTGCTGCTCAGATAAGAAAAAACTTTATCTGAACACTTAGTGATTGTGCATTACATTACTTTCCCCCTAACATTTCTCAGTTTAGTCAGTCTGTTAGAGGAGCTTAGAGTTCTGTCACAGTCTTAGTTCTAATGTTTTTTTTAATTGCAAAATTAAAATGAGTTGGTAAATATTTAAAGAAAGCAAGCTTGTGTGATAAAAGCTTTCTGTACGGCTCAGCAGGAGCTGATTTCATAACACTTTGATTTATTGGACTAACGTGGGGCCCAGGGCACCGTCCGTTGCTCAGACCCCTCATTTGTCGTCTCTGCAGCAGTCTCAGGTTTTTTCTCCCCGTGACAGACTTTAATTGGGTGTAAATGTAAGGAGGTCTCTCAGGGTTTTAAGTTGGCTGTCTTTTAGAGCCTAACATGGAATCACTGTTTGCCTTGTCTGCTCACAGGCCCTCATTAAGGTCAATTTTTGTAAAATGTTTACCTATTCTATCACACCTGATATCTTCTTTCTTTGCAAAAATGTGTCTGGGTTTCACTTTCCACATCCTTTTCTTCATCTTGACATTTTTTATTCACTTCCTGCTTTTGTATGGCCAGAAATAAGATTCAAACCATGTAGGGAAACTTACAGACTGACACAGTGCAGTTGAGGCTTTTATTTTGTTTGATGAAGCTTCCACAAACATTACCGGTGCACCATTACTACACACACTAACATAAACAGGTACCCACTGAGCACAATATGTCGAATTGATAAGTAATATAAATCTATTGTAGATGTCTCTTGGACATCTCAGACAACTCTATTTTATTACTATATTAGAGGTCTGCCTATAGTGTCCTGAAAGATATCTGCAATATGTCTGTATAAATCGATGTCTATTAGATACAATGTGCATATCTACAGCTGTAAACATTGAAATATACATGCTTTAGATATCTAATAGTTGTGTCTGTACCCAGTGGGTAATGCTGTATATTTGGTTTGGAATTTTTACAATTCCATCTTTGTGGGTGGTTTGTTGGAGCTCCTGAATGCATGCGCCTATTATACCAACATTAAAGAATGATCTTAGCTTCTCTGCATTTTAAGAATATATGGTGAAATAATTTAATTACAACAAACAGACTCTTACCAACTCAAATGCAAAAGGCTCTCCAGCCCCACAGTGAGATCCAGAATAACAGCAGACTGTAATTAAGCACAGACCCTAGAAAATGTCATGTGATTTGAGCTTCTAAAAAACATTCTTAGATCAGTTCTGCTTCTAAGAAAGCAGCTTTCATAGAAGCAGAATTTATGCAGAAAGAATAAATATGATGGAAGAGGGCCAATGCAAGCAAATGTTTTACAGTCATGTGTCTGTTGAACTCACTTATATCAGATCAGGAGATCAAAGCAGGAATCCTACAGTTATGAATTGATTAATTTCTTTTAAAACATTGTTTTAGAAGCATATGAACATTTTTGAGTGTCAACTGGGGGACCAGTTAAAACAATTTATAACCCCATCTCATTTAACTCTGTCTAATTCCGGTATTCTTGATTTTACTAGCTACTCTTTGTCTCTATAAAGTGAAACTTTATTGTTTCAGCAACGAAGAAAACAAAATGTGTAGAAAATATTTGTATTACTTTGTAAAGATGATCAATGTACATCATCTGATTCTGGCATGGAGATTTTTACCATTACACAAAACTAAGTGTTGCATAACGGTGCAAAGACACTTTTTTCCTTGACTGAATCAGCTGATTTACGCTGGGTAAGCACTTCACGCTTGCGCAGTGTTGCATATCAGCACAATGCTGCTTTTCTTCACTGGAATTTCGTTGATTGTGTAACCTGGATCAGTGACCCACTTATGAATTAGCAGACTTGGATCACCTGGTCACCCTTATTGTGGCGGGGCTAATTTTCCTTAATGACATCCGGGTCTCATGGCCACTTCCTGTTTCTGTTTCCTACTCTGGCTGCCCTGATCCGCTGTGGCTGGCTGCTCTTTCTAATAATCTAAACCAAGCGTTTGTTTCTGCCGTATACCTCACTGGACCGACAGAGCACTGAATTACCTACTCTCTAGTCAGGTTTTCTTTTCTTTCCTCTGACTCTCTCTGGAACTGTACCATTCGCCCCATTGAATGATGCATGGTGCGAGCTACCCAACATTGGACCTTCAATTGAAAAGAACTCTGAAAAGGTCTCAAATTGAACCCTGAAAAGAACATAAAAGCTCTGGAAAAATACTTTCAACAGTAAACGGAATTCTGGACAGTCCTTTGTGAACTGCTACGCTGATGAAATAATGAATGATTAGTTCATGCAATTCATTGGTTGTTGTTTTTTTTCTTCTTCAATACAATCAATAGATTATTTTACTCCTGAGTTGCGTTTTGTGTCCACACACTTGTGCTCTGTGAGACAAAAAGATCTTCTGTAGGTCAGGACTTAAGTAAGCGTTACAATTACATAAAAGATTAAAGAGTTACGGTAGTCAAAAGAATATCAACACTAGAACTAAAGCTCCAGTGTTAGAGTAAAATTTGATTAAAAGTTAAATAAAAGTTGCGTTAAAGTCCCCAGACCTATTTATTATCTTATCTTGAGCAAAAAAACCTAACAAAACATTTCTGTAGTAACTTTGTGTTGCAACATGTGTGCAACAGAATATCTTTTCAGGCTTTTCTTACCATCTGTAATGTTTGGTTATGATCTCAGACGTAGTCTGAGTCCTTCAGTGTGAAATGCAGCTCCAAGGTAGGTTTATCTTTCACCATCCTACCATCTGACCTCAGACTGAACTTTACCTCGACTCTTGGCTTGCTTGGCAGATCGCCTGATCCTGCCAACGTCACTGTTTGTGTTGAGTTTGAGTGACTTTGTGACCTCGTTCTTGTTCTCCCACTCAGCCCTGCTGGCCTCCACACAAATATCTCATCTACCACAAACGCAAGCTGCGTTAACTCTGTCAAGACACTGTCTTTTGTTTCCACTGAGACTGTCATGTGTCTATCTCAAGAGGTCGATCGGTCCATCATTTTAATGTTCTTTAATTTCATATCAGTTTTTTGTCAACTCCTAGTGTTTTTTCATTTGATTAGCTTTGTTTTCATAAAAAGTAGTTAGTCACCCTGAAATCCCTTTGTGTTTCTGTGTTGCAAGCTGGATTTGGGAGTAATTCAGTCTTTATTTATTCCCATGCAGCAGATAAAATCAGAGTGGGGATGAAAAATGGCTCAACTCTGTGGATCCCCACAGAACCCAGCTTTGCTCCCAGCACTGTTTACACCAGCACAGCACACGGTGCTTGTGCATGAACACACCAGCTTCAAATGTCCTCCCCAGAGTTACTGTGGGTTCACATGTAAGGCTGCACTTTGAAAACAAGTTTGTTTCCAACATTCCCATCCCCCCCCAGCGTTTAAACTTCTACAAAGGAAAGTGATGCAGATGGACGTTTCATTTCTTTTCTTTGTATGCTTTGTGGTCACTGCCGGTTTTGCTATGGCTTTTTAAAATCATTGTTAAAGTAAAGCATACTTTAGTTTTACGTTAAAACAAAGTAAAACATATTCTAAAAATTAAATAAATGCTATTTTGAGCAACTATAAACCTAAAATATTTTTTAACAAAATTTTTAAAACTAAGAGAAAAAACCAACTCTAGGATTCAGTGCTTTTTATTTTCCCATCTTTGAAGTACAAGTTTGACCGTTTTTGTTTCTTTTTTTTCACAAGTAAATAGTATTTTATTACTACCATCAATTCATCCATCCATCTTCTAAACCTGTTTTGTCCCTTTTGGCCGCGGAGCCTTACCCGGCCACTTGTGGGCAAAGGCAGGGTACACCCTGGACGGGTCGCCAGTCTGTTGCAGGCCATCAATCAAATATAAAAAAAGATTAAATAAACAGGTTGGTTTAATCAAAATTTATATGAATTGTGCTTTACTTTGAAAATCAACATCAGTTCATCAGATCAATGAAGCGATCTTTGATTACCAAGTTTGATCATCTTTTGATTTGTTCTAAAAGTGCTCTCAGTGGTCTTTTAATTATGATTATTTTGTTTTAGCCAAAATCAAAAAAACTTGTGTTGTATTCTAGGACATAGTTTGTACAGAGGGGCAGGAGTTATTTAGAAATTTACCTCTGAGTTATTGGTAAAACCGTTGGCGCAGATCAATTCATGACTGATCCCTCTGTTTACACGCTCTCCCACTAGTTTACAACCCCTCACACCCCTACCTAACATTAGTGGTGCAACAAAAATGGCAAACAATAATGAAGCTCCTCCGGCCTTACAGTTTAGAGCCAGATGCCAGCTCGAAAGAGGAAAAGGAAGACTTTTGTTGACGCCTAGAAGTGGATGCATGAGAATTGAGCAGAGCTGGGAGCTTGTGGCACATCCATTGTCGTTTCTAGGTCACAAATAAGCTCTTTTTCCATCAGCATTTTTTCGTCTGCTGCTGATTCACAATGATTTAAATAAATTAATACTGAGAAATGCAATTTTAATGCAACTTCTCTATACATCTCCTCCTTCGTGAGAAAAATGCCACAAGAACATGTTAAAAACACCAAAAACACAATTTTCATCAGACTGTCTTAAAAGTAATAGAATTTTTTTGGAAAAGAAAAAAAAAACTCTTTCCATTGGTTTTAAAATAAAAATGGTAATTCTATCAGTCAAGGTTCCACCTTTGTCAAGTAGCATTACACATTTTATTTAAAGTGTTTTTATGAACCAAGCATTTTTTTTATTCAATTTAAAAAAAAAATCTGTAATATTAGGAAGTTTCAGTCTCTTTGGGTTTTCTGTTAAAAGCTGTTTAAAAACCAACTTTCCCTTTTGTCTGCAGGCTCACATTTGCATGTTTTGCATCCTTCAAGCCAGAGCTGAAACTTTTCACTGTTGGGGAGTTATGTAGGCTGAAAGAGAATGACCTGCGTGACTGGACTTCAAATTTGGCTGAAGTGCGTGTTTGTTAAACGTGGTGCTTTGTTAAGAAGCAGCTCTGTCTGGGGCCTTCATCAGCGACTGCCTCTTTATGTTTGCTTTCTCTTTTCTCAGGTAATTGAATCTCAGAGAGAGCAAAGTGCAGCCAGAACAACACATGTGGCACACACACACTAACTAACACACACCTATTGATCTTCCAAAAATAAGCTTTTTCTCATAATGACAGCTTGCAGATATTTTTTTCCAAACAAGAAATATTTGATATTCAACAAAACATATTTATTTTTTTACTACACACACTGTTGTTAGGTTCCTACATAAATAGGGCTGACCGTGATTGACAGGTGGACTGATGCTTGCGGGGATTGATTAGTGAGCTCTGGTGATGCAGAACTTCCTCTGTCAGTCACAACTGCAGATGGAGTGTGTCCTCAGTAATTACAGAGAATTTTGTCTGTCTCTATATTTTTCACCTGAATATAACAAAGCAGATATTATGGAGAGACTTTCATCAATCCATAATTTATTGTATCCATAAAAATTTAAGATGTTTTGTTTGAAGGAAGTAGTACTTTTTTTTAAGGCTGTGGTCTCTCCATACTTCTACATTCAGATTAAATCCATGTTTTCCTCCCGACATAAAAGTGCTTTCACATAAACAGCATCTCAGTTGTTCAACTCAGCTATTTTCGCTTTTTTTTTTCGTTGTGTATTTTAATTGGGTCTGCACAGATTTACAATGGGTGAGGTATATAATTGACAGCAAAGGGGCTCACACAGAGACGTCTTTCCTCAGTTTTATGACCTCCCTTCTGCTGTGTAAGCACACACATAAATTGCCGTTAATTAGCGGGTGACTTAGTCTTCTTTTAATGCAGCAGTGTGGGGGTGACCTGTACTGCACTGATGGCTTTAGGTGGAAGCTGACCCACTTGCCTCTTCAAATCTAATGCCTATCATCAATCAGTTTAACAGGGTTACAGTAGTGGCATTTGCCTCCAGTGTTTCTTCCTTTTGTCCTCCTCTTTCTCTCCATCTTCATCTCAAAGTTGCTTCTTATTTCCTGCAGCTTTTCTCTGATTGGTTCTTTGGATTTTTGTTTTATCATTTCATACTGTCACACAGTTTTGAAGATTTGAATTCTGCTCATCTGGTTCCAGTCAGATTCAGCTGATATGAATCACTATCGATACAGTCCTATTACTGCTTCTTTTCTCCACATCATCTCATCTTCATCTCACACTCCCTTCCACCTCCCATGTTTCTCCTTCTGTCTCCAACATTTCTTCTCTCTCAGTGTATTATGTTAGTAGACATCCATCACTTTGCAGGCTATTGATTCTGCTGCCAGCTTCAAGTGTTAGAGAAAAGAAGAATCCGCTCTTGTTCTTGGAGTGAAGTGGGAGAATCTCATTGGACATGTGCAGCAGAATCTTTACCAATGGTCATGAAGTGAAAACTATAAAACCATATGCATTACTGTTTAAATATGAGCAAAAGTCATCAATATATTTACATATTGGTCATATTAAATTACCTTGAAAGCATCTTTTTAAAACCCCACAACAATTAAAATCAGTTCAGGTGCTGGTTTTGCCTTAGTCACACCTGTCCTAATGAGTGGATGTGGTCTGTCTGCAGTTGAACAATGTGCAAATCTGTATGAGGAACGCAGGTGGCACGAATGAAATTTTGGAATAGTAGACCTCCTAACACTTGCGTATCATCTGCACACCCGCAGTCACAGTCATTAAGAAGCTAGTATGTGCACCTTACTGATGACTAGAATGTGGTTTAAAGGGCATTGTACGACAACATCACCCATACGCCATTAGTGAATGCAACTTACATCATCCGTACAAATACTTTGCAATACACTTACCATACGGACGACAATCATACATTCCATTTTCAAGTGCCCATTGGGCACTCCTTGCGCCCAGCCTCACTGTTAGAAATTAGATAATCGCAGTTTAGTTGTTAGGTGCATCATTAGGGCATCCTCCTGACACTGACGTATCATATGTACACTCGCACACATGGTCATTAAGGGGCCAGTTTTCTCACCTTAGTAACAACTAGAGTGCGGGGTAAAGGGCACCGTATGACAGACAACTTACATTATCTCTACAAAGGCTTTGCAATACACTTAGCGCATGCACAACAATTGTACTATCTATTTTCCTGACATCTGTTAAGGTGGCCGCGAGAGCCTCAAGGGAACTCTAAGAAACACCTGTGCTTCACTCACCAGCATTCCCTTGAAGATATGACCATTCCTGTCTACGACCTTCCTCTAGCCTGGAAGGCCCAAAAACCTGCAGCACCTGTAGAGTTCAACCCCTCGTATGGGTGCATGTGACGAAGGCCTTAGAAAGATTCAGTTTCAGCTTGATCTCATGAAAGATGCTTCTTAATTTTCCAGGTCATCCAGAAGTTCAGTGTTTCAATTTAGATTATAAATTCTGTGATTGTGAAACTGATTTGTTTTCTCAGTTTTGCTGTTAAAACCAATAATCTTCATCTCACATCATATGTGAAAGTTATACTGATTTTATTTGAGAATAAAACACTCAAAATTCAAGATTAGGTTCAAGGTCTGTCATTGTGTTTAATCTTCACAACATTTTTTAATATGAATGAGGATGAAAGAGGGTTTGTGCCATTAGACGAACTACTTTTAAACATGAAAGACCCTTTTAATCAGGTCATGAAATTGGGGAAAGTGGAAAATTATTTAAGAAAAAACTGTGTGGTAATCTATGCATATAGTGCAGGCATATAGTCTATTATTTACCCTTACCTGCTGAGACATCCTTTTGATAGCTCTGAAATGTTAAAGTATGCTTTTTTTCTGTTGGGGACTTCTGATAGCAAATGTGCATGAACTCTTAAAGATCACTGACAGAAAAAGAAGCTCATCCTCCAGGTTTTGCTGTTTTTCCCTCCCGGCTTTACTTCTGCTCTTTCTTGGACAGATTTAAAGATCTAAAGTTCAAATGTGGTGAACTTTCATGATCAAATTTGCATTTCTGAGTATTTGTTAAATCGTTGGGGCCCTGGAGCAGATGAACAAATGCTGTTGGAAAAATATTGTATTTGTTATTGATACTTAAAAAATATTCTGGACAGGCCACGAGCTCACCGCTCTGCTTCATTCTGATGCATCCACATGCAGGCGTATAGATACATGCACGTCTTCTGGATATGGCTGGATAGATCCAATATTGCTTGCTAATTTTGTTGCACCAGTAATGTTATGTTGGGAATGTGAGGGCCTGTAAGCTAGCAGGAGAGTGTGTAAACAAAGAGCTCTCAGCAACAGGGAAGGAAAGGGGGTGGGGTTGCTCTGAGCCAACAGTCCACCCCACAACTCAAAGGTGAATTTCTAACTAACTACTGCTGTTCTGCAGAAACTATGCCATAAAAGATGACTATGGTTTTCTGATTTTGGCTAAAAAACATATAATCAACATAAAAGTCCCATGGAAACGCTTTTGTAAAAGATCAAGGGAAGATTGGAGTGAGTCTTTAAGAGAAAGAAAAACTAGTCAAGTGCCTGTTTTCCATGTGTTCAGTCAGGCGGTCTGAATGCCACACAAGCTCATTTCTACTACACATCATCTGGAACTTTAGGAAACCCACAGATGCAGATGGTACGATTCCTGTCTATGTAGTGTCTCTGAATGCACATTTAAGGTTTCATTCAGCCTTTAAAAAGAACCAAAAAAAATAAATAAAACAATTTAAAAAAAATAAAAGCCAAAACAGCCATTTCAATAACAAAATGTCTTTTTTAATTATGTTTGCTAGAAATACCCCCAAAAATTTTACCTTGCAAATTGTAGTAAAATTGTAGTTTTGAAAACAGAATAACAATGTTTTGCCAATTTCTGAGAGACTCTTGAGTGGAGTTTTCTTTGTGAATGCAGTTTTTCGATTTCCATTTTCCTCTAATGGTCATCTATTTTTGTCTATTTCTCATTGCCACTGGCTTTTTATTGCATTCAAAAACAGGAATCCATTAAGGGAGGAGGAAGCTACAGTTATCTATCAAACCCGTCCTTTTGCTGCTTCAATCGTAGACACCATTAATTCTTCTTAGTGTGATTATGAACAAAGGAGTTCCTAAAAAATAACTTTTAATAAATTGAATTATTTATTAAATTAAGGGGGACAACCCCTACCAAAAGCTGTCCGTCAGTCAATATAATCAATTAATTTGAAGCTGGGCGACATATCGATAAATCATATAAAAATGTATCAACTGGTGGCAGATTTGGGAAAAGAACTCTTTCTGTCAATCTGCTCCTCTGTAGTAAATCTGTCTTTGTTTCAGCATGTTTTAATTTTAGTTGACAGTTAGATTACATTAAAGATGTGTTAGTACTATTTTTTTTGTACTATTATGCTATTTCTTTTTCTTAAAAAAATTACGAAAATAATTTTCCTTCTCTATATCTGTCAGTGGTTCAGATTAAAAGTAACTGACTGACAGCTGTCCTCTTGGGGGTCACAGGGGCACTTTTTAGTTGTGCTAAAGAGAATAAACAACACATTTGTGATAGAAAATATAACAGCACATAAACCCAGATAAAAAGCCAAAAGTAGATGCTAAAGACTGATTAGAAATCTATGCCACTTAAAACATTAATTATCCTGTTTTTGTTATGTTGTGACGTCCTCTCTCTTTGCATTCAACAAAATATCATTTTTTAAAATAGCACCTATAGTTTTTCTTTGTAAAATAATGCTATAATTTGTCTAGTAAAAAATGTGCCTCGCCAGTAGATTTTTTTCATCCACCGGCAAACTTAGCTGGTGAGTCAAAAATGAAATGTTGACCAGTGTGGTTGTTTCTTCAAACTTGGAGCATCAAACCACACGCAGCAAAACCTGCTTGAAGGTCTTAGCAGTCAAAAATGGGAGTACAACAAATTAATTTCAACACCTGGAAGAGGGACTCTGTCAAGTGCAGAACGGTTTCTCTTTAGAAGATGCTTAAGCTAGTGGTAGCTCACAAAGCATCTGCTGCATTGATCTACAAACATGTTTACAGCTTGTATTTAGTTGAACTTTGTGTTTGAGCATATTTCCAAAGTTGATGCTAAAATAAAATAGTTTTTGTTAAATATAATTAGTTTAAATCGAATGTTGTATGAAAAAAATCTGAGATTTTATTTTTTGGCCATCAAAAGTCTTTTTTTTTTTAAAAACTGAATGAATTATTAATCCTCTGCATTAAAAGTTTAGTTAAAGTTTGTGACTAGGTTAGAATTTTCCGAGCTTCTGTCATCTATGCCATCTGTTTGTCTCTTTGCCATCTTGTCTCTTAAGTTTAGCACGTCACCAACATCTCAGATTTATTTAAAGTAGCAGGCACCTTCTGCTTTTCTGAGCCTCTTCCCTTACATTACATTATCAGTTGACATTTAGAAAATTAGATTTGGATGTTTGTGAATTGATTTTGAATCCTCCGCTTCTCAATCCACTTTAGTGTGTCTTCCAGAACCCTGACATGTTTATTCAGATGACAGGTTTTTTCTTTTTTTTTTTTTTTTTTTTTTAAGGAAAACAGTAATTCAGTTTGTTTCCTGATGTCATGCAAGTCTGACAACAAAATCTGAATTTGAAGCTTCCATCAGTTGTGCATTACCTGAGATGTCCGGGCTGAGTGATTGTCATTGCAATAAATAACCCAGAATAGGAGACTTCCTGCTCCTCACTTACACGAGCAAATGTATTCAAGGTCCTCTTCTGTTTGGGAGGGGGGTAATTTAGTTTCCGGCACATCTCCCTCCTCCAAGGAGAAAGAGGAAATTCAATTGTGTTTCTATCTTTTATGCACTCTCCCCCCTCCTGTCTGCTTCTGCTCATCTTCAATTTCTTTTTCATTTTCATCCCTTGAGTCTGTTTGTCCTTCTTTATTAGCTGAATTTATGTGTTCCTATAGCTTTCAAGCAACTTTGTTTTTCACCAAACTTTACTCATTTGCGATTCTAATTCAGCGTTAGTCTCTCACTCTTTCCACACAAACAAAGTGATGCAGAAGTGAAGATCTGCAGTCTGACACCATGATGACGAAGAAACTCCATGAATACCTCGGACGATCTTGCAGCTCACAGAGTTTCTCAAATTTTGTCAACCAATTAAAAATGACACCAGTTTCTTGGGAGAAACGAAAAAAAAAAACCAGACTGTTTATTTTAATGAGCTGTGGGACTAGAAGATGTTACAGGAGATCTGTTTCAGAGGATAAATGAAGCAAAAACGAGGTTCAATAACTGACACCTAAGACAACTGAAAGGCTGGAAGAAAAAACTCCTTATCAGTTTAAACCAAACGTATTGTTACACCAGAGAAGCAGCAGCAAAAACAATAAAGCACGATCCGACCAACCTTCATAACTGTTGTTTTCACCAAGAATTTTATGCAACACAGAAAATCTGAGGTGCATCAGATATTTGGGGATCTCGTGTTCAAAATTCTAAGTGGTTCCAGACTTTAGCTGTAAACTTTGTTCAGCATTTTGGCATTTTACTGATGTGGCTTTTTTGTCAGATGGTTTGGCACTCTTAAGCTCTCAGTAAATTCGCTTTGCATCTTTAAATTTTGGAGTTGGATGTTCTACAAAATAAAAAATACCCAGAAAATCAACAGAACAGCCTAAACACACACAGAAAACATGTTTTAAATGTGAAACAAGGAAAATGTATAAGTACAAAAGATAGGAAGAATGAGCTGAACAAGCTAATTTAATCTAAAACTTGTTTTAATTCATTCATCATTTTACCCTCTCTATTGGAAGTGAACTGTTTCAGCTTGTTCTTTCTCCTCCCATTGGTTTTACATTGATTAGAAGTCATGTTATCTGCTGGGGCTACACGTCATGAGGGAAAACTTGCGATATGCGATGTTAGTGATCAAAATTGCAATGATGATATGACTTGCCATACATCAACAAATGAAACAACAAATTCATCAGTAAAGGAAGACCCAAATCTACATCTTAGTGAATCTTGCTCCAGGCTTTTTCTATCCCAGATCTGTTCTAATACATGAAAGACTTTGTGTCATATAAATCTGGACTGGCACAAACCGCTCTTATTAATTTAGTCTACATGATGAATTAATGGTTGGCACTTCCATGAATTAAAGTGAATGCTATCCATACATCACTACCACATCCAAGTCCCCAGTTGGTCAAAGTTCAACCTGGTTTAACTTTCAACACGTGTTTTATGCCAGTGCATTGTGTACTCCCAAAAAATTATCTAAAAAATGTGCGTAGCTACGTGTTAATGTGAGAGTCTTTAAGGCAGAAACCCGAAACGCACATTTACACAAGTTACATGGACTTCATTGAAAGTGGCTGCTTGAATGTGTGTTGCTGAGGGCGGTGTACACGTAGCCTCATACTTCAAGCTGCCAGGACATTGTTTTAGCATTTGTGTAAACATTTAAAGTAACATTCAGCTTTGTTTTTTTGCAATACATGTATCACACAGACTGATATTGCAATGACAACAAATTTTTGATTTATTGCACAGGCCTGTTATCTACAGACTGTTAAAGTGCATCCTGTCTTTGATTGATATTTTCATCTGACCTCTTGCATTGATTAGCTTCAGCAGTTTTAAGGCACACATTCTACATAAATTAATTTTCTTATTTTTTGGTATATGTTCAGTCATTTTATTACATGTTTACACATTTTATCCATGAAAAATTATGTTTTTTTTGTGACTTAACTGTTTGGAATGCTGAACCATTAGGTAAGGATCAGATATGAGGGTTGCAGTGAGTCCTAGTGCTGGGCTTTGTTTTATCAGATTCACTGCTCTGTGCTTTACCTGCTGTGTGTCCACCTCAGTTCCCGCTTCTACTTTTAATTTCCGCTGAACAGACTGCCCGTTTCTTCACGGTCAGTTGTCCTGCAAGGCACTGTAACAGTTGGAGAGCAGAGCAACAAAAGCCAGTCGCTCTGTAGGAAGTTGCTGCGCCTGCATGCAGGCTACAGTGTTTGTTGTTGCTGCTAAAAAATGTCTCAAGTGTCGGTCCACTGTATGCACAATGAACAAACAATGCAGCTGCTGCCCTTTGCTTGAACGAGGGTTGAACTTTATTATGCACACGTACAGACACATTGTAAACCTCCAGTGTGAAATCCCTGACCAGCTGATAAAACACAAATACACAAATATGAGACTGAGTTCATCTCCAAATGGAGAAAAGAACCACAGAGTTTTCTAAAAGCTCTGGCTCTGTGTTTGTGGGACTTTGTATTGTCTGGAGATTGTTTCCCAGTGTGGCTGTCTTTCCCCTGACAGCCGATAACCCTACTCTGTAATCAGATCCCGCTTTGGCCCTGCACTTCTGGCTCTTGGGGACAGATTTAATAAACATCATGTGGTAGCAGATCATAAACATGTGGTTTCTAGTTCTGTGGTTGATGTCGGGAATCTGTGCTGATCTGCAAGCGACACAAGAATTCTGATTCTTTTTCTGTGCTGGTCAGGAAGCGGCAGATTTTAAGACTTTTTTTAGTAATGGATTAATGTTTTACACCAATTTTTATGTGCAAAGAATTTTTCATTTTAATCTAAAAAGAAAATGTATGTTTTAACTGTGGTAGAACAGTACAGTTGTATTACATAAGTAGAGGAATAATGAAATGTTGTTACCTACGCTTGACCATTTGGACCATATTCTATTTCTATTACATAAAAGTTTCTCAAAATCCCGCTTAAATTTAAGTAAAAAGTCATTTGTGCTTTGTATACCACATTTGATTTGTGCAAAAGTTTTTTTTACTGCCATAGTAGTGCTTTGGCAGATCACACCTGTTTTTTCTTTAATTCTTGTTTAGTGCTCCCTTCTGTCACTCTTTCTGAAATGGTTTGAAGTATCTTGACCACAATGACTAAAAGCTGGGATTTGAACCTTTTACCAAATGATGTGCAAAACAGGCACAAAGCATAAAAAAAATGATGAGGAAATGAGAAAATTAGAGAGAGTTTAGTTTTTGTGGCCATCCAACTGGCATCCTACTAGCATTTTTGTATCATGTGTACACCTCGTGCGTGCAGTCAGTAAAGAGCCAGTATGTGCGCCTTACTAGTGTAGTGTAAGTGTGTGTAACTTACATTATTCCTACAAAACACTTACCACAATCTTATGTTCCATTTTCGTGGCATCCCTTAAGGTGGTCACTTGAGCCTCAAAGGAACTATAAGACACACCTCCAGTCCCTTTACGATATTACCACTCCTCTCTACAATCCTCCACAAGCCCGGACAATCCAAAATCCCACAACACGTGTTCAGGTCAACCTGAAGTGCACGTGACTAAGGCATAAATATTATAAAAAAGGAAGACAATTTAAAAAAAAAAAAAAAGTTGTAAAACAAACTGATATTTGTTATGAATAAAAATCACTTTAAATAAGAAAGAGTGTTCAAAATTCTCAATAAAATGTTGTAAATCCTTTAGCGTATGTTTAAGAAGTAAAAAAAAAGAAAAGCTAAGCTAATGTTTAGGTATGTTTTTAAAATGTCTAAAATTTCAGGTTGGATGCTGCTAGAATTTTCCTCATCTAAACTGTTCTTGTTTAGAGATGGTTCCGTTCTCTTATCAAACATACATACTGTACAGACTGGAATATGTGTTTTGCATCTATAAAAAAATGTCGATGCATTGACTATCAAACTCTGTCATCCTCTGTGAATAACATATGAGAAACCACAGCGGGGGGCTGAGGCTCTGTTTGTTTGTGCTGCATGTAGTTCACTGTTGAATCTGTGCAAACAACGTTTTCATCGCCTAATTAGTCTGAAAGGGACTCTGCAGCAGGATGGGGGTTTGAACCTCGCTTCATTTGATAAGTTGTGATCAAATGAAAAGTATTTTTACAGAAGTGAAAGCAGCCATACAGAAAAATGTCATTACTGCACCGGGGGAAAAAAGTCAACGTTTTTATCTGACATCTGGAGCTCAGCGCAAATAGTTAGACTTTCAACTTCAGTGATCTACTGACAAATAAATACTTTCCTAATAAAAACACAGGGATTTTTTTAATGAAATCCATCAGAGGGCTTTAGGGCAGGAAGGGGTTGAAGTTTTATAGTTTTTAATCACAAGCCAAAATCGCAATCAAATTCGGACCTGAGGCCTTTTAGCTGATTTGAATGGAATTTGAATTTTATATTCAGTTTAATAAGGTAAATTAACTAAAGGATAGACTCATGTATTTTGGAAAGATTTCGAGTTTTTGCAGTATATGAAGTTCATGAGCTTAGCTGTAAGAGGATAAACGGTCTGCATTTACTTTCATGAAGTCATCAGAAACCTAACACTATGCTTTGGTCACATCTGCCTTTTATTAGTGGATGTGGGCTGTTTGCAGGTAAAAAAAAATTGCAAACCTGTACAGGGCATGCAGGTGGCCCAGTCAAAATATCAAGGTCGTTAACTTCTTGGCGGACCAAAATAGCTAAAATATTCATGCATATTTTTTCTACGGGGATGCTGCGGCCAAAGCGAACATCTAAACAACATGTAAGGGTAAGAAAGAGTGAAGTCATAAAGAGATTTTTAACCCCCGTGCACTGGCCATGGAGCCTGTTAGTGCTGTTCAAGTGAGAAGTTGCGCACCTCATTAGAAATTGAAAGTTTAGACAGTCAGAGTGTAGTTTGTGCGGGCATCCTACAGCCTCCTACGGACACTTAGGCATCACCGTCACACTGCTTGGGTGCAACATTTGGTCAGTAAGGAGTCAGTATGAGCACCTTAATAAAGACTAGAGTGTGGTGTAAGGGGACTATATGACAGCACCACCCGTACATCATAAGTGCGTGTAACTTAATGATATATTTACCACATGTACAACAATATCATGTTCCATTTTCATGACATCCATTGAGGTGGCTGCACAAACCTCAAGTGAACTTCAAGACACACCTGCGCTCCCAAAGCCAAGATTGGCAAATTGACACTTTTATTGGCATCAAAATTCTTACAAGTGTTTAAATGTGAAAGCAAAGCTGTGGTTCTCATAACAAATGAGAGGTAGTGCAAATCTTACACAATATAAAAAAGACAAAGCACTTCAGGATCTGTCACTCTGCAAAGGCTTGTTGGAGAAGGAAAACTGAATTAGCATTTTTATTTTAGCTTTTGTCAACGGCAACTTTATGTAAAATTAAAGCTATTGCGAACTGTTTTGTATTCTGAAAATGTGCCTGAGCTGTCTGCAGCTCTGATAAAGATTTAGATGAGTAGAAGAATTGAGATTGTTCTGCTGTAGAAGCAAACTGCTCAGTTTGTGGACGTCAGCTGGAGGAGGCTCCTGCTGGGATTGATGCTGCGGCAAATTAACTTCCTATCCAACTCAAATTTATAATGTTTTTTTACACTATAATTAGGAAATGAAAGGGGTAAACAGCAGCAGCAGTTTTGTTTCCCTCTTTTGGCCAGTTTTTTTTTCAGCTTAAATTCTTTTCTTTTCTCTCTTTCCCCTTCATCTCTCTGTCAAGATTTTTCAGTCTTACTCAGCATTTTTGTATGGCCCTCCTCTCCAGTGGGGATAAAGCTTTATGCAACATCGTCCTCCTCTCTTCTCATTACTAAAAATGGAAGAACCTCTACTTATGTGCCTTTTAGTAGCAAAGAAAGAAGGTTGGAAGGACAGTGAAGATTTCAGGGACAAGAGGGGAAAAACTGGTCAAAACTGGTCAAAAATATGTATTTGTTTAGTTGCTTATGGATGTGAATCAAATTTTTCTATGATGTCAGCAAAATCAAATACATAAAGAGGTGAGCTCATATCGAGTCTTTTACAGAAGAAATGTATATTTTGTTTTACCGTACCTTTCACAATGCTGTTTCTTTTCAGAAATACTCATACAAAAACTGAGCAAGGCTTCAGGAAAAGCTTTAACGACCCACCCTGATGAAAATGGTGTTTTGCTTGTTTTTGACATGGTCTTGTAGCATTTTTCAGATGATGGAGGACATATATAAAGAAAAGTAAGTGTACAATTTATTTATTCTAATTGTTGTGAATCAGGAGCAGATGAAAAAAATGCAGTTGGAAAAAGTTTGTAGTTATGATGGTGCAAATACACTACGTGGGCCAGAAGCTCCCTGCTCTGCTCCATTCTATTGCATCCACTTGTGGATGACTAGATCCATGTACGTCTTTGTTTTCCTCATCTGAGCTGGCATCTGGCTGTAGATTTTGCTCCAATATTGCTCACCATTTTTGTTTCACTGCTAATGTTAGGTTGGAGGATATGAGGGGTTGTAAGCTAGCGGAAGACTGTGTGTATTTAGAACGCTCAGTTATGGTTGATGGAAAGGGGGGTGGTGTCGCACCACTTTAGCTGTTCCACCTACAACTTAGAAGTGTCGCTCTACAGGAACTATGTCCTCGAAAATGACAATTTAAAAAAAATGTTGGCTAAAAATTACATAATGATAATTAAAAGATCACTGTGAATGCTTTTAAAATGGATCCAAAGATGATTGGAGTGTGATTTTAACTTCTGCTGGTTATCTCGAGTCAGACTTTATCTTCTGTGTTTTTAGGCAGTTTAGTGAAGATGTTGGATTTAGACGCTCTTATCAGTGATCTTTGGTCTGTAACAAACATCTTCATGTTTAATTCAGGTTCAGCTTTCTCCTGCTGTGCAGAAGCTGACTCCCTTTCTCTCTTTCTCACACAAACACACACACAAAGGGCCACCAGGCACTCGCATGGGAGCCCCACCCCTTAGCCAGACTCTTGTTTGGAGCTCTGGTGACGTCAGTCCAGGCAATGTAGCAAACCTAAATTTTTCATAACTAACTGTTCTTTATCTGACCTGTTTCCGTGGAAGCCCCTACCAGGAGCAGCATTAGGGCTGGATCTCATTCCAAAATTGTTATTATTAACACATATTTAAAAAGATATTTTTATCAAGAAAACACATTGTCTTGTTGTTTTATCGTTAAAGTTCTCCTTTTTTCCCTTTTGGCCCTTTTAATTCTATTACTAATACGTCTCTTAAACTAATACTCAAGAAAAACAACACAAAAGGATGAAGATGGTAATAACACATGTCATAGCGTACATTTTTAAAAGTGTAATAAGCGATTAAATTGCTGGGAATCATAAACTCTTTTAACTATAGGACAGGAAATTGATTTGTAAAAACTGTCATTTGATGTATCTTTGTCTCTCTTGATCTGTGCACTCGAGTCCATCCAACTTCACTCACTTGTTAGTGAAGCACCTTGATAACGCCTCTGATATCTGCTGACACTTTAAAACGTCCATATCCTTTTATGTGGTGTGAAGCTGCTGCTTAGTAAAAAGACATTCCACATTTGTATATTTAATTTATGAACAATGACAAAACATAGTAGAGTAATAAATTCAGAATATAACAGAAACCTTTCAGTTTTACTTCACCAACTGCTGTCATCTACCTCCTATCAGCCCAGAGACTCGCAGGTTAGGGATCTGGCTCTCAGAAAGCTTGACCCTGATTGCTAAAAGTGGTCCTCCCGTCAGACGCAGACGTGTGTGGAGGTCTGGGAAGACAAGTGAAGGAAAATGCTGTTCTTAGCAGTTCTTTTTCATTGGCAAAGAGGCCACCACTTTAATTAACCTTCAATACAGCAGAGACAGAGCTGAGTATAACCAAGCTTTTGCTTTAATTAGTTGTGTTTGGAACAGACGAAAACACAGTCCCGCTTTCATCATCTATCCGTCATTCATACTCCATCTTTCCTCCTTTCTCCTTTGTACATTTTATAAGTTGTGATGAACCAACAGCAGGATTAAAAAAAAAAAGTGCAAGCCCCCCCAAAAACTAAAACAAAAAAAAAACGTGATCAGAAGAAAAATTAACTGACAAAAAAGAAAATCTCTGCCTGATAGAAATGATAGAGCAGAAAGCTTCTTTTTGATGATTGAAAATTCTATGTAACATCATTTACTTAAAGTTCCACTCCAAGTATATTTTTAATGATTGTAAAATTGTTCATGTGGTCTTTTATTTATGATTTTGCAGTTTTTAGCAAAAAAAACCCAAAAAACTGTCATTTTACTAAGACATGTTTTCTGCAGAGCAGCAGGAGCGTGAGGAATTCACCTCTGGGTTGTGGGCAGGACCGTTGGTGCAGAAGTAACTCAGCGTTGATATCCCAGCATTCCTTTGTTTACACAATCTTCAGCTAGCGTCAAGTTCCTCATAGCCCCAAGCTTACATTAGCATTGCAAAAAAATGGCAGGCAATGTCGGAACTTCAGCGATTAGCATCTATATTTGTAATAAAATGTAAACAAGTATTAACCAGTTACTTTGACTGTTACCAACAGTAATACGTAAAATAAACTTTTTAACATTAAAATAAAATCATAAAGTGATGCTCTTTTGCTGAGAAAGTCATCCAACTTTGTAAATGTTAGGCAAAGAAGATCTAATTCTGTTATAAATGTATTTTCTTCTGTCAATTTAGTCTTCTTTTGTAAAGCCTATTTATTTATTTTTTGTTGGTAATACCTTTACTCTTCTGTCCTTTAGCCATCACGTTGGTAATTTATTTTTTTTACTCTAAACCAGATTCATCCCATCATCCACCTTCCAAGTTTTGACCTTCCGTGTTTGGTTATTCTATTGTGCATTTTTCCAATGGGGCAAACAGAATTTGAGTACTTAAAAAAATGCAAATGAAAAGGAAAACAAATGGTATGAAGTTGTAAATATAGGACGTTGCTTGAGTAGTTTCAGACCAGAGTAAAAAAAAGTTAGAATGCCCAATCCCTGTTTTATTTTTGCAAAAGAATATAGATGCTCCAAAACTCTGAGTCCTCAGATAGCTTCATGTAAAATGTTCCAAAATTACACATTTTAATAAAATTAAAATATACAAAATGAAAGAAGAGGATTTCTAAAAAGCTGCTGATAAAAGCACGTCAATTTGGTTTGTAAAGTATGAGGAAAAAACATGCAAGTTCAGCAGGTTGCCTGAAAATGAAGAAAATGTTCAAAGCAAAGCCTTTGAGGGCACTTCAGGAGGGCTGGAGAATTGTTGCTGAAGGTCCACTAGTTAATAGAAGGAGGTATTTCAAAAAAGATATTTCAGCCTCAATTGCCTGGACATACTCAGGACTTCATAATGCAAAAAAACCCACACTGGCAGCAGCTTTTTCAGTGCACTGGATTTTAAAAGCAGACGGCTTTTATGCAGTGAGCTGGTGTTGGTCACCCTCTTTGTGTTCATGTGAACATTCCTCTTTGAGGCCTTTTTGACCTCTGCTCTCATTAATGCAGGGGCTCTAACCAGAATCTGGTTGGCTCTTTCCCACCATCGCAGACCGTAGAAGAGCCGCTTAGAACTTATCAGTTTGTTGTTTTGTCGTTTCATTCTCCAACTTAATCAACTTCCATATCGTCCTCATCAGATATCTTATTTCACAGCTCTGTGAGTCATTGGTACATTTCTGAAAAAGCGTAGGAGGACACCAAACAACAAACCTTCCGTCTATCTTTTCATCTGTCAGCCCTTGCTCATGCTTTCTGCTTCTCGGTCTGAATCTTGCGGGGGAGTCTCAGGCGTTAAAAACGACTGATCAGTTTCTTACTTAGTCAAGACTGTTTCATCACTCTACTGTCTTCAGCAAACAGGATGACAAACAGATTGTAAAGTGACACTAACCGCACACACACATAATAATCGTCCCTTCATCTTCATTTAATATTAGGAATTGACACTTTTCACGCTCCGACTGTGATCAGGTACGTGTTTGGACCAAGAACATACATCAATGATTCAAAGGAAAGGTTCACCTTTTCCCACACATTTGTAAAAAAGACCCAATCCAATGACAATTGTGCTTTTGGTGTTTTTAATATGTTCTTGTGCTATTTTTCTGATGATGGAGGAAAAATAAAAATAAAATTAAGCTAAAATTTGCAATCTGAAATGTTTATTCAAATTGTTGTAAATCCGGAGCAGAAAAAAAAGGCAGTTGAAAAAGGATTGTAGTTGTGATGTCACAAATACAATGGGTGGGCCACAAGCTGTCTGCTCAGCTTCATTATGATGCATCATTTTACAGACAAATAGATGCATGCACGTCTTTGTTTTCCTCGTCCGAGCTGGCATCCTGCTCAAAACTGTACGGCTGGATAGCTCCAGTTTTGCTTGCCATTTTTGTTTCACCTGGAATGTTAGCTTAGGGGTGTAAGGGGCTGTAAGCTAGCAGGAGAGCACGTAAACAGTGAGCTCTCAGAAACGTGGAGGGGAATGGGTTGCTCTGCACTAATGTTCTCATCTACAACTCAGAGGCAAATTTCTAATGAACTACTGCAGCTCTGCAGAAACGGTGTCCTCGAAAACAACACAAGTTGTTTGATTTTGGCTAAACATGGTAAAATCTTAATTAAAAAGACCACTGGGAACACTTTCACAAAAGATCAAAGATGATCTAAGTGGGTCATCTTTGATCATCTTTGATCTTTTGTGAAAGATCAAAGATGATCTAAGTGGGTTTTTTATGTTTTTTTTTTTAAATTAAAAAAAAAAGCTCATATATATATATATTTTTAAACTTAAATTTTGAAGGTTTTTAGGCCATTATCCATTCATTTCATACTCTTTATAAACTACAATATCATAGAAACCATGACCAAAAAAAACACTTAACACACACGAGTTATTTCTTACCTGCGTTTTTTTTTTAAGTGGCAATGATTGCTCTCTTTCCTGCTGCTGAAACTCCGCTGCTTTATGCTCAAGTGTTCTCAAACTTTGACAGTCATCAGGAGGAAGCAACTCTGCTTAAATCCATCTGCTTGAATAATTAATCAACCAAAGCCTCTGATCTCCACATGATTAATTCATTCATTGGAAAGTTAGAACGCAGCAACCACACATTGTGTGTCTGCACTGCTTTGTGGCTGGGGAGTGAGAGGGGGAGGCGTGTTGTCTTCTTCTCCCATTCATTGCGAGCCGTCTTTCGACTGCTCGTGGCTGATTGGTCGAATCTGTGGAGAGAGAGGAAGAGAGAGTGAGAGGAAGAGAGTGTGATGAAAGGAAGGGGAGGAGCCAGAGCATGTGAGAACAGACTGACACATCTGAGCCAGCAAAGAAAAGCAACAACTGAGGCAGCTTCGAAGAGCAGGAAGAAGCAAGGGATTTTCTCACAGTTTCCCCGCAGCTGTGGGAAGAAGAAGAGTGCTGTCTTCGCTCCCTCTTCACCGCGTGTCGTCGCTCTCAGCTGTGCTCTATCTCCCTCCCTCCCTCCCACAGCCTATTGGGGTAACACCAGAGACTGGAAAATGCAGGAGATGGCGCGTGACAGAATGAAAAGATGACCGGTGACGGGGCTGCGTGTGAGGTTGGCTATCATGTATTTGTGCGTGTAGGAGGACCAGAGCTCCTGCTGGCAGATGGAATTAAGTGTAACCCGTTGGCATGGAGATGGATGCAAGGTGTTTTCTGGCTGCTAGTCCGCAAACAACATCTTGAATCTTTGTCGTCCTCCGAGTCCTGCAGCCTCAGGCGCAGGCAGGCTGCTTTTTGGGTTCCTGTTGTTCCAAAATGAGCGTGCATGATTTTCTTACTCTGCTGAGCAAACTTTCCTATTGTTGCCTCCACACAGGCACACGTAAATGCCCTGTAGAGAATCTGACTCTCCAGATGACCTTTCACAGCCTTTTCCAGACATTATTTCAACTCTGCTTTCACCAAGCTGCTGCTGTTTACCTTTTGCCTTCCGTTAGTGTTTCTCTCTATCCAGCCCCGGCGGCCCCATTGTCATTATTAATCTCCATGCAAGCTGACTGTGAATAAAAGAATGAGTGGAGTCTGAACCTGTGCCTTAAGGCATGACAGATGCACAAATAGGAAAGAAGAAGAAAAGCGAATGGATAATTGAAGGAGCAGCAAATGCAGGCCAAGCTCCAGTACCAAACCATCATCTGGCGACAGACAATGAGGCTTCTCGTGTATCCACAACCTTCATGACACAAGGAGGAATGGAAACAGGGGTGATGGTGTGAACCCCGAAACTTCAATTGTACGATTTCTACCAAGAAAGCCCTGTTTTATTTTCACACAGCCTCACTGAACTGAAGTCTGCACAGAAATCCTCTGAGGAGGCGTCAACGCAAGAAGCAGAAGTCCTTTACAGCGTTAAGTTGGCCTGAAACGAGAGCAAAGAACAATCTGTCAAGAGGGAGATCAATTTAGTGTCTGAGAGCTGATGGACAACGACAGAAGAGAAAGCTGTGATGTAGCTTCTCCCATGTGGATAGACGTAAAACAAAAACAGAAAGTGCCTGAGCTTTTTTAGGTTTGTAAATAAATTGCAGACAGGAAAGGATCCCTGAGCTCAGGTGTTGCCATGGATGACTCAAGCATTCTGCGACGCAGAGGCCTACAGGTAAAAGCATCTTCTTTTGCAGGACCCCATTGTTTCATAGAGTTTAATCCCAGAACAAAAAGGACTGAAACGTAGGAAGCAGTTTTTGTTTTTATGGTCTCTTGGCTCTAAGATACTTTCATCCACCCTCACCAAACATATCACTTTTCCAGCAGCTCTCCCCATGTCTCCCTACAGGCAGACGTATCTGATTTCTTTGTGCTGGTAATCAGTAAATGACGCTGCAGTCTGCTGAGCAGAAACCAGGTGATGCATTACGGGTTCTGGAGCGGTTTCTTGTAGCATCTAATCTGGAACATTTTCCCCATCTGTAGCCTACAACATAAAACGACTCGAAGATCATTTTCAGCTTTGTTCACACCACTCTCAACAACTACTTTCTATGAAAAGTATGTAAATGCACATATATGCACGTTTCGGACTTCTGCGTTCAAAACTTTTGTGTTCACGCATAGCTATGCATATTTCTATGATTGGTTTAGGGCTTTACGTACAAAACGTGTAGCCATTGAACCAGGTTAGACTTTGACCAATCAGGAACTTGGGTTTGGGTGTGACGTATAGAAGTCATTCCTTTTGTTTACTGAAGTCCCAACCATTTGAAAATTGATCATGGAGGAGAAATCATTAATTGTGGTTTGTGCTTGGCCGGAATTATATGACACCAAGTCATTTTGTATCGGAATAGGACAGTGAAAGAAAAACCCTGGAGCCAGATTCACAATCTTTACACTATTTCGACATTGTGTACCAAGCTTCTTCCTACTGTGGGTGGTTGCCACGTGCTAGTATCGCATAGCGACAGTCCATGGTGAACACCATGGACTAAATGCCTGTTTGAGAATTCCCGTTTAGTATAATAATTCTTCTAATATTGAGTTTGAACGTTGTTGTTAAAAAAACTAGTTCAAAATTATTACTACATCTGAGCAGCATCCATTGCAGTGTTTTTGAACACTGTACAGCTTCAGACTTCAGCTGGGGGTGTTGATGGAAACACTAGAGATGTTGAGTCAGCACCCCCCACCTCCAGCACCATCCACCCCCTCCGCTTGCATATTGGAGTCAGTTTTAGCAGGCGGCCCTGCATTACCTCCATCTCTTTAGGGTACCAAAACCTGCGCGTTGAGTGTTGAAGCACAGTGTTCTGCATTGGATATTTATAGTGTTTAAATAGATTTGTGTGCAGACGAAGTAGGCCTTGTTTGAGGACACTGTGCACAGCCAGATGACCTGGATATGTTCAAGTTTCACATTTTCAGTGCACCATTTTATTGCCAAGACAGTTTTGTTTTAGTGTGTAAAAAAAGCAGGGAAGGTTCTGTGTTTTGCTGGACTAAATGTGCTGAAAAACACCATAAAGACCTGCCAAACAACCAGATATTCCTTACCTTCCTTTGCAAAAACTTGTATTACTCAGTAATTTTCATTTACTAACTTCAGTGGGATTTGGATGACTTCTGAGTGTAAACACACTTGTTCTAAAAGCACATAACAATGTAGGTTTTTTTGAGATGGTAAATGAAAATTTTACAATTTTCAATTGAAAATTTGATCACATTGATTCAACTGTGTGATTAAAAAGATGCCAAAATATCTCCAAATGTTTGACTCACTTACTTGTTTGGAGTATTCTGTGAGTTCAGAGCAGTAACTTTCCACCTTTGCCATCTTGAGTTTGATTCTTAACCCTTTAATATATATCCAGTGGATTCTAAAGCAAGAAAATTGGCCTTGGGCTGATTCCATATCATATCCCATACCATACCCCCTCCCTGTGGATTAAAATATGAGTTATTATCTCTTTTTTGGGGGTGGGGGTGGGGGGTGGGGTGATCAAGAAGAGTATTATAAAATATTTCATTTTTTGTATAAATCAACATTCAAAGCATCAATGACTGATGCTGATTGATGCAGAAAGAAACCAAAAAACTAATTTATTTTTAATATCTGCCATGTTAACATCTTTGTGCACCTAAATCACTTCCTTCAATGTTTAGCTAATATCTAGAGATTTTTATTTATTTTTTGTGCAATGTGAAACAACAATTATATTTAGTTGTCACTTGTTTTCTTTAGGCATGCTGTTTTCTTGTCTGAAAGGGGCAGAAACAGGTTGACAATTCCTCATTTGTCTGCTAACAGCTGTCCTGTCTGCAAGCTGTGGGTTTGTTTGTGGTAATGTTCTCTCATTCTGATTGTAAATCTCTTTTTGTGGCTCGACGCCCACAGTTGGCCACTGATGCAGTTGGCTGGACAGATGAAAAACACAACTGAAGCAAACTGAGGAAACTGCATATACTCAGAATGTCAAAAATTGTGGAGCCAATCAAGACTTTTTACAGGATGTAATTGAAAAAAAGTATAATTGCATCATCATAGTTGACAAATTTCCTCCTTTGGATTATTGGAATGTTTTCATGAAGCAGCATGACTTCTCTGACATCTATATAGACAGCTTCTAGGGATTACATCTTTTAGATCGTTTTACTTAAGAGGATACAAAAAAACGAAATCAATATACAAACGCAATTTAATAAATAAAACAACGACATTTTAATAGTTATAAACTGGATTTTTGTAACTAATTACAATTCAGAAAACCCAGTTACAGTTATAAACAACACAACTATGATTACTGTATTTTCTGCTCTATAAGGCGCAATTAAAAAAAGAATGCACATCAATCTGGAGCACTTTATATATATATACACTTTATATATGTTAATATTTAAGGATGATATATTATGTGAATGGTAGAGAGTTACTGTGAATGTGGCTAACATGTAGCACTGTCGGATTGTTTTTTTCTTTTTTTACGTGTTACTAACATGGTTAGAGGTTGCGTAGTCACAGTAACAATTGTTTTTTTGGTAGCAGTCTGTTATTGTTTTTTTACGTGGTGCTAACAAGGAGTTACAAGTATTGTAATTATACCAATGTAACAACTCTTTTAACTATTCTAACAAGGCTAATGTGTAGTGGTGGATACAATTGTATGTTTTTTGAGTGACACCTGGAAACATTTAGCATTTTTGCAACTACAATTTTTCAAACACCTTTTATGCTCTGAACAAATTACTTTTACCTAATTTAAAGTTGTTGATTCCAGGAGTAGCTTTAAAAAAGCCCTTTAATTTTTTGGGGTTAAAATGACTGTGTGTTTTCATAGAGGTTGGTGGATGAGGTCAGGGGCTGGCACTCTATCAGGTGTCTGACAAACTGTGGAGGGAGGAGGCGTAGGTGTTTAGAGAGCAAATACAGAGCAGAGGGACAGGGGTGGGAGGTCATGGTGACAGGTCAAGCAGATAGAGATCAGGAACCGTTCTGGTTTATCCTGTTTGACTGAAGAGGGTCATTGTTTTCTATTTGTAGCATTATGATGGTTTATTTGCAGGATGTGATCTGTCCTGAAGCGACAAAGGCAGATTTTGTGTAGTCAAACAAGTGCGGGAAACACAGATGAAGAAGGACAACAGCGACAGGTCAAAGCAGGTTAACCCGAGTTTCTGTTAATGACCTTATGCATCAACCGCAACTATAAAAGTTCACTAAAAGCCCAACTGAATTAAAATGTTTAAAGAAGCTTTTTTAAAAGTTAGATTTAACTTTATGGCGATACGATATAGTCAGATTCCTTTACCACAATTTGTACAATCTAGATAATTAATATACATTTGGGATTTAACCTTCAGACAATTGCAATTGACCTGACTTGGTAGAAGCAAGCTTGTGATTGGACGTCTTTTTGTTTTTCATCACATGTACATAACAAAGCAAAAACAGTAGAGACACAACAGGAAGAGAAACTAAGTTTGCCAGAAAACCCTTTATTTATTTCGTTTTTGGTTTTATACCTTTTTACCAACATTAACTTGTTCATATCTGTGTTTTTCATCTGATACTGCTGTTACTCTCAGCTAGATTTAGTTTTTAGTACGTAATGGACAGAAACCCTCAGGATCAGTGTCCTCTTTGCCCCAAACCTGTGAGACCTGTCCTTTGACCTCAACAGTTCACTCACACCAGAGCGAGATGTTGTGTCTGATGCTTCAGCCCTTTCTTTAACCGTAGCTTCATAGTGTTAAAGAAACTGTCAAATGCTTTATTGTTACTTAGCATCGGCCTATAAAAAGCTGTCAGCCTGCTGTCCTCTAATATAACATTGTACATACATTACCAAACAAACATCAGACCCACTCAGCATCTGTGCTACTCTTTTTTTCAGTGCCCGTGTCACTGCAGACTAGTCTATTATAACTTTGTAATTAGCAAAGCAATTAACTACTCTTTTTTTCCAAACATACTAGCTCACCGTTTACTAATTAATAATCCTGTCTCCACCCACTGTCTGATTAGCCTTGACAGTGTACATGTAGTTGTGCCCTTGAGCAAGATGTTTAGCCCCACTTTGGCCTAGATTCACCCACTCAAGTGTGACAAACGAGCACCTCGTGGATGATTGAAAAACCGCAGCCGAGACTGAGGTCATCTACATAAGTGGTTCTCATACATATATTTGTTCAAGTAACCATAACCATATTTATTTACTGTAGTCACTTTTCATGATAAAGTCATAAGTTTAGTTTTATTTGTCGTTTTATCAAATATTCCATAGCTTTCTAATTTCAAAATAAAGAAAACAAGCTTGATGATATGACAAAAAAAAATGGCATAGATGATGGTCTTTTTACCAAACAACATTTTTTTGCACTCTTTAAAGTTATTTTACTTTTATTTTAATCAATTTTCATTTATTTTAATGTTTCTTTTTCGTATTATTGAAACCATAGCCCTTTTTCCTTGTTAAGAAGAATAAAAATAAACTATGGGGGGGCAGAAAAGAAAGGTAAAAACTGCGGATTGACACAGTCAGACTGCAGCTCATTGACAGTACATTGATATTTAACTCTGAACAATGTTTTTAATCTTTTAGTTCTTCTGTCTTCTTCATGCACACACTGATGAATTTCCATGCGTCGTCACCACTCCACTGGGCTCACGCAGCAGTGTCAGCATGTGTGAGGATCAGGATTAGAGCTGCCATTCAGAGCTTCAACAGCAGCCATTGCTTTTCTTTTCCCCCGAAACAAAAGCCTGTCTGTTCCTGCAGAATCCAGGCTGACATAAGCCTGCCTGCTTCCATACAGCCTACTCCGATGGGGAGGCGTCTGCCGCCATCCCAAACCGCACTCATAGCGATGTTTTCTGATCGAGGCCCATTTCTGTCCAGTGCTGCTTTTGAAACCATGGTTTCGAGGGTTCTGACAGTGTGAAGAGGCTCAGTTTCAGCATCATTAACATCTTAAATTTGCTTCCTGGAATCACAAAAGTGTGACTGAAGAGTGTCTACTTTAGATAACCTGATTTCAGAATGAAATTATCTATTTGATCGTCATAGTTCATGCTTATGGATGCAGCCTTGAACAAGCACATGGTTTAATCATGGTGACTTTAAAAAAAAAAAAAAAAAAGAAAAGCTTGTTCTAAGAACACCACTAGGATTTACACATTTTAAGTCAGGATGTATATTTACTGAGTAAACATTTTTCAGTCACATGGATGGAGAAAATCTAATCTGAGTTAGATCCACATTTCATCTGCATTTTTGTTGAAGCAAAGGCCTGATGTGACTGGTTTGTGGCCTTGGATTCCGACTTATTTGCTTGTTTGTTGGCATGTTTGTTTCTCTGCTGCGTGTTTGAGCTGTCATTAGTGGGGAAAAAAAAAAAAAAAAAACTCTGTCAGCTCGGCTTGCAAACAGCTCTTTTAGTTACCCTCACAGTGGTGTTGCTAGGTTGCTTAAGTTCTCTGATAATCACTACTTAGTACTTTCTTTATTTTTGCCGATTTTAATGATTATCAGAGTAGTGTGTCCTATCCTCATACAGAGATGTAGTTACATTTGGTTTCTAAACAACTTCACATCACAAAGTTTGGGTGTTGAACGTGACATTTCCACTCATTTTGATCACTGTTTTTTTTTTTTTTAATTCAAAAATAGTATTTTTTGCTTTGTTTCAGTATTTTTCCTTTTATTTCCTTTTGTTTTTGCTGCTGTTATTTACCACTACCTAAAATGAACAAAGACAAAAAAAGTCAAACTACTACAGGTTTTGTGAAATGCAGAATATTCCCTATTTACTAACATTTGTAGTAGTAAATTGAAGTATTTATGTAATATTTATATTTACATTGTATAGCCAATTTTTAAGTTTGGTATCACTTATATAGTCAGAATTTTACTTTAACATAAAATTAAAATGTATTAAGGATCATGGTATCGAACATTAAATGTTTATGAAAACTGTAGTCCCCCCTCCGACTCCAAACGGGAGGTACGCGCTGGCTCCAAGAAGCCAAAATCCCTTAGACTTCTCTGCAGAAAAAAACTGCTATCATTCAGTCATTATATTTGTCAGAATAACCATTCTTGCTGTACTACCTTTAAAAAAAAAAGCAAAACATTTTCCTGCCAGTCCTAAACCAGTCAGGAGTGAACTTGTTGAGGGGACCCTCCCCAACCAGACTCGGGAGCATCTGTCTATCAAATGCTTCAAACGTTGTACATGGGGGCCAGGACACACCATCTACTTTTATTGAGGCATCTGATTGGGCAGTTCATACCTTGAATAACTTGCACTGCAAAAAAAATATTATTAAAAAAAAAGGGTGGTGACCATAGAAAGGTTCACTCAGACCAATTTGGACCAATCACTGTTACAGATGCTCTCTGGCTAAGATATGGTGTTGTGCGTATGACGACTGAAAATGACGACTGAGTTGACTTTATTTGGTTAGAGCCAGAAGTAAGCCGTTTGTGTGACATCAAACTCAGTCCAGTTCTCATGTACAGTCAATGATTACTGTGTCAGTGAAACATTTTTTGTAAAGTTTGTGATTCTTTTCAGTGTCAGGTTGTACATTTCATATCTGCTCACCTCAGTCTGCAGGAATATTTCTCTATTTTCCCTTCAGAAACCAGGTTCCTTTAGCACATGTAGACACACCAGTTTGGTATCAGAGGCACAGGAAGCACCAGGTGAAGTGTTTTGTTGAAGCTTATTGAGGTGAAAGAAGTGCTCCATGAATGCAAAGCAATTAGAGATTGTGCTTCTTTTAAAATGAGCTGTTCTATGACTCCATATATGCCAGAAAGCTTCTAAGAACATCGTGGCCCTCTTTGTGTGTTGTACAGAGCTTTAATAAGTCCTATAAATCACTGTGACGCACCCCGCTGCCTGCAGGGCTGCCTAATATGTCCAACCTTCACCTGTTTTCTTTCTTCCTGCTCAGCTCTTCTTTATTTTTAATTTTTTGTTTCCTCCTTCTGCTCATTAGCCTCATTAATATTCTCTCTGACTTTTACTTCCTCCTATTGATCTTATTTTCTGCCTGCTCTCTTTTAATCATACGCACTCTGTTGGTTGCGAGTAATAATGGCGCACTGCGGAGGCCAGTGGTTCTCCACATGACAGAGAGATGCTGTTCTTTCCTTTTTCTCCTCCTTCGGCCACAGTTGACTGAGCATACCGCCCTCACTTTCTCAGCCTTGTAAAATATTGACAACCCTGAGGTTTCAGAATTTGTGCTTCTCCAATCTGTTTTGGTGGTGAATCTATCCAACCACACGATTCAAGCATCTTCTGATCAGTGCTTCAACAAAACTGGTTTTGAAAGAAAACTGCCGCTATACGACAAAGTCCAGCCAATAAAACAAAAAACAGGCAAATCTTCTTTTTGGATTAGCAGGCATTAAAAGTTTTCCAGTGGGACTGGGCCACAGTCCTGCAGGAGCACCTGCGGTGCTGTGTGCCCAGGTTTGGGGATGATGCAGGCTGGTGAAGATGCAGGTCAGAACCGGAGGTCTCCAGGCTGCAGGCGCTCGGTCAGCTGGTATGGTTTAAGAGAGAATATCTTCAAGGAGAGCAGCATGGCAGCTTCAGGGAACTGCAAGGTACGGTTTGCCTGGATGCTTCTGCAGCTCTTACATTAACAGAACCAGTCAGTGCTGCACGTTTCCATGGTGACCTTCATCAAGCTTTTTTGTTCACGTGTTTTGTCCTTGCAAATTGGAGACAGTAAGACTTGGATAAAAGCTAGAATGTACGTTTATGTCTGACTGCAAAGAATGGTTTAATTACTGACACAACAACATCCCCACTACTTGGAATGTAAATTTAAATCGATGAGTCATTATTTGATACGTTCTCTCCAACCTCCATGTTCCACAGAAGGTTAGGAGGGATTTTTCCTTTTTAAGATCAAATGATCAATAAGTTAAGACAGACAGAGACCTTATTGACCACACATCAATTCTGACTTCCTCCTCTTCTATCTCCTGTGTAGAAGCTGGTGATTAAACTCAGCTCTTCCAGCTGTGAAGCCTCATTTCAATGTTTTTTAGAAGTACTTTAAAAATGCCCAAAGTTTATATTTCTATCCTTTTGTAACGCATTAAAAAAAAAAAATCATACAATAAACTTTGTCTAAAGTTTTCTGAAACTTTTACTTTTTGTAAATATTTCCTGTTTCATTTATTCCTTGTGATAAAATTAGGAAATAATTTCAATAAATCTAATTAGATCTAACTATTGGGAGTTAACATGAATTTGTGCTTTGATATAGCGATGTTTAAAGTCCCACTCCTATCATCTTTTGATCTATTGAAAAATCATTCCCAGTGGTCTCTTAATTATGATTTTAGCCAAAAACCTGTGTCGTTTTCTAGGACATAGTATCTGCAGGGTTATGGGCGACTGGACTGTTGGTGTGGTGTAAACCTGCGCTCATTTCCCATTATCCCTTTGTTTACAATCTCTTCCACAAGCTTCCATCTCCTCACAGCTCCAAGCGAAAATTCCCGATGCAACAAAAATGGCGAGCAATATTGGAGCAATCCAGCCGTACAGTTGTGAGCCGGATGCCAGCTGGGATGAGGAAGATGGTGATGATGTACACTAGGGGTGTCCAAACTTTTTGCAAAGAGGGTCGGATTTGCTGAATTTAAAATGTGTTAAGGGACAACCATTTGGACTGGCCTTTTTTAAACTTTTAATTATCTTACATTTAATGAACATTTTATGGCAATGTCATTTTTTTTCATTTTTTTCACATTGAATAAAAACATCCAAATAGGTTTTTACCAAAATCACTGTCAATTTTTCACAGCGGTTATTCCAAGTTAGCGTGCTGTAGATAGGATGTCTCGTCTGGTAGGACCTCTGTATGGTGAATATGAAAATCTAATTTGGCCAACCGCAATCAAGAAATCAGACACAGTTTTTGAAATTGCTGGGGTCTCCATGTTATAGATGTTATGAAAGGAGCCTGCAGGTCCGTGGAAATTTGAACTCAGATCGTATTTGGCCCACTTGCTGGACTTTGGACATGCCTGATGTACAGATCTTATATTTTAAATGTGATCTTTTTCTAGTATTTTCTTTGTTAGATTTAAAAGAAACTTAAACTTATTTTAAGATGTGTTTAAGTAAAAAAACATTTATAAAACATGGTCCAGTTCAGATTTAAAAGAAGAAAAAAGAAACAATTTGATTACAGAAATGGTGATTCAAAATGTTTTGATTTTCTGAATAACACCTCACGTTTTTGTACTTTCAAGATAATTTTCTCTTCTTTTATTACCCTTTTCTGTGATAAGAAACAGATCACTTACTTTGATAATGACTTTCTTTAACTGTTTATACCAATTATCTTTAATATGTGACAAATAGAAGTAATATCTCAGTAGTCAGAGCTTGAAAATGTTGAAAATGAGTGGTTGAATCTGACCTGGAAAATGCTACATGTCTAAATTGTGTAATTCTGAGTAACAGGCCTGGTTTTCCATGAAAATCATCCCAAGATTATTTTTCACTGAATACCGATTAGTGTAGGATTGAAATGCATTATGAATAATGCTAAATGTTGGGTCCAGTTCTGTTGTTGATCCATTATTCCAACAGATAGTGATTTCAGCCAAAATTTCAGTGAAACTAGAATAACATGTTTTTTTCTCCACTCGTCTCTCTGCTTCTGTTATTCTCTCGTCTTTTTGCCCTCGCTGGCTAAATCGATACGGCTCTCCTATTAAGCAGAGCAATAACCGGAGACCTCGACCACTTTTCAGCAGAAATCAGTGCAGCTTCCGCTTATTGGGAGCCCAGAAAATCAGCTGCTCTGCTCTATATGGCAGCACACAGAGCTATTAGGAGAGAGGGCTGTGAAAAATTGCCATCATTTGTGCCAGCTTCCTGTTAGCCTTTCAATTAGCTAGATAAATGAGGGAAGCCAAGAGTGACAGAGTTTAAAGCTCCAAGAATCTTTCTATAGTAGTGACTGATTGTAATTGCTGGAGCTTCATTGTGCCACATGAAATTAATTTAAACTGAGTAATTATGCTCACTTGTTTGGATTTAGAGCGATAAGTATCAAACTAAATGGAGTTGAAATTGATTTCACCTGGATTTAGTCATCTGATTGGCCGATAACAGAAAAGTCGGCCAAAAAAATTCAGTCTTTTCTGGAAGTTGCTAATGGGAGTTTTTTAGGTACCAAGAAACAACTTTTTTTTTCAGTTTTTGCAAAAAAAATAAGTTTAAGTAAGTTTCTATCAATGCCAGGCATTGATTTGTGCCCAGCTTTTAGGCCGTGAATTTCTATGTTTTTAAAAGATACAAAACATGGGCATTTCCCACTGGGCGGAGACCCTGAGGGAAGACCCAGGATCCTGGGAATGGCTTGGGGTCCCCCCCAGAGGAGCTGGAGGAGGTGGCCGGGGAGAGGGAAGTCTGGGTATCTTTGCTTAGACTGCTGCCCCAGGGACACTGTCCTGGATGAGTGGAAGAAGATGGATGGATGAATGGATGGATGGACAAAACAGCTACTACATCAAGCTTGAAGGTTTTTTTTTATTCAGTCACTATAAAGATGATGAAGCTTTCGGTAATTCCTAATAGACTTTCTGAGAATTTCAAAGATGTAGTTTTTATTTTACGAGCTGTGAAAAACAGTGTACCTTCTCAATTTTTCTCCACCTGTCCTTCACCTCAAGATTTTTACATTTTCCTGTAATTTTTGTGATTGTTAAGGAATGAAGCCTCTCCATGTAATCAGATGTTCTTCTGAGGTCTCTGTAGTTGGCTAGTTAAAAAGTTTGTCCTTTCTGTGCTCTCTGCTTCTTATCCTCTTCTAAGGCTGATTAGGTTCCTTCTGGTGCCTGAGCTCTCATTACTTTTGAAATGTTTCTTCTCACATGTGTTTATGTAACACCCCCCACCCCCCATTTCTGGAATGCATCACAAATCTGGTAATTAATTACCCAGGGTGCATCGCATGAGCTCAGCAGATGTACCCCTCTTTGTCCCCGGGTTTGTGAGTGTGGCCAATCAGTGAGAGTGTTCAGCTGATGCAGCTGGAAGGACACCAGGAGCTCGTCTGGGGAGTCTTTCTCCAGCGTACAATCTGCAGTGGAAGTTTCTCATTGATAACACCAGCAGACGGGTCTTCCTAGTTGAGAGTGGGTGGATTCGGCTTGCGTGCAGTACACAGAGGCTTTATTGTTGGAGGAATATGCTAAATGCCAGGATACAAGTGCATGGGCTGCAAGGGAATTTCTGTCACATTCTCTCAACACCAGCTGTTTCTGGACTGTTCATCATCATCAGCTGCAGCAGGTTTTAATTCTTCTGAACCATCTGACAATCACAGATGAAGTTAACAAAGTTGTTTTTTTAGATGAAAGGAGCATTGCTAGGTTAGGAGTGATGGAAGTGTTAGTAAAGGTTTTTGTTGTTGCTAAGAGAGAGCTGAGACAGCAAACAAACTTGCAAACTTCTGGTCAATTTGTGTTCTTACACTCACCTGTGAGCTACAAATCAATGGTTACGAACGATCACAATGCAGACGGTAAAGTTGAGCTTTCTGATTTTTTGGCCTGAGTATTCAGCCCCAAATCGCAGACTTCTAAAGGAGATCATCGTAACTGTTCCTCCTCATTGAGAAAAGCCAATGGAGATTGTTTGGAAATCTGGAGAGAATGCTACCTGAATGCCTTCCTAAATCTTGTGGTGCATTCTCACCAGACGCGGTCGAGGTTTCAGAGCTAGCTCTGTCCCCCTGGGCAGCAGCGCTCAATAGCTCTGCTGGCCCCTGTGCGGCGGCGTTCGCTATGCTTGCTCGTGGGCGACTGGCTACCATTGCGGGCTCGATCGCTACAGCTCCATGGGCTCTGTGGCAGGCTGGCGACCTGTCCAGGGTGTATCCCGCCTTCGCCCAACAGTAACCGCGACAGTCTCCATCAAACCCACAGCCCCAGTGGGTTGGTAAAATGGATGGCAGTTCAGGACAAAAATCCTCTCATCGAGCGACCACATGGAATCTTTTTTTCTATCCACTGATTTAGTCACCTGAAATGTCATGTGGCCAAAGCTGAGGCCCTCATTGGTTGACGCGTCAACCTCACTGCGCCTGACACCCACATTGCAACGCAAGACCTTAGATCGTGTCTTTACATTAAATTCCTATTGAAACTTGACACCCCTGCCGGCGAATCGCGTCTGGCGTGAATGCACCTAAAGACACATGCACCTCTACAGGGGTTGACCCATACGGGTGTTGCAGGTTTTTGGGTGGTCCTGAGCGGTGGAGGGTGGTAGAGAGCAAGGGCTGCATCTTCAAGGAAGCGCTGGTGTGTCTTGCAGTTCCCTTGATGCCCATGCAGCCACCTCAAGGGAAGTAATGAAAATGGATTGTACAATTTGATGTGGTTGTGAAAAGGCCAATGTGAGTAGCATGCACTTACGGGTGATGGTGTCATACATTGCCCTCACACCTGACACTGTAGTTGTAAGTGGGGCGCGCATTCTTAGTGACTGCATGCAAATACTGCACGCACGGAGTGTGCAGGTGATACACAAGTCCCCTTAGTATTACACAAGTGCCCTTAGTATTACCACAAAAACTAAGCCCTGATCGTCCCTAACAAACCCAAATTTTTCGATTTTTAAGCTCTTGGCAAGGAGTGCAGACTTGTACGTAGACGTGAACTTGGACGTGAACAGCACTCTTGAGTCCCTCGCAGAGTCCGGTGGATTTGTGGGGGTCGAAAAAGTGAAACATCTGCACAACACGCCTGCATATTACCTACGTCACCCTTATTTACCTTTGTGTTGTTTAAGTGTTCGCTAAGATCGGTTGCTTGTAACATACCCTCAAAAAAGTGAGCATTTTGGCTCTACAGGCTCACTGAGTGGAGTAAGACCTTCATTTTTTGTGGGGGCCACCTGTGTGCTCCGTACTACAAGCAGACAGTCCATATCTACCATAAGGGCAGTCGTGACATAGGCTTTAGGAGGAGGTGGTATGTCCAACCAGGAAGAGAACCTGTACCAGAACCAGGACATCCTGGAGAGATTATGTCTTTTTAATGACTTGGGAACCTCTTAATATCCCAAATTAGGTGAAAAGTAGCCAGGAGGAAAGGAAAGACTCAGCTTCTAACTAAAGCTGCAGCCACTCTAACCCAAAACCTAAAAAGACTGCTAATGGATGACGGTCATTTGCTTTCTATGAAGCCATCTATTTAATGCTTTTGGTTATTATATATTAGTTCAAAAAGTTTAAGATTTTGACTAATAATTTTCCATTAATTCTTCCGTGGTGGAATGACTTAAAGATACTCCACTGTGAATGTTAATAATCAGACTTTTAATCAAGCGCTTCGAAGTCTGAGAAAAACAAAATGCAGCAAAATTAAAATATTTTAAATAAATATTTTACATTTTTCAACTAGAACTTTCTAAACTCTTCTGAACCACGTTGTCATGCAGACTCTCAGGCAAAAAAAAAAAAAAAAAATCTGATTTTGTAAAGAAAATGTTTTTTAAAGGAGTTTTAGGATTGTCTAAAAGCGCCTTATTGTTAAAGAAGTTGGTCAGCAAACAATACCTGCAGGGAAAGCCAATAATCTGCACAGTGATGTTGCAGCTTAGCTCTTCATTACTTTAGGAACTGCAAGTTTTTCAGCACTACATTTGATTACTTGATGTTCTTCTAACAAAACTATATCCTGAGACATTCAGTTCTTTCTTAGCAGTGTTTAAAAAATATTTTGTTGTTTTTTCTTTTTGCATGCAGGACATTAGGACATTGTTAATTTGTATGAATGGCTTTTAAACGTTCTCTGGAAACATTGTTATGTTTGGTAACATGCCTTCTGCCAGACTGAAAATGCGGCGCCTGCAGCTTGTTAGTGTCTTATTTTGACATCTGACATGGAAGTGAACAGCTGCTTGGGTCTCCTCTCTGTGCCTCTGCTGGCCCTAATTTAGGTTGTGGTTTTCTCTGCATGATGATCTGGCTCTGATGGTTTGTTATTTTCCTCCACCATTATCTGACATTTTCTGCTTGTCTTAAGTTCATAAATTGAGAACATTGTGTCTATGATTTAAAATAATAAAACAAACCTTTTCATTTAAAACAGACGTCTGCCCAAAATGTCAAAAAGAAGCATGACAAAGGAAATGGAAAAAAAAAAAGCAAAATGAGGAATGTTATTTTCCTTATTTTAGTCAAAATGCAAGTCTGGTTTGCAATGTCTTTTTCAATATTTTAGTACGTTTCCTTTTTCTTTTTCTAATATTAGTAAATAAAGGTGGGAACGTGAAGTATATAGCTTTTACTTCAGATGATTTTTTTTTTATATTTTAGAGGAGGAGAGGAGGTGGTTCTGTAAGGGCATTAGCAAAATACTGCATGCTAATAAGTTTTTAAAACTAATATTCAAAACTTCTAAGGATTTAAATCCAGGAACATCTCCAGATGTTTCAGGCATCCTCCTTTATATTCAATATGTTTTTTCATTTGAACATTTAAACCTGACAGCTTGTTTTTATCACAATGATACATTTTTTATGCCTACTTCTTCAAGAACAATTAAACTGATCAACGGTTAACAACTGTAGAAGCTGAAACTAAATCAACCCCACTTATCCTCATGGACTTGCCGGGACTGAGAGCTGACATGATGCAGATGCTGCAGTCCTGAAGATGCAAAAACACTTGACTGCTCTGGGATTGAATTCTGCTCTTCATCTTTTTGCTCCCGCTTGTCGTCTCATACTGCCGAGTTCACGCGCGGCCACCTCCGGCCGGCGGGTAGAAAACTTCAAAGTGTGAAATTGAATGTCTAGACGCAGCAGTGTCTCTGCTCAGAACCCAAATGCAACACAATTACCTTCAGGCAGCATCTTTCCTCTCCAACAACAAACATTGTCGTGTACAGTATTTATTCCAAATCCATTTTTTTTCCTTTTTATTTCTTAGGCTGACGGAAAGCTTCTTTCTTGTCTGAGACTGACAAAGCTCCTCCTGCTTTTAATTACATGAAACACTAATTAGATTAAAAAAAGCATCTTTGATTATCCTTTTCTTATTGATACCATATGTTATTTGAAAAAAAAGAGGAGCGTCATCCCACGAAGCGCTAACCTCTATTTTCCTTGATAAACTTTAACTATTTTAAATAAGCACAACTTTAAAGTGTCTCAAATAACATAAATAAATAAATAAATAAAACATTTAAAACATAGCTAGGAGCTTGTGGCCCACCCAGCATATTTTTTTATGTCACAAATATGCTCTTTTTTTTTAATCTGCATTTTTTTCTCTATTACTCCTGATTCACAACGATTTAGTTAAAGAAATACTCAGACATGCCATTTTTGAGGTTATTTTTGTAAATACTTGTCCTCTAACAGTAAAATGCCACAAGAACATGTTAAAAACATTATTTTCGTTAAGATTAGATTTTGTAACATGTTGATGACATTTGTACTGACGTTAAGTTTGTGCCATCAAGGGATTTTTCTCTTTGTTTTGTATTTGTGAAAACAAATAAAATTCCTGGAACATTTCCTCCAGCTGGCTGAGCCAGTTGCCTAGAGCCCTAATTTAAGTAGGGAGCTTAAATCATAGTGGTTTGTCTGACGGATGGTGATAATTACCTCAGTGGCATATAGGTCCTGAGTGCCTGAGAACATTCACACCGATCACATGACCTTACAGCACCTTCTTCTTTAGCTGTCTTTCAGAATCCTCTCATATTTTCATCCTCATCTCTCCACCCAGTTCTGAGTCCTCCTCCTCAAACTCTCCATCACTCTGTGCAATTGATGCAATTACAGGAAGTTCTCCTCCTGCTTTGTTGCTTCAGCGTTTCATCATTTCCTTTTTTTCCCCTCTCTTCAGAGCAGAGGTTTCCTACAATGCAGACATGAAAGTGTTCAATGTGACTGTTTGGAGTTTGATAATTTTTCAGTTCCTCCTGTTTCAGATGTGAACCAACAGTTTTCTTGCCTCCTGCTGAACGCCTTTGTTACACATTCAGGTGAATTTTGAGAAGCTGAATTGTAGAAGTCACAGCTTTGTGCGCCTGCCATCATTTATACCAAAAAAAAAAAAAACATTAAAATCTGAGTTTAAGGGAGAAGAAACGTGGAATTTAGGTGTTGATTGTGGTGTGAATACACGCAGCATGACGGCTACTCTTTGGAAGGTTCAGAAACGGCTGATAGACATAAGGGACTTTTACAGCAGAGAGGTGCAAATTGGAGTATTTTTCTGCTGAATGAAGACGTGATGACAGGTAGAGTGAACTTTTCTGATCATAAAGTGAAACTGCAGGAGCGGGGACGGCCGCGGTGAAAAAAAAAAACAGACACAAAGCAGCAGAAAATGACTTCAATTCTCTTCCTTCATACAGAACGCTTGTTATTTCAAGATTCATGTGAACACAGCCTGCTGCTGTGATGGATTCATGAAAGCGGAGAGGTCCATGACAGCTGAGAGCTCAGCAGAAAACTGGGTCGCACACCCCCGTTTTTTCAAAAACAAGTTTCACCTTTTCATGAAGCTGCTCCCTGCCTGCCCGTTAGTGCTCCTTTGTGTTACTTCTCTCAAATAAGCTGCTGAAGTGCCACACATCCAAGCTTGGCACTCCTGCTGAAAAGTGAGGATGCCTCTGAGGGGTGCAGTCCTTAAAAAAATGAAAAAAAAAACCAAACTTATATTTTACAGAAGTTTCACTCTCCTACATTAACGTTAAACTCTGTATTAGAGATAAAGCGTTCAACCCTTTATTAGTTTAGGGTCTTTTTGAGAATAGGAGTCTAAAATACTTGAAATCCAACTTTGTAATACTACCCCAGCTTTTTTTTTTTTTTTAAAGGTATTTCTTGTGATATTGCACAGTAATTCCACAATAAACCTGAAACTGTACAAAAACTAAATTCCAAGTTATAAATCTTGTTATTGTTACTTCAAGAATCACAACAAAGAGATCAAACAATTTTTTTGTTTTATAAAAAAGATCACAAGTGAACAGACAAGTTTAAAGCATTTATACATCCATAAGTAAACTTTGTCAACACAAAGTAAAAAAAAAAAACCTTAACTCAACTACATACAATTAAACTTCAAATAAAAAGTGGTTTTAAAGCTTTGCCGTCCTGAGCCAACTGCTTTGTCTGACTAGAAATTATGGAGAGAGTAGCGGGGAGGTGCTGTCTCACCCTGTCTGTCTGGGAGAATTCCCATCAGGCCATTAGGGATGTCAGTAGCTGCAAGGCTGCCACAATCATCCAATCTCTTCTTCGTTTTCATTTTTATTTGAATAATGTCCTCATTTCTGGGCCAGCCTGCATCTCTTATCCTTTAAAATATTCCACAAATTCTTAACAGATCACAAACCAATTCTTTAGAACTAAAATATTTTTGTGTAGATTAATCTTTTTTATAGTTTGAAAAATCGGTTGATTAGAGGAGAAAAACCTACATGTTTTGAGTTAAAAGGTGGAGTGCCTGAAGAAACAAACTCCACACGGAAAAGTCTGAACTGCGATTTCAACCAGAGCCTTCTTTTTGTGAACCACGACACCACCATGCAATTGAAATAAAGTGAAATTCACTTGTTTTGATTCAGATCACAGAATTAAACAAATGTCACTATTATTATAAAGCTTATGCTATATTCCACAACTATTTCTAAGTTCTGGAAAAGCTTTAAAATGGTTGAAGTTTGTTTTCTAAAAAAAAAAAATAGTGCAAACCCTAGAGGTCTGTACATCCATTGGGGAAAGCAGTTTGAGTGTTTTATTTTGCTCGGATCTACTGGAGTGGTTCTTTAACTGTTCTGTTTAGCTCTGGGAGAACATCAGCTCTGGATTATTAACTGGGATAATTAGGCTAATGCTCAAAGTCCCAGAGGGCCCCCCAAAAAACCCAAAGGGTCTTTTTTAATGGGGCCAGAATCACAATGTGATGATGGCCATGAGTGCAGGAGAGTCTGAAGCACTTCAGACTGACTTATTTGTTCTGAACTGGTGAGTGTTCAATATTCAATTTGTTTGAACAGACATAAGGTGGGATCATTCGATGACCTGAGCAGGAACAGGGAGGAGAACTTGCCTCTCCTTTCTTCTGTGACTTCACAGTTTTCCAGCAGGTTAATCCGTCTGCAGCGCTCAGCAGGCCCATATGGCTGCCTTTTATATGTTCTGACGGCAGAGAGTTTGGCTGAGAATTTCTAAAGTGTAAGATGAAGGTGATGAAGCAGAAAATCGAATAGAATAAAATGTTACAATAAAATGTTTATGATGCAAGCCTATATTGTTCAACTTCTGGGCCTTAGTTGCAACTGCCTTGATAGTGGCTATTTAATGGCAAACAATGGGCAAACCTGTATGGGGCACACAAGAAATTTTAAGATTGCAGACCACTCAGTTGAGCCCGTACCGCGAAAATGTTCATGCACAGGTCCTAGTGAACACTTATACAACACATAAGGGTAAAGTAAGTGTGACTCAGGCATGTCGTATGGATTTTTCATTTTTTCAACCCCCAGATTGCCCGTTAGTGCTAAGCCAGTTCAAGTGATACGTGCGCCGCCTGACTGGCAGAATTTAGGAAATTAGACAACTACAGTGCAGTTTGTGTGGGCCTCCTATAGGCGTCCTACAGGTAATTACGTATCACCTGCACACCCAATGCATGCGGCACTTGTGCAAGATCAGTATGGAACCAGTGCATGCACTTTACCAACAACTATAGTCTGTCGCAAGGGCACTTTACAACGCCATCACCCAAGCGAGTGCAACTTCTATTATCCTCACAAGTACTTCACAATACACTTTATCACACACACAACAATGGATAATTTACATTTTCATGGAAAAGGTGGCCATGCAAGCCTCAAGGGAACTGAAAGACACACCTGTGCTCCCCTTAAGTTGCAGCCACTCCTCTCTACGACCCTCCAACCCAACCCAAAAACCCGAAGCACCCATTCGGGTCAACCTCCTGTACGGGTGCATGTGATGAAGGCTTAAGGTCACCTTTCAGAAAATTCCATAGGAGTTCTGTGTGCAAAATTACTCGTGTATGTTTGATAAATCAAAATTTTTTTAACTTTGTTGCACAGAAAGTTTTGCTTCAGAGAAGAAGAGGAAATCATGCGATGTTATTGCTCATAGAGAGAATGTCAAACGATGAGCATCACTTTCCTATGACGCTCAAATAGGGAGGTGGCAAATTAAAAATAACAAATTAATGAATCCCATGTGGGGAAAATGATTTGATTTACCTTAAACAAAAGCAGGAGGAAGTGAAATGTTTTACATTTTCAGTTTTTTTGTGCCTGTGAAGCTGTCTTTCACCCACTATTCTGCTGATTCACTGTCTCAGGGGGATGCATGCAAAATGCCAGGAGTCTTGGCAGCCCAGGTCCTTTATGATAATTCTTCCATTATAGTGCATACAGTAGCTGTAGGGAAATGCAGTTTCTTGGAAGAAACTGAAGCATTTGGCACATCTGAACTCTGGACCCTGAGTGTAAGCTCAGGTTGGAAAGAGGAAGCTGTGATCGGTCAGTTCAAGAATTGGTTCAATTGACATCTCTGTCATTGACACAAGCTCACCTCGTTATAACAGACACCAGGCTGCTCTTTTGTTTCATCTGTTGTCACAAAGCCCATTTTTAATCCACCTGCCGGTGTCCACCCCCCCACACACAGCTGCTCCCTCTGCGTATTATGTACAGATAAAGCCCTTCCAGTGAGGCGTTGCAGATTTCATTTGAATGTGGAAATTCTAATTAGGATTAGCGTGTTTTCAATGCTGGCACTGATAGCGGCTTCAGAAGCTCGCGCCCGTCGGCGTCTCTCGATAGTCAAGCTGAAGAGGCCACATTAACTTTTTTTCCTCCATGGGGGGTGTGTGGGCAATGTTCCTCACAGCTGAAACTAATTAGCAGGTTGTCTACTCTGTGGAGGGGCGAGTACCGACATGCTGCCCAGGATAATTGTACATTTCTGGGTATCCGTTTGTCCGTTTGATAGTGTCACAGGAAGCATGAGCAGGAAACAGTGCAGCTGGAGGAAAACAGGAAATAAAGGCCTTTCTTTAGAAGAGACATAAATATCGGATTTTTTTTTTCTGTGCTTCAGAGAAAACATTTATATTATCCACTCAAAAACACTGACACTGAATTGAGTATATTTGGTCAAACTTTTAAGTTCAAAAATGCATACAAAAGAAGAAAACAATCATACATAAGTTGCATTGGAGAATCAGTTGGGAAAAAAATTATTTTAAAAAAATATGGAACCAAGAAAGGTCATTTCATCTTGAAAGGCAAATCATAAAAACAAATTAGATAACCATAATAGACGATTACGGTTCACAACCATAACTGTTTTCAGCTTCATGAAATAAAGGAAGAATTTATCAAGTGTCTAGCATATTAGCACAGGGGAACACATGTTCAATTAATAATAGCATAAAGAACAAGAAAGTCAACTAAATGCTTTATTTCACGTTAATCAATAAATCCATTGAATTTGTCTTCCTCTGTTCTTTTTTTAATTTATGGAGCCAACAAAGGAGTTCAGTAAGTTTTAAAAGAGTTCATAACATCTTTGTTTCATTTTTAATTCAAATTCAACTTGAATTTAAATTTAAAAGGAAACAGAGGCCCAATCCGAATACTTCTCCCTTCCCCTACATTTAGCCTTGCTAACGAAGAGTAATGGCAAAATAGTGTCTTTGAATTCGGACGTCACTTCCACTCGATCACGTCACCAATAGTTGCCGGTCAGCTACGTTAGCGCGGAGCTTCCAGCGCTTGAATATACATGACAACAGCAGTTTTATAACTTCAAAAGGGTTATGCTAAAACAAAGAGTCATTACTTACTTTTAAATGTAAACTTTCCTCCTCCTCAAGGGTAGCCCTTAAATAAACTATTTTCAGACACCGCTTTCACTATGGAGTAGAAGGGCGAAGGGAAGAATTTGGTTTGGGCCAAAGGTGTTATGAACTGTTTTTTTTTCTTTAGAAACTAATCTACTTCTTTGTTGACTCCATTAATTAAAAAACAATGAAGCAATTGAGTTTATTCATGTGTGACAACAATATTTTCCTTCTAAATAATAATGTATTCGTTATTCCTTTGGATCACTGAAATATACTTTGCTTTAAAGTCTTTAAAGTTTTTTTTTTATTATGAGCTTGTCTTTAATGGGTTTTTAATGTTGTTTCCTTCAGGCTTTCCTGATGGATGGGTCACAGATACCCCCCATTCTCTACACACAGACATATTGAATGATAGCACTCGCGTATGCAAATGTTGATAATGATTGTGCTGCCGGTGCTGCACAACACATTTCTTGTGATTGGACACACAAACTGCCTGTTATTAGTGTTTGAGTCTGAACAATAAAAGCTTCCTAAATGGACCCCCACCCCCCATCCATCCCCCGGTGACGCACGCTCATGCACACTTTTCTTAGCCAGTAAAAGAGATTAGTTGTATTAATGTATCGGTCCAGGACTCGAGTGAATTATAATGCACTTCGATCGTAAAGTGCGTTAGCGGGGACGCTCTCACCCTCATGGCCTCCCGCTAACACCCCAATTGTTTGAGCCTCAGAGGTCCCAGCGGGTCTGAACCGTCAACTGCGAGCATCTCCTGGAGACTGCCCAGTAGATTTAATTAGGGCGCAGCTCATGTCCTAAAGACAATTAGTTCATTCTCCTACAGAAGCTTAATGTCCCGTTAAATCCTGTGTTCATTGCAGTGGATTTATTGTATTCTGCTTTCCTACTGTCAATCTCAAAATTTTAATTTTTCGAGCTCAACAGAGAATGTAGCTACTAGCTGTGACCTAACAAGATCTCAACAGAAAGAGGCTAGAAAAGTGACACATCATAGGTTTTTTGTTTATTGGTATTCATCATGTGTTAAAACAAGCTTCTTCTGTCGGTCATTACTGTGATTATGAGGAAATTGATTTATTCCTGTTTTTCTGTGGGTTACAATAGTTTTAAAACAGAATTTATTTTTTGGGGGCGAAATTAAAGAGACACTCGTACCAGTAAAGCAAACACATTTTTCTTTGTGACCCATAAGTCATGCATTTTGGGATTTCTTGGACCTTTTTTTTTTAATCATGTCTAGAAGTAGACAAATTGGGTTGAAGGTATATTAAAGACTTGTTGTTTCTAACTTGACCACAGGATGTCAGTGTGTGTCAGACGGGTTTCCTTTAAACAAACATTGTGAAACAGCACCATTTGGTAAACTGCTGATCCACATTACACTCTTGGATTTACAGCATTAAAATTGCGAAAGTAAAACAAATTTCAATCCAGTTGACCTGTACCTCTGAAACAAAAGTCTTAAACAGCTTTGGCGGTCTTCTCATTGAGGTGGACTTTTGTTCCTTTTGTGAAATGTCTTATGCAAGAATAAGCTTTCTCCTCACCTCTGGATCTTAGTCCACATACAGCTGCTGTCTCATTTCACTAGATAACAGCAGATTGCTCTGATGGCAGCAGGTTCTATTAGCATGTCAATGTTTCCTTACTTTTTTTATGTATAAATTTGTTATGCTGCTCCACAAAGCAGTCCGCTGTTGTTGGGTCACTTTTGGAATTTATTACTGATAATCTGAGGTCAATCTGGGTCAGTTTGCTGCCAGCAGCTGAGCTGGTTAGATTACACAACCTGACATTAAGCCAGGATGTAGACAGACAGGTGAGGAGGGATTAATGGATTAATGTTGGAGCGAAAACCAAATCTAATTTCTTTAGTGTTTTATTGGATATTTTTAAACAGAATGATAATGAGTTGAGATGGGTTTTTTGAGCACCAAAGCAAATCTTGGGTTGTTTTTAGATTTGTTTTGACATCAGTTTTAAGTCTTATGCACCGTATAGGGGCTTGAAAGGTACGCGTTCTGTGGGTTGTTGTGTTTTCCGGCACGATGGAGGGTTGTAGACAGGCCACAATTTAAGAGGAGCAGGGGTGTATCTTACAGTTCCCTTGAGACTCGTACAACCACCTTAAAGGTTCTATATCACACAAAATCAACTTTTTTGAGATTTTAAGTGAATTACAAATGGTAATTCCTCATGAAAAACAACCCAAAGCAATAATTTGCTCCATTCACAGACCTCTGAGCATTCAACTGAAACCCTTCTACAAAAACGAGTAGGTCCTCTCAATGTGATGTAGACAAGTGAGAACTGCTCCTTCCAGGAAGAGTCTGTGCTGCCATCACCGCCCCCAGGCTAACACAAACCCCCACTTTCTCTGTGGAGCTAGTGGTGATTGGCAAAACAATTTTGTAAGGCTCCACAATATGCACATCTATCTTTGTAAAAGTTTGGATGTTGTTTGTTTTCGTTGTGGATATAGTTTACTTTGAAAGGCTTAACAATTCCATGATAAAGACCCTTTAAGGGACATCATGAAAATTAAACGTTTGATTATTGTGCATGTTTGGTAAATGTGTCGTCATGAACATTTATAACCCCGGGCTGACACCCCATGCGGTCCGGATCTGGGGCAGCTGCAGAGCGGTCTAGCTACAGTAGGTAACTCACACTTACTATGGATTGCTTGCGATCCTTCTACCAGCAGCCTCTGCTACCAACCTCGCAGACCTCAGAACTCACAAAGGATCACACGAGAACACGTCATTTAAATATGACATCATAACTAACAAACCCTCATTCCGCCATGATTTTGGAGTATATTCACAACACTTCTTTTTCTGCGTGAAATGGCTTCAATCAATGGATTTACAAAGGTGGGCATACTTTTCTTAACTTTCTAATCAGAGTGTGAATGTCCATATTACACAAACTCACCATCCAGTCCAACAGCCTGCGAAATCTCAGCCCAGGCTCTGTCCTCTTTGTCCTTATCCTTATAAAAAGAATGTGTTGTATCCAAAAGGATGGGGTAGTTCTGGATCTCTGTTATCAGCTTCCCATTGTCCATGGTGTTATATGGCCGAAATTAGGTTCTATCACACTTTTTGTGACCCCCGTGTCAGCAGAAATGAAGTCATGTTTACAACACAGTGAAAACAGCGAGTACAGCAGTACAGTAGATTTTATTTTGAAAAATGCTCCAACTTCACAATTAAGTGTTATGGTTCAACTCTGGCGTCCGAAAAAAAATTTGAAGCCAACAAAATGGATACGGTCGTACCGCAGAGGCTGGACCGGACCGGATACAGTGTGAGGGCTTCTCGCACTTTTCACGTTAGGTAAAGACTCCGGAGTTCACACCGCGCCCAGACCACATGCGGTGTGAGCCCTGGGTAAGGATATTGAAAGTTGCATGCACTTATTATGTACGGGAGACGCTGTTCTTTTTTCCCCACGCCCCACTTTTGTCATTGGTAAGGTGCGCAACTAAGGTTTTAACCTTCAGCTGTTTGAAGAATATTTGCATTTAGGCGTCCACAAAAATCCAATATGGGTGGTGACATTCTTAAACTTTTTTGGACTGCTGGCCGTGAGACATCTTTCTTGTTTTGGCCACTTTATTTTGTTAACTTAAACTGGCTTTCAGTTTTTATCTGTATTGTGGATTGAGGCTCCTGTACTTTTCCTGAGACCCTATGACTGTTTCTGTGTTCATAAACTGTCGTCATTAGGAAAACATTTTGCGTGACTGTCTCTCTACACAACAACTTTGTGTTTTGCAGAGATGCCAGATGTGTGTGTAATGCCAGAGTCTTTTTGTTGTCACTGTGGTCTCATCAATATTCACAGTGTTGGATGGTGAATTCTTGCTGCAGCTCTTATTGTCTCGGGTGAAACTCGGCATCCTTCTGCTAATTGCATGTTTTTAGCTCTACTCAAACATGTCATTACGATCAAGAACTTTCTTGGCGTGACCACACACCTCTCATTTTGTCCCTGCACACACAGACAAACACACACAGTTGCCTGCATGAGTGTGGTCTTTTGTTGCATGAGATTAACTGAAGGTTGTGTGACTATAATTACTCTGTTTTTATTTGTGATCGAGCTGAAATAGCTGTGCAGCCAGACTCTGATTAACATTTTTCCTTCACATTGCGCTTTGAAAAAAGTATTGGTTGAAAATTTCTTTAGTTTTGCAGAAATTAAATCCATTTTTGACTGATTAGCACCACAGTCTAAATTGGTACCTGTGGCTACATGAATATCCTTCACTCTGTTCTCCCATTCATTGGAGTTCATCTGTTCTAAAGGAAATGAGGACAGTTAGACTGTTCAAAAACAAACTTTTATAATTATAACTTGGGGATGAGAAGTTTTAAGCACAGTCCCCAAGTCCACCTTAAAATAAACATGAATCACATAAACAGCTTGTTTTAAGCAGTAAACTGTAGTAAAATAGATTTATGCCTGGGATTTGTTAGCTTTTCTGACTGGGTCTGATTGTAATGTGAATTTGGCTCTTATTTCACTTTATGTCAGGAGGCTCAGAGTAATAGAACCAAACATGACACAATCCTCAAAAATCAGGGGTGCCCACACTTTTGGCCCACAAGCTACTTTTAAAATAATCATAGAAACACAGTGATTGGTCTGAGTCAATCTAAGTAAACATTTCTATGGCAACCACTCTTACCAATTGGGAGTGAGCCTGTTGGAAGTCCACGCCCTTACAACTAAAAATTGCTCAATCAAATGTTTTGAATGTTTGACACGAGGCCACATACTTTATTGAGGCACCTGATTGGCCAGTTTTTAACTTGAATAACCTACACAAGAAAAAAATTAGGATTAACAAAAACATGATAAAAGAAAGAGCAAGACTGCGTGATCTAACAAATAATCCTGACATCACATCAACTGAGTTAGATCTAATTCAGCTCTTGTGGTTAGCCATAAGCTTGATTTCTCACAACAACAAAAATCTCTCTTTAATGTTATTTTTAAGATTGAAAGTGCTGCCAAAAACTCACAGATGGTAAAAGCTGTGTGCTACTTTTTAACTCTACAAAATGCAAAAAAAAAAAAAAAAAAGAAAGAAAAATCTCTTTATTTGCACACTTTTCTGCTCCGAGTTTTTCTTGGGATTGCTATAACATTAGCTAAAAATTTCAATAAATTGAGGCTTTATGTAATATTGTTTTTGGATATGTTAAGTCTCAAATTTTTACTTGGCTGGGTTTAATGTGCACTTAGTCAAATTATATCAGTTTGGATCTGAAAATAGCAATTTCTGTTTTACAGTAAAACAAAATAAGCTTTTCAATGTTTTTTTTGTATGCAAGTCTATCTCCTCCATTTAAATCAAAGGGTATGTGAAATGTTTTTAAATAAAATGGGTTTATCATCGACATGTGACCTAAATATATTTAAAAATGTAATTTCTGAGTACAAATCAAATTTATTTTGGAGTGTGATTGTTGTGCAGTGCTACTTTGAACTATTTTTTATGAAAAAATAGGATAAAATTAAAACCAGAATTTTATTTTGAGGAATTTATTTATTTTAAAAAACAGTTATTGCAAACTTTAGTGGGTAATCGAATGTGATAATTTTTAAAATTTATTATTGAATGTAAAATTTGTTTTAATGTATATTTGCAAAATAAATACCTTTGCACAATTTAGATAGAGTGGTAGAAGCACAGTCAAATTTAGCAATATATTAAGAGATTTCAGGGTTTTCCCCAATTAAAGAGCAGAGCAACTACTGATATGTTTGTTCTGTTTAAGGATCAAATGATGTGTGAGAGACGTCTCATCTCACAAAAACTCTTTGAGATTGTATTTCATGTTCTTTATACTTTTAGCCAATCTACAGCCTTTGTAGTCTTCCTCCTCTTCAACCTCTTCATCCCTCTCCCCTCCCTTCTCTCTCTGCTTTAGAGTGTATCATTACCTCCTGTTCTCCGTTGTGTTGGGCTGAAAGCTTCGGGCTTGTGTTACGATAATACTCTCTATCACCACGGATAATTTCATCACAGCTCTCAGTTTGGTTCGTTTAACAGAGCCTGACTGCTGAGCCTGTTTTGACCTCCCCCTAGTAATTTTTTTTTGTGGTATGGCTGGGGGGAGTGCATGGACATCCTCCCTCAGGGCTCAAAACTCAGATTGCAGCAACAGCACACACAAAAACAGGCTGTAATGTAATAAGCTGTCAGACAAGGGTTTCAGATGAGCTTCATTTTGCATGTCCGGATCTCTGCGGGGGCGGATGGACGATGAGAGCAGAGGGTGATCAAACCACAGTGCTCTTCTTGTACTTGTCTTATATATTCGCTGTAAAGACACAGCAAAGTTCAGCGGCGAGTGGGGGGGGGGTGTAAAAAACCTTTGCTGCATGAAAGCATTTGTACATTAATTTCAAATTACGACATAAAAAAAAGGAGTTGGAATTTTCTCTCTATGGAGGAAATATAGAATGAAAATTTTGATTAAAATTGCATTTCTGATTCAAATTGTTGTGAATCAGGAGCAGACGAAAAAATGCTGTTTGAAAAAGAGCTTATTTGTGATGTTGAAACTACAGTCGGTGGGCCACAAGCTCCCTGCTCCACTCCATTCTGATGCAGCCACATGTAGACGACTAGATCCATGTATGCCTTTGTTTTCCTCGTCTGAGTCGGCATTTGCTCAATCTGTATGACTGGATAACTCCAATATTGCTCGCCATTTTTGTTGTGCTGGTAATGTTCGGTTTGGGGTGTGAGGGGATCAAAGTGGGATTTGAACATATTACGATATTTAATTCTACAAAAACAAGTCTTCCTTGAAACAATTTAGATTTTAGCACAGCAATTTAGTGGGTTGTGGATCTGCGTGGCAAACTTCACAGAACTATAACTGAACAGCAGTGGTTTAAAAAATAACAGTAGGCTAACACACAAGCTCATTTGTAACCTTTTTTTTTTTTTTTTTGCTTCTGTTCCATTTAAAACTTGAAAAGCAGCGCTTGGACAGATGTTATCGCAACAACTCTCTGCTGCAGACCTCCGCTGTGCACCCACTCACTCTTCTCCACCCAGACTCCATTATGCCCATTAGTATTCTGCACAGAGATATGAAGAGATAGGGGGAACTTATCTGCCGCCTCACACAGGAACATTGTGTGCGTTGGCTTTTGTGTGTGTTAGGAGACAAGAAGTGTAACAGCCTGACAAACAGGTGCCCCGATTCTCATCATCACATGCTAAGTCTAGACGTCTCTTGGAAAACCAAGGAATCTGTTTTTCTAAAGTGTAAAGAGGAAATCACTATTTTTGTAAGTGTTTGAAATAGTTTTTTTTAAAGGAGGAAATTGTTAAGTAGGTCATTTTGTAAGTGATTATTTGCTGTCAGTTTCCCACTTTGAGGATTTCTCCACCGTTCGTGTCGTTTGATGCTTGTCTAGGTGTTTACAGGGATTTTCAATGTCAAACCAGATGTTGACCTACTTTGGGAGCCAGGCAGCATGCAGTGTAAGCTTTTCAAAGCCTGACACAGACTGACACACAGGCACTTTGGGCTGTCATCCAGGTGCTGGTCTCCAGGAAATTCAGGAGGTCAGATTGCAGCTCATGAGTGGATCAGGGCTTTGTGTTTCTCTCTGATCCATCCGGACCAGCCTCCAAAATCTTAGTGTGTCCTTATAAATGAGAAGATAGATGATGAAGCCCCTCCTGTGAGAATAACTGGTAGCTGTTGCTTCTCCCACGTCTGCAGCTTTTCACTCATCTGTTAATCAATAAAGCTGTGAGTCAAGCAGCTCTGCTGTGTTTTTCATAGGCTTGTTACTACCATAGTAACCCCCTCGGGTGCTCAGACTGCAGTGCTCTCTTCATGCACTGGCGATTAAACATTCAGGTGCAGAAAACAGGGTGTTGGTCCTCCTCATATTGCATCTTGAGTAATGTCACAGTGACACCTGCTGGCCAAACACCTTCACTGATGTTCTGTCGTAACTGCGATGTCTGCTGAAAATTCAAAGTGATACTAGCTCACCAAAAGGCTTTGAATGATTGAAACAGTGAATTAAGAGTGTCTTTCTTTGTGTCTGTGTTTCAGAAGGAGCTGAGCCTTCCAAGAAGAGGCAGTTTGTAAGTACCCATAATCCCTTCTGTCTTATCCATCCATGTTTGTCTGCATTTCTTTCCAGAGCTGTCATCTGGAAATGTTTGGGAAGCTTTTAAGCTGAATACAATGAGCCAGACATAAATGTATGCTGAAAGGAGCAACACAGCGTGGCGGGAAGACTTCTGTTGAACTGCCAGGGACTTTCAGCTGCCACCTGAGCCCAGTTTGATATCGTGTGCAAACAGAGAATCTTTCACTGGCCAGTGTCACGCTGTCTCTGATGCTGATGGGTGCTGGGATGCATGCTGGAAGCTCCCATCAATGGGTTGAAGGATAAATCCTAAAGGCCACACAGTGTGTTTGTGAGTGCAGAAGAACAGCTGAGCATCCCTCTGTGAATAGATGAAGATCTAATTTTATCGCTGTGTGTTCATGTGTGTGCTGGGTGGTGTGTGTTTGGATTTGGTGGGGGTCTCAGCATGGGTGGCTAGTTTACGGTCATGCTTGTGGGTTTTTGAGGATGAACTGTTTGCGCCTGCAGTCTTATGACATTGATCATCATCAGTGCAGTCGCTGTAACCTCACTTTGAAGGCAGTTATGAGATTATGGGCATGCGGGGATGTGCTCATGTCTCTGAGGTACCTGAACGTATCATTATTTCTTTATAAAGGATGGAAACCCGCCTTATACTAAATCATACTCCTCACTTTCTGATCCTTGATAAAATGCAGAATGTTTTTTATGTAGTCATTTTGAAAAATGTTATTTAGAAAAGGGCAATTGGTCTTATCTGCAGTAATCAAGGAACTTGTTGCTGCTCACCACAACAATTTCTGGAAATCTGTTCAAAATCTTCTTAACTGAGTGAGATTGAGTGAGACAGAAAACACATTTTAAACACAGAAATGTGTTTTCTGTCAATGTTACTGAAAATATGTTGGTTTTGTTTTTCTTGCCTGTTGTCATTGGAGCAATTTTAACTCCAGAAAGTCGTTTTACCACATTTAGGTGTCACGGCACCACCACCCTACTACAATGAAGAGAACTTAACAATTTTTTTTTTCTGTAATTCAGCGTGTAAGGAAGACCGCACAGTCTGGATATGTGTTTTATTAAAGAGTTTAGAAAATTGAAAGCCTTTAAGCTAGAGATTCACTGCTCAGTTGGGCAGTGATTAATGTTTTCTGGTTATCCATGAGATCAGCTCCAACAAGTGTTAGGCCAAGCAGCGCCACATATTTATAATTTTGACCTAAGATTCTTACACTTTTGTGGACTGGGGTTTTGTCCGGGCGCAACTATTTCCTACCACAGTCCAAAAACATACTTAGTAGGTTTGTTTGTGTGTCTTTTCGGTGTAAATATGACTTTGTTGCCCTGCTATGGATTGGTGAACTGTCCAGGTTGAACCCCATGTTTGCCCAATAGCTGGTAGCTGGGTAGATTCCAGCATCCCTTTGTTCATGATCAGAAATTGTAGAGATGTTTGTTGCCCATAGAAGTGACCATAAAAATTTTATTAACACCTTTAAGGTTTTGGCTACAACATTTCATGTAACTTTTTAATTGCTTAAGTTGAAACTATTACAAATAAATAAAAGATTATAATTAACAGGTATGTCCTGATCCAAACTCAGATATCAGGCACGACCATGTTTTAGATTAGATCGGAATTGGATATTGTATCCCAATTATTACTTCAAATAAATGCCCTGTTATACCAGAATACAGCACTAATATGAGCACGAAAAGCACAAACACACTAAGGTAAAGTTAGCAAGATATTCACTCATTCGGATTTCCGGGCTCAGTAACTCTTTGAAAAAACATTTAAAATAGACAACAAGTGTCTATCGGTTTGTCTTAACTCAAACGACTTTCAAAAGCATTAAAATATGTCTCTATATATCCACTGATATCTATTTTGACAGATAGATGGATAGATAGATATATGCATTTTTACTCTTTCTTTTTAAGAAATAAATAAACTACAGTGACGCAGCCATCTGCCAACTCCTACAAAATGCAAGCTCTGGAAAAACTTGATCAAAAAAAGACATCTATGACCTCTCAAAAACAATCAAAACAAATAAATAGTTACATTATTACAAGTTAGCCTTAAAAACTCATAATTTTTACGCTACAACAATTTTAGAAGTTTTTATTATTTTTTTTTAGGAATTTTTAAGATACAAATCACAAATCTTGTCTAAGATATTTGATTGTTGAAGATACTAAAGTTACAGTCACCTAACTTTCTCACATGACTAATCACCTATTTTCACTAGTTACCAGTTAACATTTTCTTCTAGTTCATTCATTCATTTTCAATACTCGTTTTGTCGCTTTTGGGGTCACGGGGCTGCCGGAGCCTATCCTGGCCACTGATGGGGCAAGGCAGGGGACACCCCCTGGACTGGTCGCCAGTCTGTCGCAGGGGCCACAATCACACACCCATGCCCACTAACATCCACACCTAGTAACCAATTAACCTATGCAGCATGTTTTTGGCAGTGGGAAGAAGCCGTAGTCCCCGGAGAAAACCCACGCATGCACAGGGAGAAGATGCAAACTCCACACAGAAAGGTCCCCCATTGGTGATACTGTTACAAATTCCCCAGCCGGGACTTGAACCGGGGGCCTTCTAGCTGTGAAGCAAGAGCGCTAACCACCGTCCCACTGTACAGCTTTTTTTTTTGTGACTATGTGGATCTGTTTATTCAATGTGTTCCTTTGTTTTAAATGTGTTACAGAAGTATTGGGTTGGGATTCGGTTTTGGCAGATACTCGAAATCAACTTACTCAGAATTGGATTGGAGCCAAACAGCCAGATCGGGACAGCCCTTAATGACAAAATAAAAGCAAACAAAACTGCATTTGAGAATATACATACTAGCTATGTTCTTTAGCTTTATCAGGTTTTTGGCAGTTTGACCTCTCAGAAATGTTGGTCATGTGTCTCGGCGGATTGATGTTTACCAGCACAAATGTGGATTACAAAAGAAAGCGTTTTCTTCATCAGCCTGGGTTTGTAAATGAAACATCATTCCTCCTATGGCTCATCTGTTGCTACAGCAACAGGAGACAGCACTTCTTCTACCTCATCCCACCACGCAGGCACCCCCCTGCCCTAATATGCACAGCAAAGCTAAGCTACTTCTTGATGTCAACAATGTCAGCATGGAGCATTGCAGTAAATGTCTGCATGACTGCAGCTCTGCACATTCATGCTGAGCAGCTCAGGAAGGTTCCAGCCTGTGCTATTTTGGTCTTTGAGGAAACTTTCTCTGACCTGTTCGGTTGTTCCCAGTGTTGTAGCACTATAGAGTCACAGCAACGAATCCAATGGGAGGGCACACTGTTGGCTGCAGCTTGAACATCTAATAATAAAAACAACGCTCTTTTATGTATTCCATCCCTCAGAACTTCTGTAGGAAACAGAACTGCGTCATCAATTTCTTCAAATCAGGCTGGAACTAAAGGGCTTGCGTGTGCATATTGTATATTTTTTGCACCAACTCAGAGACAGTTTGTGTCCTGCTTTGAAACCTGACTTTGTTGATTACCATGACAGCTTTTGTTCAGGGTTTTTGACACACTAATGACAAACTTTTCTACTTGTTGCTCGCTTTTATTTATTTATTTATTTATTTATTTATTTATAACTTTTCATTTAAAAAGGTTGTTGTAGTTGAACATTTTGTTTATAATTAAATACCCTGATTAATCAACCAAATTAATGCACATAGTACACCCATTAAAAACAGTTTTTACAGGATTGTTTACAGTCAGATTTCCCAGACTGGAATCAATAAAGTATATTCATGTTATCTTATCCTATTTCTTGTAAGCATTAACTGCATGGTCACTTTTCTGTTCTGTCATCTAAAGCTGGTCTCCACATTAACTTATAGCCTAAAGCTTTAGAACCATTTTGGAGGATCAGGTGAACTTTGTTGGACACTATTCTAAAAGTCAATATTGCTTCAACTCAATTTTTCCTATCTGCTACATTTTTTCTTTGGTGAAGTCCTGAGACAGTGCAGCACTTTATCACACTGCCTACTCTGATCTTCTTTCACCTCTCTAAAAGAAAAAAAATGGTATGTTCTGACTAGGGATGTCACTGATGATTATTTTACTAGTCAATTAGTCTTCGATCATTTTTTGATTAGTCGATTAGTCAACGATTTAGGTGATAGTGCTGGTACTTAGTCCGTTGAGCTTTGCATCATGTATGGTACTGCTAATGCTCGACATATGATACATTCACAGAAACTGTAATTGTACATTTATAGTTCATGAATTTCAATTTCACCTTAAAAAAGATAACAAGTTTAAGGTCCCAGGTAAGCAATATGCTAGCACAAAAAAACCTTAATTGACAATGCCTTTTTTACTGGATGTATTAAATTAAAATGATTTGGAATAAATTACCATCATTTGTACTTTTATTTAAAACAGGAGATCAGAATCACCCAAACTGATAAAACATAAAGAAAGAAATGGTGTTTGTCACTTTAAACAAGTTTTTTTTTTTTTTTTTGTCAACTTTCTGGTTAACTTTAGCAGAAAACAAAACCTTAACATCACTGTTGTTTTGGATAATTTAACAACCAATCCACCGTTTTTCTGTCCTCACAGTTCTGCAACACAACGTTCTAAAGTGTTGCAATTCAGTGCAAAGCCATTATGAAAAGCCACTTTTCTCCACGGCAGAATCAGCTGACAAGTAAAATGAAGATAGGTACATGAATCAATTTATCTGCAAGTAGATTCATCTGAATTAGAGCGGAAAAGGGAGACTTTAGCCCTCCCAAGACAGTTGCTTCATCACAAACCTGAACTTTTTCAAACCGTTGTTTTTTTTTTACTTTTGATCCAACGCAATTTGAATTAATACTCAGAAACGCAGTTTTAATTAAGTCGTTTTATACATGTACTCTCTATGAGGAAAAATGCTACAAGAACATGCTAAAAACAGGATTTTTCATTGGAATGGGTCTTTAAGTGGAAATGTTTCTATGAAATGAAACCCGTCAATTCTATTCTACAGATCGTTTGCTTAAAAGTGGTTAATGCTAGAATTGAAGCATCCAGATGAAATTTGCAGGTAAAAGTCGTGAGGTGTAATGTCAGTTTTATGTCCTGCAGCTGCTCCCATGTCACTAATCACTCTAGATTTACAGAACCCCGCGGGCACATGTCAGTATTCCAGTCAAAGCCATATGTGTTTCAGTCTATTGTTTGTGAGTTAGCAGCCTGACATGTGAGCTGCATTTAGCTCTGCAGCGTCAGCAGTGGCCTCAGGCTTCTCAGAAAGCAGAAGAGAGATGGAGTGACAGCTGGACCTAACCGGGTCATGGAAACCTTACCTTTATTGAGTTTGCCCCTTGCTTTAACTCCTCAAAGAGGGTATGCGCAAGTACTTATTCACTTTCCTACTGAAAAATGAATCATTTATAGTTATGCATATTTTAATAGGATGAGAAAAAAAGTACAAATCCTGAATACTTGAAAAAGTTCGGTTGCCCTAGAAATTTTTTTGATTTTAGCTAAAAACAGCATAATTAGGATTAAAAGTTCACTGGGAACGCTTTTACAATAGATCAAGAGATGATTGAACTCTGAGCGGTAATTTTTTAAAAATTAAAAAATTTTTTTTACTTACCTACTAAGTTTTACAACAAATACATAAAGCATGTTTGTTCTCATTCATCAACAATGTTTAGCATAGATGTATGTGTACATTTGTGAGAACAAAATCAAATTCTTTTTTTTTTAAAGAAAGTTTTGGTCTTGATGGCTTTTTAATTACATGGCTCTGCTCGTTTTAGCAGAGTTAAAACAATACAGAAATATTTTGTAAACACTACTTGAAGCTGTGCTGTTTACACCCAGAGAGCATCTCAGGTTTCCTCTATCCGGTGTCGTCCTCCCCTCCTCCTCGCCCTTCTGTCCTTTGCCGCTGTCTGCCAGTTCTCAGTCCTGTCTGTGGCGGCCGACAGCTTGATTGCGGGTGAGCTGACGCTGGCAGGAGGACAGGGGGATTAACTGGTTCGACTGCTCCCGCGGAAGGTTCTCCTGGCTGCGAGGTGACAGGAGCGTTTCCTTTTGAGTTATTGCACCATGACCATGTACCATGTCTGGGCTCTGTTGGAACTCTGTTGGAACTTCTCCAAACTTCACCGTATCATGTTTTTGATTCATTTTTTTGTCTTTGGAGGACTCCATTTGGAAGGATTTACCTCGTGTGCTTTTTTAACTTTGTGTTGAACTCTGGAGTTGTTCATCTCACGTCTGTTTGAGCTGTATTTCCGGACAATGCTGTGGCACTCGCTCAGTTTTGGACTCGGCAAGCCCATGCTTGCTGCTGGATGAACACTCTAGCCCAGATACCTTACATAGCTGTGTGTGTGTGAGTGGAGATAAGAGCAACACTCATTCGTACACACATCAGTGCTTTTTGAGGCTCAGTTAGGGCTCCGGCTCTTAGACGACTGAGTCCGTTTCAGTGTTTTTAGGGGCTGCTCGACGGTGAGAATGTGTTTGTCGGTCAGATGAACCAACAGACTTTGCTGGATTATTACAGATTACAGTTTATCCCTCTGTCCCAGAACACAAGATGAAAAGGAGGAAGGAGCGAGCAGGAGCGCCGCATCTCCGCCTCCAGTAAGAGCGTGTGTGCTCATGCAAGTTTGGGTTCATGTGTGCATGCAAGGCCACAAATGATGTGTGCATCTCAAGCGATAAATTGAGCAGAAGAAAACCAGCAATAATTCAAAACAATCACTTTGTATCTTATTGGTTTAAAGAGGGATTAAATGCTGTATCACAATTTATTCACCCCCCATTACTTCCGTGAAAAGCCCCCAGATTCAGTTAGCTGAAGTTTTAAAAGAACATCAGAATAAAAGGAAAGAATAAAAATAAGAGTAATTCATCACAAACATCAGTTTACAAACACAGCGTAAAGCATCAAATCATCTCCTCTGCTGTAGAAAAAGCTCAAAGTTGACCTCACAGATTTAAAATTACAATACAACTTTAGTTTTGCAGCCTGATGTAATTAGCTGTGATCAACCTTCATGCTTCTTTTACACATGGATAAATAAGAGCGGCAGCAAAAAAATAGTAAACAGTGGTTCGTCTTTTTTGCGATGTTGCATTGCATAAAATATGTGTAATCCGCAATTAGAATTATAGATCACTCACTGAGCACTTTATAAACTTTTCTCAAAAACTTTTTTCTCTCTTGTTTAAACTCTTAAAGTTTAAACCTTCATTAGTCCAGTATTCTAAAATAACAACAAAAGGCATTGATTGACAGCCATTCACAATGCAGAACACTGCGCTGTAAAAAAAAAAAAAAAGTAAGCATTTAAACTTTAAGAATTACACTGAAAATAATCTGCTAAACAGTGAGACAGCAAAAGGTGAACTGTGATTTAGCAAAGGACAAAACATTTTAAAAATTGAATCTTAAATGTCTAATGACCGGTAGGACAAAAGCGAACAAAACCATTGACTTTTTACAGTCTGTTAAACTAGCTCTAGTTTAACCACACACGCAACTCTGACTAAAGATGCTGCAATGCAGATAAAGCCGTCTTATCTGATGAGAAAGGAAGTTCACCCTGCTCATTTTTCACATCGATTTTATCAAGCCTTCTCAGAAAACATCTTGTTCTCCTCTGGTCTCAGATGAGGTCACTACAGCCTCTGATAAATAAAGACTCAAAATTTTAGACCCTTTTTACTTATAGAACCAAACTAAGTTCATCTAGATTTATGAAATGAAGAACTCCTTCCTGGTTGAAGTCACCCGTCTTTTATCATCAGGAGCATATTGGCTCCAGTTTTTTTGACATTCTTAATACAGCTTCAACCACACAAACTCTAAAAGTTTGCTGCTGCTGTGCTTGAGGGGAATCTGCTGGGTTCGTGTCTGACTCAAAGAAACTTGTGCTTTTCGTTGCTAGGGAACAAGTCCACATCATCACCTCTCTACCGTTTTGCTACAAAGCTGCTGTGTTTTGATTCTGTTTTATGATGAAACAGCTCCACTTTGACCCCATGTGTCCAAAGATGATTGTTTTAAAATATCTAAACTGTTTGCTGACATTCCAGTTTACTTAAGTAAGGGTTGAGAAAGAAATAGTGTTAACTATTTGCCAAGTAGCACTTTTGTCAATTATGTTTCTAATTTACATGCCAAATCATAAACTACATTATTGCATAGGATTTAACATACTTTAACTATGAGATTTAAGGATTGCTTTTTATAAATAGAGATGTGTAGGATTTGATTTTTCATGTAGGGACACACTTTAATCTTCTATGTGTTCCTTTTTAACTCAAAATTTAATAAATTCAAGAATTGGAATTTCAACCATTTTCATTACTTTTGATTTTTTTTGCATTTTCAAACTTTTCCAACAGAATAAGAAACAGCTTTTAGGGGTTTCATTTATTTTTTCTTTTAAACAACATTGTCTAAATTCAAAGGTGCATATTTCAAAGAAGAATAGAGACAAAATGTTGACTATTACAGTTTGAACCTGTGCTGCTGATGATGTTAAATTCCCCTGGAGCTAAGGCTTTTTGCAGATAGTTTACAGATACATCTAAAAATAATTTGAATATGGTTAAGAAAAAAAATGTTGTCAAAAAGGTTAAAAGATCTTTAGTAAGTTAAAAGCAATATTTTATTGGTAGTTTTTACTATCATAAACAGTGATTTATTTCACTGTTTTTTCCCCCCAGCTAATAAGACAGGTGTATTAAAACCCTGCTGAAATAGTGTACTGTCTGCAGATATTTTAGCAAATTTCCCCATGTTGACAGCAGGTTAGTCTTTTAGCTGATGAGCCATTTGACTGACTTCATTTCTCTGTCCATTATTTCATGATGGCTTTGTGTTTGATTTTGCTGAAAATGTGGAGCTGCACCACAGATGGTCCTGTTACATGGTGGGTAAACACTGTGCATACTAAATGCACAGATGCAGAGATCTCCATCTACCAGCAGGGAGGCTCACCCATTCTGTCCCACCTGTTGGGGGGGGGGGCTGAGACTCTGAGACTACCACCATACGGTCCGCCTGCCCCGCAGGTCAGCCATGAGTACCAGCTGAACCCTGAGGAGCCGAGGACGATTCGTTTGTGCTCTGTTCTGTAGCAGAATGGGATTATTTGGAAACAAAGGGATTTGAAGCTGATTTGAACTCGAACACTTCCCCTTCTGTCTCTGGACTTGACCACTTAGTGATCTTTGAAGATCAGTGAATTTGATTCTGGGCTTTCTGTCCAAACTGAGATCAGTTTGTAAGCAAAGCTTTTGTCCCTCTCTGAGGGTTCAACATCTGAAGGAAGCAGACTCTCTGTATGCAGTACTTAATTGTATTGTAAATGTACAGAAGTGAAGTGTCCTTCAACAACCCAACTAAGAGCAAGCAGATTGAGATAAAGGATACTTCACTTAATAATCAGTTTGAAGACTTTTCTTTCTTTAAATTTTGAATTTAATGATACAGACTCTTAGGCAAGACAAAACCAGAAACTAGGGGTGTAGTGACTCATTTTAACAACAATTTAATTCATATCCTAACTTTATCATCATTCATAGCATTGTGTTTGATAGTACAATGAGTTGATATTGGGCACCTCAGGTAAAATGTTATATTATTGTGCATAAAGAACCCAAGGAAAGATTGAAAAATATTCCAAAGGCATTAGTTTACAGATGAGACATTCTTTTAATATGTAAAAAAAAGTTGGTCTTTATTTCCATCATTTACCCTTTCAAAGTAACAGAAAACAAAACAATGGCGTGTGCAAAAGTTTGGGCACCCTGCGTTAGGGTCTGGTCACACTGCCTGAACTTTGCTGGAACGTACCTGGAGTGGCACCGAATTTTGACAGAATTTTTGAAGAAGTGAGGCGCTATAAATATTTTCCAAATACACTGTCTTTTTTTACAAGTATCTCTTGGCAGTAGAACTGTGGACCACAACTCCAGAGTCTGCAGGTCTTTCTGGAGGGATCATGGAGTCAAACGTGGGTTTTGATTTGCTTTTCTCACAATCCTGTGAGCTGCTCTGTCTGAGTTTTTTCTTGGTCTTCCAGATCATGCTTTAACTTCCACTGTTCCTGTTGACTGCCATTTCTTACTGACATTCTGAACAGAGGATAATGGCATCTGAAAACGCTTTGCTATCTTCTCATAACCTTCTCCTGCTTTGTGAGCATCAACTATTTTCAGTTTCATTGTTCTGAACAACTGCTTGGATGCTGCTTGTCGAGGAAAGGTCAGATGACTCAGATTATTTAAAATCTTTGAGATTGAAATCATCTGGTCTTTGCAAACGATGATTGTGAACAATCCATGACTCTGTTAGGTCTCAGCTTTTCCAAATGGGGCGTGCATACTATAAATTCTGCAGGGTGTCCAAACTTTTGCACACTGCTTTGTTTTCTGCTATTTTGAAAGGCTAAATGTTGGAAATAAAGCCTTTTTGACATTAAAATAATGTCTCATTTGTAAACTGATGCCTTTAGGAGATTTTTCAATCTTTTGTTTAGTTTTTTGTGCACAACAAAGTAACATTTTACCTGGGGTGCCCAAACTTTCAATCTCCACTGTATGCTTACAAATAATTAAAAAACAAGAATTCTTATTTGAGGTGTGTTACATCTGCACACACATACAGGAATGATACTTTAATGTTTGCAGGGATTTTCTTTTCCACAGAAAGGCTGGGTGCACCAGTTAGAACATGGATTTTTTTTTTGACGCACCATTGAAAAATCCAGTTGCACATGCGACCAAATTGGTTGCATTCTAGAGCCATGCCTACTATAAACCACTTAATAATTGAGGGGATGTAACAACATCCCATAGACAAACAAGACATGCTGTCATACATGTTTTTATCAATAGACAAAAGACAAGTAACATAAAAGCCAGAATTTAACTGAGTTTCCATTATTCCTTTCTACGTTAATTTATCCATTATCATACTTGTAAATACTTGGAATACTTGAAAAGCATCTTTGCGGTGAAACGGAACACTTTACAGAAGTGAAGTTCTTATACTATCAACGTTAATCAGCTGATTCTCTCACGTAGAAAAGTGTCTTTGTGCCGAATTGTTATCAGTGCAATGCTGCTTTTCTCCATGCTAAAATCAGCTGGTTCACGTTGATTGGAGTTAGGGTATGTCAAAGAGTGTGTTATTTAGGTCTTGCTGGCAACATTACTGATGTTAAAGGGTTGAAAACATTTTAACTAGTCAACTTTCCAAACATCAATGGACGTAAAAATTCACACGCCCTCGTCAGCCACCTCTCCTCTCGTCCTTCTTCATCCTGTCTTCCTCCCTTCCCTCCTCTGTTGGCAGAATCTGGTCCCCGACTCAGCTGCGTTGCCAAGGCAACAGCAGCCTCCTCCTCCTCCAGCACCTGTTGTCCCCCACTTCCTTTCACCCGTCTGTCCATCAGTTCCCTGCACTCTCCCTCTCTCCCTCCTCTCCCTCACTCTTCTCGTGCGACGGTCCTTTGTCCGCTCCCGTTTACCAACGAGGAAACCCCTTCCTCTGGAGGTAAGAGCCCCATCATGGGTGATGCCATAACACATGTTTTAATGTGTTTTCCTGGTCTTGCGCAGGAAGCAGCACTAATTAGGGTTTAATTGTTTGGGGGGCATTCTAAGGACTCTAACCAACTCTCCTAATTATTATTAACCAGAACAACTCATTTTATTTGTTACAGCCTTTAATTAAAAACTTATGAAGTTATAAAGGAGATCCAACAGTGCTTTTGTGAAACCTTAAAAAAGTCATTAAAAATGTTTGAAAAAATGTTTCGTCCTGTTTTTTAAAGCAATCAATCACACATTTGTTTTTTTCTGGGTATGAGGGCATAGTTATTGTTTATTATGCAAAGTAACATACAGCGAAACTGAAATCAGAAAAACTAGTTTGATCATTTAGATGCAACAATCATTTGAATGTTTAAAGATTGTAAAACAACAAAACATTTTCAAATTACAGCCATTAAGTCTCACTGATGGACTTCATTTTGAACCTTTTAGCATCATTTCATATGAGGATGAACATGTAAAAATTAAATCATAAATGGTGTTTACTTTGAAAGTGCTTTACAGTCACAGTACCATCCACCAGTGCACACACACATTTACACACTGATGCTGCTGCACACTGCCGCCGCCATAAAAACCCTAGGAGCAATGCGGGGTTCAGTGTCCCCACATGGGCGGGCAAGGCGGGAACTGAACCTGCGATATTCTGATCAGGTCGACCGCTTTACCTTTGCACCACAGCCGTCCCACAGGCAAGCCAAACAAGACTGAATGTAGACTCAGACCAAAATGAGTAATGACCACAAAGCGCCATTTCTGAGGTGTGGCTCCTTTAACTTTGAAAACTGAAGATCTTCTACAGAAAACAATGTGTTCCTGCTGAGGAATCTGGACTTTCCTGTTTAAATAACAGATACAGAGGCTGACGCACAGTTCTGTTAACAAGTGTCATATGTTTGGGGTTTGACTAATAAATGAGATTCCCTGTGTGAGCTGCTTCTCTTTGACCAATCCTTTGCCTTTCTGAAGTGCAACTTGCATGTTTTATAGTACCTAATTCCTCAAATAATTGTTTATTTTAGCTAAGTTTGGTCATATTTAAAAAACCTCCATCCTTTGAGGTTGTATCTTCATATCTTGATGACTTAATGATGTCTGGCTTTGGAAAAAGAAAAAAAACATGTAGTTGGTGCGTCATTTACTCTCTTTAGATTCTGATCGCATGAATTTTTTTTAGGATCAAGGGTTTCATCATAATAACTCCAAAAGGCTCAGTTTGGTTTCCTTGTGTGATACTTCCATCTTTCTGCGACCCACTTTGATGACTTGCTGTCCTGGATTAGTCCAAGAAAGGAAAATAAAAAATCAAATTGGAGGACTTTTTCATTATTGTCTCCATAAAAATAAAAACAATGATCAAAGTTCTGGAGAAGAACGATCCGATCTTTCTCCATGTTGATTTTACTCCACCCTCTAAACATATCTTCAACCAACTCACTGGCCTGGTCAAACCCTTGTTTGTCGACGCAACGCCAATTCTTCACCAAAGTTCAGATATTTGCACTCATACTGCACATCAGAATTTTTGCCACACTGCCCAAAATGCACTGTCGCCAGACTGCTGCGCTTGTTGGCCACACCCAATGCTCAGATCGCACCGCAGGACCGCTGATTGCTTCTGTACATTGATGAACATTGAAACTTACCACGCCTGAATCACGTTTCGTGTAAACGCAGCAAGAGCTATCGTCCATACGTCACTATCAAATCCAAGCCCCTGATTGGTCAAAGTTCGACTTGGTTTAACTTTTAGCATGTTTCTAATGGCCACGCATTTTGTATGTAGAGCCGGTAAATGCAGTAAAAATTGCGCAGTGATGCAAATACAAGAGTTTTGAATGGGAAAGCCTAAAACATGCATTTATGCACTTTTTCATTGAGTTTTTATTGAGTGGTTGCTTGAACATGTTGCTAAGGGTGGTGTGAATTTAGCTTCAGATCCCACAATTGCCCGTCAAAAAGGTTCAGTTTGAATATTCTTGCGTGTTCAGTTTGAATGACATACAACAGCATCCACATTTCTTACAGGGAAAAAGAAGTACATATTCTAAGTAGGACCATGTTTTAGAACAGGTTCTTGATGAGAACTGAAGTCCATCCACACAGAGAGGTGAGCATTGGAGAGAGGGAGAAAAGAGGGAGGCGCTGTTGAGGGGAGAAGCAGCATCAGAAGAGGGAGAGGAGCCACCAAGCCAGCAAGCTCGCACATTCGATGCTGTCGGTATGACAGGTGGAAGCTGGTGTCTGTTCCATGTCAGGTCGGAGTGATGTGGGTACTGATTTACCGTTAGCATGTCTGATTCCTGGACTGTGCTCTCCAATTTCTCCCTCCCCGAGAGGAGCATGCTGCGGCGCTCCAAGAGGTATGCGCTCACTTCAAATGCAACTCTTTTTTATTTTGCTTTTTTCTCAAAATGTGCCCTCTAATTTTCAGACAGTCTTGGGTTTGTGTCCTCTCTGAATGTCTTGGAGCTCAGCAGGAGCTCTGGCATGAAGGTCAGCTGACTGGATTTGTGATCTAATGGTTAAGCGGCACGCTTATTGAAACTCAACAGGAGTTGCATGCAATTTCCTTGTGTTTGCTTGGCGTCTGATTGAAGCTGTGATTTGATATTGATGGATGCAGCACTGCATCATCATTTCTCATTTCACTTCCCTCAATTGACCTCTTCTCCCCACCCCTCTCCCTCCTCTTCTTCCCTGTCTGTCAGAGCCAGAATAGTCTCCTCCAGCAGGAAGGAGTCAGAGCAGCTTTTATCACTGTGAAGCAGCATCACCCGCCTCTACTCCCAGTAATAACGGGGTTGCAGACATGCTGACACACATGTTAAGGGTATATTTCATCTTCTCCGCTCCAGTTCAGTGTGTGTTTGTCTTCGCTTTTTTTTTTTTTTTGAGGAGTCAGGGGTTGTGACTTCTGCATAGCAACAAGAGGCAGCACTTCTCAGGTATATAAAGTCTACATTTAAGTGGTTCATGACAAACAGTGTCACTGTGACCTAACAGCTTATTTTAATGGTGGACTCTGTTTTTACTTAGGATTACAAGAACTATAGTGCTAATTTGGTGGAGTTAGGCTTAAGAAAGAAGTAAAACAGAGATGGTCTAATATACATACATGATTAAAACAGTCCTAAAGTTTTAAATGATTAGACTTGCTGAGGATGGAAGGAATTAGTCAGTGCACGGCAGTTCTTCTATAATACACACTGGTTTTTGCTCAACATAACTGTGATCTTTTCGACTAATGTTTAAAAGTAAAACATGAATATTCAATAGCAAATGAAATATGAGCAATACCATTTTTTAACTGCTACAAACAAAGGGAAGGATTTGTTTTTCCCCCATAAGGCTATTTAAAAAACTTGTCGCAGGCAGCAAAGCACTCGACGCACACCCCTCCACACAGACAGTGCTGTGGACCACCACATTGATTTCCTGTGGTGGTTGTAACCCTCAAACTCACATTATTGGCAGGACTGTGGGAAATTAGTTTAGCTGCAGATCTTATCAACAAACTCGCTGTCTTCTTTGTGTGTTTGGATGCTTGTCAGACCTAGCTACACATCTGTTCATGACAGTCTGCCGTATGAATTTGCAGCACCAGCGTTATTAGAGTTTCAGTTTTTATGCAGTGTCTCATTGCATGTCAAACATGAGTAAATACATGAAATCTGAAACATTTGCACAAACTCCCCAGTCTTAATAAGATCCTGCACTGCAGGAATCAAACAGAAATGCACTGACAGCATTTTTATTAGCTCAGGCAGATTTTCTTTCTTTTGTCAAAGGTTTGACATCAGAATTTTAGATGCCTGTCTTAATGTAATTATACACTAGATATAGATGTACCTGCAATAGTTCTATTGTGAATGCTGTCAGCTGAATGTGGCCGCTGAAGATGCTAGATGCTATGTAAAACATTCTTCTGTGGGGGACACTGCGACAGAGTTTGAGCAAACTGAATCCACGAAGAGGGTCAGTCTCTTCCCACTCTGACACACACTGCTCCAGTCTGCTCTCTGACTTCAACTGTCACTCGTTTTGCATAAACTTTCATTCATAACTGAAAACTGACTCAAAGATGACATGATGAATTTGACCTTGAATATCTCAAAAAAGTAAGGAGTTTTAAAAATGAAAATACAAGTTCAAGAGCCCAAAGTCTGCTAAATAGTTTATACGTTGAATGGTTTCTGTAGCTGAAAGTCTACTTGAGTTCTGTTGTTTTGTAGAGCTGAAAGTTTTTAGTTAAAAAGGGGGTCTTTGTAGATTCCGTAAGCCATTTTCAGTGGAGTTTAAAAAAAAGAAGTGAAGGTTGAAGAGTTATAAAATTGAAACTTTTGAGCAGTAATCTAAAACAGCTGAATACTTTCATAGCTGAATGAGCTGAATAGATGAAGGAGCTGAAGTGCTACAGACGTCCAAAAAACATACGGAAGAAAAATTGATCGCTATAGTGTGAATGCTACCCTGCATTCACACAATTAATACATCTACTAAGTTTCTAGTGATTAGATAACTACAAAAGTATAACGCTTTTGGTTTCCTAAAGATTTCATTTGCAGTTTATGTTCCAGAGTGTTGGTCTGTTTCCATTTTATACATACATTTAACTAACTAAGAGTAAATGGTTCTATTTGTGTCTACCTGGATAAAAGCAGATCATTGAAATGTTTGATCCATGTCTTCTTTGAAGCTCATTTTCTCAGAGACTCCTAGATCTTTTTTGGGGTTGTTATTTGTGGCTTCAGAGCAGATTGAGTTTCTTGAAGCATTTCTCTCCTTACATTTAACTTATTCTCTATAACTTATTATCACTCTCTATTTGGTGGTTCAAAACCTTCATTTCAATTCTTAATGTTGAGTGTCAACCATAGGATGCCATTTTTAAAAGACCCAGTCCAACAAAACAATGTTCTGATGTTTTTAATACTTTCTTGTTGTATTTTTCTATTGACGGAGTAGGACATATTAATAAAAATTAAACTTAAAATGTAATTTTTAACTTTTTATCTATGCTAACTGCTTTCTGCTTACAAACTGCTCTCTGCAACGCAATCAATAAAAAGTCAATGTAAACATGCATAAATGGGCGTTTTGGCCTTCTGCATTCATGTCTCGCGTTGCTACGCAAGTGTCTACTTCTTTCTACTAATTTTTGAGCTCTATTTATAAAAGGCGTGGCATTTGAAGCACGTTGAAAGTCAAACAGATCGTACTTTGACCAAACTCAGATTTGGTAGTGACATATGGATGGCATCCCTTTTAATTCATGGAAGTGCCAACCATTTGAAAATTGATCATGGAAGAGAAATGAAAAATTGTGGTTTGTGCTCAGCTGGAATTATATTTATGAGATAGTTGTCTTAACATTCTCAGCTTTATATATATATGATAATGATCATTTACTCTCTATCCTGTGTGAATCCAAATATTGGATTTGGAAATGGTTTGGAAATATCAAAGATTTCAATTAAACAAAGAAAAAAGAGAGAGATGTGAGTAAATTGTGGTATTACTTTCATGTTAGGGTATTTGGATCAAAATATCTCCTCCACACTTTGTCTGGAGTTTGTTTGCTTTTTATGCTGGAAAAGGAATACTCTTGGAGTAGCAGAAACTGTAGGTTCAGCCTGAGAAGTGCCTCTGCTTTTACAAGGCATGCTGATGCTTTAATGGTGTCAAAATGTTCACAAAGGCTCTTTATGTACAAGCACTCGGTTGTGACAGAATGGAATGCAGCCTTGAGCCACTTCTGCATAATGGATACATGCTTCCCAGAGGGATGCGGAAAGCTTCCAAAAGAAGAAAAGTCAAAACTTGTCTGTTCTTTGACATTTTTTTGGGGAGCAGCAGCCTGAGTGAGGAAGAGGCAGAAAGTAGGTCCTCTTAGTGAAGCAGTCTCTTTCTCTCCTGCAGTCAGCCAGAATCTAAAGACTGTTGTATGGTTGGAAAATTCCCTCACATGTAGTCACTGTACGGCGGTTTGCCCCGGCGGCCTGCATCACAGCCGCTCCTGCGTCACTCCATCACTCCTCCGTCTCCCCCTCAGGCTTTGGCAGGTGAAGCCTGGATTGGCTCAGCCCTTAATCCATATTTATGAAGCTGCCTCTGTTCATTAGTCTGCAAGCAAGCAGCCAGATGAGTGACAGTCACTCCTAATGAATCAACGCTAACTGAATGCTGGTTTTGTCTCAGTGGGATTCTCTGTGTGCTGCACGCTCGTTGTCATCTTCTCCCATCTTCTCTTGTCTGCACTTCATTTGTTTCTCTTTGTTCCTCTATTGTTCTCCGCTGTGTGTTTCAACCGTTTGGCTTAGTTGCAGCAAAGGAGTCATTTGTTAAACCAACTACAGTTCCAGCAATTCAATATTATGTGTCCAACACAGAATTTGTAGGTTCTTGTTATATTTGTAGAAGAAAAGATTTCAATATGTTACTTATTTTTCAAACTTTATTTCTACAATTTATTTAATTCTTTTGTTTACTTCAATATTCATTGATATCATGTATTCTGTAGGAAATTGACAATCCAAATGTATTAAAGGTAGCAAAAATTAGAACATTCGTTTTAACAATGCACAGGTATTCATTTTTAGCAGTTATAAAAAATATACCAAGCCAACCTAAGCTTTTTACATCACTAACTAACTATATTACCATTGGATTATTGGATTAAATTTAGGTTAACCTGTTGAGTCGTGTCAATAAATAATACATTTTAAAAATCAAATTAAAAAAAAACATAAATCCAGATCAACACCCAATAATTTCATTTTGACATACATTAATTTATAGCATATTAATTAGGGAAAAGATTGCTGTTAAGGTTTGGATTTTTGATTTATTTGAAGTTATCACAAACAAATGTCTTTGTAAAATGTTGCTGTTTTAACAATTTTGTTTAACTGCAGCTCCCGTATCCCGATCAGCTCCCGTAGACCTTTAGCTCATGAGTTTTTTTTCTGGAGAGCAGAATAAATGAAGTCATCATATTTGTTTTCAGCAGTTTGGTCACAGAATGAGTGAAGCTGTCAGCCTTCACAAAGAGTTTTGTTGTTGCAAACAGCCATAAATGTCAAAATCTGCTTACGAAACAAATTACCTTTTCGGTCCTTTTCCTCTTTCATCGTCCTCTGCACACACAAAAAAACTGCTGTTTTCACCTCCATCCATCCATTTTTCATATTGTGGAATCAAGCTGTCAGACTCTCCTGGATAAAATCTCTGGAGTCTTCATCTAGCTGACCCCCACAGCTTCTGTTCATTCACGGCCCCCCACTTCCCTCTCCTCTTCCTCTGCCCTGCGGCTTTTCAGAGCAGAGCGCTTTAAAAGTTCACAGAAAGTACAAAGTGCTTGTGCACTTCCCAGGAAAATTGAGGAAGACTCTGTGTGTGTGTATATGTGACGGGAAAATTCCCCAAACACGCATCACCAAATCTCCGACTTGGCAGCTCATCCCTCATAAAGTGCGTGCGCTCATGTGCGTTTGTGTGCATCAGATCTCCCGCTGCCATAAACTGCTGATGCTGCACATCTCAGCAGATGGTAAAGGACACACACAAACAAACACAGCACGCCGTGTGCACATTACATTCATCACACATGAGCGCTTCCCCCAACCTCAGTCGACACAGGCCGCTCCTTCACTTTAACCTTCGAATGTCAAAACCTGTGAAAAAGACCAATTTAAAGAAAAAATGAGTTTTAGAAACATCTGAAGCTTTAAAGAAAGACCCACTGATGACTTCACTGAAGAAAAGACCTCAGCTCTAATCCCTTGCTGTCTGTCATGAATGCATTCAGAGAGCAGACAGCACAAAACCGCCTCATAATTACAGCCTGCAGATGTGACGGGCCGTTTAACACGACACCGGTGTGCCGTTAGTGTCTGACACCTGCTGGTTCTGTCAGAACACTTCCTATTGGTGTGCTCGCTCCACTTCAGATGCTTTTCCCGGTCAAATAACCTCCATTAGGGACTGGTGTTCATAAAAGACAATGCCAAACAAAGCTGCATCCTTTTTTAATTTAGTTTTAATGGGGACTAATGGAAATAACTTTGGTTGTTTTGTTTTGGTTTGTTTGGGCTTGAGAAGCGGCTCCAGAACAAATGTGCTGCTCGACAAAGACATCATGCCGAAGCACCAGGAGGCCTCATTACGGTCTCCATCTGTAATTTCCTGCTACGCCTTTTGTCATCACAGGCTCAGTCAACGGCGAGCTTCAAGTAAACAATAAAGATGAAAATCCATCTGAGCCTGACTTGCTGGTGTGTCTGACGTGTAAAGACTGCACCTTAATTTCCTCTCGTCCCCATTCTTCTGGGGAATGGTGTCACACTTTGAGAGCAAATGACTGTCGTTTGTTCCTGAACTTTTCGGCGCGACATCAACCTCATAAAGACTTAATGATGCCGGCTGTAGATTCATTTTTTAATCTTAATTAAAATGCGGCTAATTTGTCAAACCGGCTCCTTTGCAGATGTCTCCAAATCATCTCACTGAGAGACGGATATCTCATTTTAAAATAAAAGGAGCAAATCGTGTGCAAAAACATATAAAGCTCTCGTGCCTGTTTCCAAAAATCTGTTAATGTCTTCTTCAAAAACCCTTAAACAGACACAACCATGTTCTGCATTTTTGAATAGTCTTTTTTTTCTCATGATTACTTTTAATAAAGCATGTTTTTCCTAAAATTATTTAAATGGGCAAAAAGTTTTTGACAAAGAACTGAAAAATAAATACTGTGGTGTTGCTAAACCGGATTTAAATCTATAGTGAAATCTTTTAAGACAGTAAGCCACTACACCCACATTGTGCAGTGAAGCGAAAAGATGAGGTTTAAAAAAAATTAAACCCTTACTAACTTCTAGTCTGGTTATTGCCTGAAACCAGAACACTAAAACTAGTTAACCTTGTACTGAGTGGAGACTATCTTGGTTAATTGCACTTGGTTCCTGTCTAACCTTGCTTTTAAATGAGCTTCAATCCAGAAAGTGATTGGTTGCTGCTGGGTCAAGATAAGTGCAGATCAATACTTTTGACATACCTCTTTTGTGGACTTGACAGGTTCTTCTGTAGCTGTTTTTATTATCATTTTCTAGACTTGCTCTTTTGATTGATTAGTCACTGTAAGCGGCCAATTTAAAAAATATATAAAATGTAGCATTTCCAGCTAAATTTAGGAATGCGCTTAAAGACCCTCTCAAACACAAAAATTACATTCTTGTTGCATTTTTCTTATGATATTACATATAAAGCATATAAAAACAATGCCTTTCTGAGTATTTTAAAAAAATATTTTTTCTGCATTTTCTAATATTTCTAAAAAAATTTTGAATTTTTAAAGAATTCCTGCCGCCGCTCTGTGGAAACTTTTACCTAAAAAAACGACACAAGTTTTTTTTTATTTTGTCTAAAAATGTCATAATCATAATTAAAATAACCACGCTTTTACAATAAACCAAAAGATGATCGGAGTAAAATTTTAAGCCTTTCTATATTGAGCTGCTATATGTATTTTTACTAGACATGTGACAAGTGAACAGAAACATTAATTTGATGAAAGTGATGCTGCTTCTGTAGAGGGACATCATAAGCTTATTGTTTACACGTGAAGTTTGAACAAATAACAGTAAATTTGAATATTTAGCATTTTTTTGAGGAAATGTCAAAGATTTTGGTAAAATGATGGATTATTACAAATTTTGCCAGGAATGAGGAGCTATGCAGTGTTGATGTGACTTTTTGCACACATTACCACTACCCCTTACCCCCGTGTGGTACACGTGTGTGTTTCAGTGTGGAGCAGCTGCTGCTGCCTCAATGAACATGTCACGGTGGATGCATGAATCCCATGCACACGCATGGCATGCGAGCACAGATGTGCAATGCAGTTGCGGCACTGCTGGGGACTTGTGTCGTTCCTGGAAACAGCAGAGTTGACGTTCGTGATTGTGAGCTGAGCTGTGATGGACGCAGCTCCATTTAGATGAACATCTGCACGTGTTTTTGTGTGTGCGGTTCACTGCAGCGCTCCTGTCAGATGGCGATGCTGCTGCAACAAAGTCACTAATTTGAGTTTGTTTGTGTCCTCAGCTGCCGAGCGAGCAACAGGAAGAGCCTGATTGTGACGTCCAGCACCTCCCCCACCCTGCCGCGACCACACTCACCTTTGCATGGACACACAGGTGACACAAACTTACACACTCTTATCTGACATTTGAGACCTGTATGGATTCCCTTTTAAAGGGTGTGACCGTTTCAGCATGAGGGACCCTTAATGGAACTCATCATCTGGAAGCAGCATTTTTGTAGTTTTCCTTATTGGAAATCTATCAGGTTTTTATCTGTGTGACAGCATCACTCTGACATCTGGGAAATGAGAGCATTAAAAATTGATAGAGAGATGTTTAATCCATAGTCTTGAAAATAAGCCGTATTAAATGAAGATTTTTTTTTTTTTTTTGCTCACGCTGAACTGGAGATAGATAAGCAAATAGTGACAAAAATATGACATAAATCCCTCCAAACCCAACAGCAAGCCGTCATATCCAGGTGCTAACATGAACATGGAGGGAGGAGACAGAGGACAAATCAGTCTATGATGGAAGGAGAGAGGGACTAATACGAATGATGAAAGAAAATGTTGTCATTTTTGAGAGGAGAACACACATTCAGGTCTGCATTTGTATTGTTATTGGTAGTTTTTTTATAAGGGAACAGTGCAATTTAAAGAAGATTAAGGAAAGGACACAGGCTTAAAAAAGCCTGAATTAACCAAAAGCTCATTTTCATCTGTTGTCCATTGGCCATGATGTAAAAAGGCAAAAAAAAGCATCCAAATATTTTGGCATGTGGTAAGTGTATCATGAAATAATTTAGAGATAGCGTAATTGCACGCACTTATGACGTGTAGGTGTTATTGTACGGTGCCCTTACGCCGCACTCTAGTCTTTAGTAAGGACCAGCCCCTTACCTTCCGCACGTGAATGCTGCACCCACGGGATATGCATGAGATAAGTATCCGCAGCACGTTCATAGGATGTCCAGACAAACTACACCCTTAATAATTTCCTAATTTCTAACAGCCTGTAAGGAGTGTGTACTTAACACATGAACAACACTGACCTTGTGCACTGCGCAGGATTTAGGGGGATTAAAAGAATGAAAGGTCTCTCTGCAGCTCACCAAACCTTGACACTTTGTGCGGGCCACCTGCCTGTTCTGTATAAGTTGCCCATTTTTTGCCAGCAGACAGAAAACCTGTGTCAACGTCTAAGTGCAGATGTGACTAAGGCTTAAAGAAATGATAAGATTAGGCCACCCCAAAACTGACATGTGATTCTCTCGTGTCTTCATCTAAACAGAAAAGTGCACAAAAGACTAATGTAAACTTCATAAACAAACATGGAAACATCTGAATTTTATTAGTTTTAATGCGTAACATCAACAAACTGATCAAAAATTAAATATTAATGATAAACTTGCTGGGAAGCTGAATTAAATCTTAACTTTAAAGTTGTCTGATGAGAAATTGTCCAGGAGTTTTAATGTTTAGTCGATTTGTAATAGTCTGTTATGTCTTTTATAAGCTGTAGTCTTTTAATGCAGACAGGCTCTGTCCTCATAGTACATTAAGTCTGCTTGTAAATCAGTGCAGGAACACTTCAGATGTTTATTTGTAGAACTTTTAACAGACTGTGGTTTTGGCAGCTGACTCAGAAGATGAAAAAAAAACCTTTAATCATAATGTGAAGATGCTGTTCCTTCTAAATCTCAATACGGATCTTAGAATAGAGCTGCTATTTAAAACTCTGGTAACATTTTCTTCACTAAATTTCAAAAGAACTGCTTTAAAGTTGCTTCATCTGTTCCTCATGTCTTTATACTTCCAAAGACTGATAGGAGACTGCTTGGTTACTACGGTAACTCTTGATTCTGTGTTTAAGATACTGCTAGGAAACTGAATATACTAAAAATGATAAATAAAAATGCTTTGCAGGATTAAATTTCTTGTGTTTGGGCTTGAGTGTTCAGGTTTTACCCCAAAGCAAGCTGGATGTCATCAGCACTTTCACTTCTGGAGCTGCTTAAAATGCACCAGTGGGAGCTGATTCTTTCCAAAGCTATTTTCTTTTTGCTCCCAGCGCCCCCAGGTCCTGAATATAATCATACTTTCAATCATTCAACCATTTATCACTAATCAAGCGGTGATTCCTCAAAGTCTAAAATCCCAGCTGGCTGATGAAGGCCATTCCTCTCAAAAGCGGCCTTCATTAAATGTTAAAATTTCTCGTTTCCTCTCCATTTTAAATTTTTCCTTTGTTTCCTCCATGATGGTGGGCAACACTTTCTGTTCCATTCTGCTCAGCCCAAACTTTCTCCTTGTGACAGACAGGCCTGTCTTGCAAGGAAAAGGTCATCCGTTTGCAGATTGGCAGCTCTGTGTGTGCTCTGATTTGTGATGAATTCTGTCAAACAAATCTGCCTCTCATCTTTATAATTGCACCGAGGGGTAGACACAAAGATGGCTCCTTTCTGCTCACTATCTTGTCTCACTTTCTCTCCCAATTATAGCTGAAAATTTGTTATCCTTGGCCTCACCTTCCCTGAAGGCAGCGAGCTACAAAGCACGTATTACATTTTCATGTTTTTTCGTGAGCTGGAGCATTTCTTAGTTTTTTGCCAAAGTAGGTCACTATAGTTTAGAACATGAAGAAATCTAGAAGCAAGTCTTCTACTGTTTGAGCCTTCATGACAACACCTACTAGACAGGCCCAGCTGGAAATGTAGCAGAAATCTGTTGGCTTCATTCTTCTGGCCAACATCACAATAACCACCATGTTTAGGGGAAGGAAGTATTTCTAAAACGGTAGCTGTAGCTTTAAAGCACTGGACAGTGTAAACAGAAAAACGAATATTAGTGTTATGACTAAACTGTGTTTTACTCAAGTTTTAAATATTTCTCCAGGAGATGTCAGATGTTGTTTTTGTAAAACATTTAAACTTTATATTTGGAATTGCAGCCTTTAAACATTAGAAGCCCTGGAAATGACATTAAAAAAAATTCCTTATATTTATAATTTATGGCCACAAATTAGTCACAAATTATTTTTTGTGCCTAAATGAGTATTTTGTGGCCACAAATGAACATTTTATTAGCATTTCATAGACACAAGTTTGCATTTTTAGGACACAAATTAGTTTGTGGGCACAAATTAGTATTTTTAGGGCACACTTTTTTTTGTGGGCATAAATTAATATTTTGTGGGCACAAGTAGTGTTTTGTGCGGATAAAATATTATTTTAGTATCTTTAAATCTCACTATTAATTTGTGTGCACGACGCGATAATACAATGCTAATTTGACCTCACATTGTGCAAAATTGTGGCCATAAAATTAATTTTTCATCCATTACGTTTATGCAAGTTTAATGGCCCTAAAACGCAGGTCAAACCGCACTAACCAGGGCTTCCCTTCAGCTTTGTTAGCTTCATTGGGTTCATTCAAAATTCCTTCAAGACTTTTAACATCATTTGTCAGTGCAACATAGACGAGTGCTTTTGTGGAATAGATCATCAAAAGTTTCACACAGTGCTTATGCGTCCAGTGTAACAATCAGACCTTGGTGTCGCTTTTTCTTCAGCCTCATGCATGCAGCAGAAAACTGTTTGTGAGACAACTCAGATTAACAAGCAACGTGTTTGACTAACAATACGCGTGTTCACCAGAATGTGTGCGTTCCTGGTCTTCACTGCCAGCCTCAGAGGCACAGACTCCCATCCCAATGAACACAGATGCTCCCATTAATATTTGAGTCTGTGCTCTTTCCAGATGCACTGCTGACATAAATGTATAATTGATGCAGAAATCTCCCCCTGTTCTTGAGCCCCCACCCACCCTGACTCATCTGTGTTCAGCTTTTCATCCCTCAAGCCTTCCTTCCAATCATTTACTAGTTACACATCCCCAAGCATCCACTTTCACTGCAGAACCTGGCCTTGAATGTCACACAACTCTATATTTACAGCCTGTTCATTAAAGAAAAAAATTGATTTATTCATCTGGGAGCAGCACCAAAGAGTCTGCTGTAAATCTCCTCACCTGTCCATCAACCCTACCAGCATCATTTTAAGCTGACCGTCCAGGGCAGCGGGTCAGTCAGAAATAATGCATCAAAGCCAGATGTTTGAACTGCAGTTTTTTAAGGTTTAAACTTAACAGTCAGTCTACTCGAATGCTGGAAAGTAGGGTGCCTGCACAATAAAGACAAATGTATATAAGTTATTGATGAAATGAAATTGAGAACATTAGAAGTGGAAAGTAAGAACACTTTTTAGACTATTTAGATTTCTGTTGATACATTGCAGACTTTGTATCTGCTGACACTTTAATTTGATGATGTGGTTAGGCAAAAAAATAAAGTCATTTTATTGTAGTTTATAGGTGCTTCTGGTAATTGCAAGTATAAAAACTTTTTACAACACAGGACAGACCGTTAACAACAGACTCATGACATTTTATTGTTGATTAATGAACCGTTTATGCAAACAAGGTTCCTGACTCAGTGTTTTTTTCCACGTTCTGGTTTTTTATCAACCCCTTCCTTTTACTTAAGAAAACAATCTGCAAAATTTGCCAAACCTAGGGGTGTAACAATGAATCGATTTCTATCCCTATGATCAAGCCAGATCGATCAGTGTGAGGCAGAATTGAATCGAACTATACCATAAAAAATGGTTTCAAAATGAGGCATATAAGGAGATTTACTATAACATAAAAAATGACCAAGTGCTGTCACAGCGGACAATACACATTTGATGATAGCAAAAAATTATCAATCCATCATTACAGTCCAATGTGTGGAAACACTTTGAATTGTGCAGACTTGTGACCATACAGTGTGCTATAATATATTATATATTTATATTTTGATGTGGAAAAACAACAGTGTGCTGAACGTAATGAAATGAAAATGTAAGTGGATGTGACATTAATTCTTTTTTACTTGTTTGTTTCTACACATATTTAATTTACACTTGATTATCTTGCAAGAAATAGAAGGAATCTGTAAAACTTCACCTGCACTGTTCAGTACACAGATATTTATCTCTGAGTAACACTGGGTGAATTTTTAGCTAAAGATGTCCTGAATCGATTTTTGGTAAGTGAATCGAATCGCATTGGATTGTTCAAAAAGAACCAAAATCGACAGTGAATCGAATTGTTAACTACAAAAATTGAATCCAATCAAATCGTTTTTACAAGAATAGTTTTTTTTTCCTTCCCTATGGTAAAAGTATTTAAGTTATAAACTGACCAATCAGATGCCTAAATAAAAGTGGGTGCTGGCCCCATGTCGAATGTTCAAAACCTTTGAAAGATTTCAAACCTTTTACTGCTTACTGGGATTGTATGGCTCCAACATGACCAAACAACGGTGACTGAATTGAGTTTATTTTTTCTAGCCAGAAGCACATCATATTCCACAGGTGACGATCCAGTTCTCATATACAGTCATTGGTAAAATGTTTCTTTCTTTCTTTTTTTTTTTTTGTATTCATTCATTTCTAAACCCACTCTTGTCCCTCTCTGGGTCATGGGGGTGCCAGAGCCTAACCTGGCCACTTGTTGACGAAGGCAGGGTACCCCCTGGACGGGTCGCCAGTCTGTCACAGGGCCACAATCACACACCCATACACACTCACATTCACACCTAGGGACAATTTAGAGAGTCAGTCATAGGTGTTTCTGTTGTAGATTTACTTTTAATAATAATTTTTTCACTCTTTCTGCAAACTGAAATTCTCTAATTCAGTCACTTCACATGGTGTACGGACTTCTCTTTATCTACAGCTTCCACATTTAGTTTTGGTCTTCCATTGTTCTCATTTCCTTGTTCTCAGAATGATCAATCAGTTTTTGCTTGCTAATCTCCTCAGAAGCATTTTGAAATGAAGCAAAAGTGTTGCACCGAAAGCATAAAATCAATGTTTTTCAGAAGAATTTTTGTTCATTCGTTAGAGACAAATATCTTTCTTTGAAATCCCTAACCTGCATTACTTCCTGAATAAGTTTTTTTTCCCTCGTCATTGTCTTGCAGGCACCAGCCCACTGGACAGCCCTCGCAACTTCTCTCCGAACACAGCCGCCCACTTCTCCTTTGTTCCTGCACGCAGGTGAGGCAACACACCCTTCCTGTAGACTCACCTGAAAACTGCCAATGAATGAATGAATAGCTAAAAGCCAATGCTTCATAGCAGCGAGGAGAGCAGCACATTCACTTCCCACCGTGTCCCTCCTCTCTTCACTGCGCCTTATTGCTAATGTAATTTCTGTTAAATTAGAAGCTAACAAAGTGAGAATTAAAGCTCGAGTAGATGAGCTTTTCTGCAGCTTTTCAAATGGAAATGTTGAAGAGATCTGAGCTGCTGCTGATAAGGAGGTGGATGATCACTCTGAAGCTGCCACTCAAACTAGGATTAATAAAGCTCTCATCTATCTGGCCTCTCGGCTCAAATTGCTTGAGAAGAGTGAGAGAGTGTTGTTCTTTTTCAACATTTGTGTGTGTGAGCTTTGTTTTACACACCTGAAGCATGTGTGTATTTTAAACCCACGCCGTGATTAAGAAGTATTAATATAAACTCATGTTGATGATGAGGAGAAGAAAATCAGTCAGCTTGTTTCTAATCTTCGTTTGAAAGGATGATGTTTCCATGGTAACAGGTCGTCTTCTGTGCTGAACCCCTCAGCTATGTTCATGACAACGTCGTCAAACATTGTTGGGTGCAGTAATTAAAAAAAGAGCATTAGTGTTGGTTCGAATTGAAAATCCATCCATGTCCTTCCAATGACCTCAGAGCTTCAGAAGCTCAAAGCTGTGGGAACGCTGACACCACGTGGTTGGACTTGGTATAGCAAGCTCAAGACAGTCCGTCCCCACGGAAATTCACTGAAATATGCTGAAATCAGAAGTGACACCTTTACTCTAATAAATGAACATTTAATTTTAAACTTTTAGAAGAGCTGTTACATGTTTTCCTATTTAGGTCTAAAATATATAAATTGTCACCGGTTCTTTTCATAGTTTTTATGGACAGAATTTCTAGGTGCAGCCAAGGTCCGGAGGGGGTCTGGTTCGAGAACCACAGGATTTCCTCTCTGCTCTTTGCAGATGATGTTGTCCTGTTGGCTTCATCGAACCAGGACCTCCAGTATGCATTGGAACGGTTTGCAGCCAAGTGTGAAGCGGCTGGGATGAGGGTCAGCACCGCTAAGTCTGAGGCCATGGTTCTCGACCGGAGAAAGGTAGTTTGTCCTCTCTGGGTGGGTGGAGTGCTCCTTCCCCAAGTGGAGGAGTTTAAGTATCTTGGGGTCTTGTTCACGAGTGAGGGAAGATCGGAGCGTGAGATCGACAGGCGGATTGGTGCTGCGTCCACCGTTATGCGGTCGCTGTACCGGTCCGTCGTGGTGAAGAGAGAGCTAAGCCAGAAAGCAAGGCTCTCAATTTACCGGTCGATCTACGCCCCAATACTCACCTATGGTCATGAGCTCTGGGTCATGACCGAAAGAACGAGGTCCCGGATCCAGGCGGCTGAAATGAGCTTCCTCCGTAGGGTGGCTGGGCGCTCACTTAGAGATAGGGTGAGAAGCTCGGTTACCCGGGAGGAACTCGGAGTAGAGCCGCTTCTCCTCCAAATCGAGAGGAGCCAGTTGAGGTGGCTCGGGCATTTAGTTCGGATGCCCCCTGGACGCCTCCCTAGGGAGGTGTTCCAGGCATGTCCCACTGGGAGGAGGCCCCGGGGAAGACCCAGGACACGCTGGAGAGACTACGTCTCTCGGCTGGCCTGGGAACGACTCGGGGTCCCCCCAGAAGAGCTGGAGGAAGTGGCTGGGGAGCGGGAAGTCTGGGCATCTTTACTTAGACTGCTGCCCCCGCGACCCGGTCCCGGATAAGCGGAAGAAAATGGATGGATGGATGGATATATAAAATGTCATTTTTATTAAAGTACAGCATTTAAAGATAAGAAAAAAAACCTTTGTTTCAAGCATTGTCAGGGCATTACTTTGTGTTTGATACCCCTCCATGGCTTGTGTGTTTTTAAAGTTTTAGTTCACACTAAATTGTTCATCATCATGTGAGCTGTGGGGGTGTTTTTGAGGTAGTAAGAAGTTAGGTTAGTAGTTAGGTTGGTTTTCTTTAACAGCCTTCAGTGGGATATGAGTTACGGCTTTGTACCTTAAAAAGTTCAAGATAAATATTGATTCATAAATTCCTAAATTGTTACAGTGACCAAAATTGAATTGTACCAAACGTATATACCTTATTGATCAGAATGTGAGTGTGTTTTTTTTTACATTTGAATGCACCTAATGGTTGTCTTGTATGTAAAGGTCAACTTCAATGAAAATCATGTTTTTCATGTTTTAACATGGTCATTTTTATGAAGGACATACATAAAAGAATATTAAGCTCAAATTTGCATTTCTAAGTACTATATTTTTCGGATTATAAGTCGCAGTTTTTTTTTTGCCCAGCTTGGCAAGGGTTACAACTTATACTCAGGTGCGACTTGTATGTTCATTCATTCATTCATTTTCCAAGCCGCTTTATCCCTTTCGGGGTCACGGGGTTGCCGGAGCCTAACCCGGCTACTCATTGGCGAAGGCAGGGTACACCCCTGGACTGGTCGCCAGTCTGTCGCAGGGGCCGACTTGTATGTGATTTTTTTAAATAAATACCAACAACCACTGGAGGGCACTGTAGGTGTGTGTATCAGTATTTGCTACTGACAGCAACACAGAAGAAGTCTTATGCTGGGCATTGCAGAATTGTTCCAAAGCAACACAGACAATGAAGAATTCAATGGATTTAGTTATTTTAAGTGATATTAAGAGATCAGATGACTTTTCAGCATGTTCTTTATGCTAAGGCTATTTGAAAAGTTCACATGTTGCGTTAAAACCACAATTTTTTCTATGTTTTCATGAAGCTAAGTTAGCATCAACATGTTACGAATATATATATATATATATATACACAGTCTATATAGTTAATATATGTTTATTCTACTATTGCTTTTCATTCTGTTATTATGATTTGCCTTATAAGATGTTCTTCGTCCAGTATTTTGTTAAATACATTTCTCCTAGAAGTGTAACTTATCTATGTGATTTTTTTCATCTTTATTATGGATTTTTCTTGCTGCTGCGACTTGTACTCAGGAGCAACTTCACGTCTGAAAAAACAGGATCTCTTTGTTTAAATAGTTGTGAATCAGGAGCAGACAAAAAAATGCTGTCAGAGAAAGAGCATACTTGTGACGTAGAACATACGCAGGCCGGGCCACAGGCTCCCTGCTCAACTCTGCAACGGTTAGAGGAAAAGGGGCGGTGTTTCTCCACGCTAACAGTCCTACCTACAACTCAGAGGGAAATTTACAATCTACAGAAATTATGTCATAGAAAATGAGGCAGGCTTTTTGATTTTGTCTAAAAACAGCATAATCATAATTAAAAGACAGCTGGGGACTATTTTAAACTACCAGTAGATTGAAAGATGATCATAGTGGGTCTTTAACAAGGAGACATTGCCATTGCATGATGCTCCCACCACCATGCTTCTGGAAACTGTGATTCTTATTTTTCAATCCAAACAAAAGAATATCCAATATGGTGGCAACCAACACAAGCTGTGCACACTGGTATCCTTTAAGTAAGATTAGCCTATTGATTTAGCAGGTGATCTTTGTTCCTCTTATCCCATTTCTAATGGATTAAGCTTCTCTGTGATTGTAAACAGAATTAAGATTTAAAAAAAATTAAAACGTTGGTGCAAATGTACTTGCAGTCAATTGCAGGCACTTTATTTCGCTTTTTTATGTTGAAAAACTCTGAAATTCAAATATAGGGATATTGGCCGTGTGTGACAGTTTCTCACAGCAATAAAAGCAAACCCTGTCTTGTCTTCTTTACAGTCATGGACACAGAGCCGACAGGTAACTCCTCAGACCTCGTCTTTCCTCCTCCTCATGCCTGTTGCCTCCTCTGTCCTGCATGGCTGAGCACACACATCAAAAAGCACTCTGCACAGCCTATTCATTGCTTTGCACATATCACCCATTGAACTGAACACAGGCTGTTCAAGTGCAAAACGGGTCACAAGCTACATTTCAAACACAGGAATTTTTACTACCAACTTTTGAGCAAAAACGTCTCACATTTATTCTCTGAACTTTCAAAAATGCTGTCAGAATTCCTTGCCTATGAGTGTAACAAAATAAACTAGGGCTGGATGTCACCACAAAGTGACTGTATGAGTTTGATTTATATTCATAGGTTCACAATTTAATTTGAATCCCATTGGACCATAACTTAAGGGAATATTGTTTTTTTTTAAGGGGGGGGGTCAAATTTCCATTTTAAAACCAATTTTATTTGGTTATACAATCTGTTTTCATTTAAGAAGTGATTAAAATGAAATAAATAATTGGAACACTGACTGAAGAAATAATACGTTAATTTATTAAGTTCTAGCAGAAACGCTTTATTTTTGTCTGAAGAAAACACATGATGTTGGTTTAGAAGAAAATCCATTCATGGATTTAATAAATTGACATTGGATTTTTATTAATCAATTCAAATGAAATGATAAAACCCCCAGACATTTAAGCTATCTGAAGTAAATTATTAAGAGATTGTCCTTACGATCCCTCGTCAGTTAAACTCTGCGGAGACCACATTGTGGCTTCAAATGTCTCAGATGCAGTGCATCAAAAATCCATCAATCCTACGGGGACTGCTCATTAAATATGCATAGAAAATTGGGGGAGCATGTCAACCCTATACTATTGCTCCAAAGTCTGGGTTCAACAGGTGGAAACCTAAAAACGTAACTTTTTTGGATAAAAGCCATTAGAACTAAAAATTGGAAAAATATTTTTAAAAAGATTATTTCATTTTAATACATAATATGAATAATATAAAAAAAAAATCTGGTTGTGTTTTTCTAAGAAAATCCTGCATGTATTACATATCGGGAAAATTGAACTCAAGTAAAGCAGCTGATAAACATCTTTTAAAGTCTAACAATTGTTGATTGAGTCCAAATATTATGCTCAGACTTAGACTGTACGTAAAGAACATGAATTAAGATTCATTCAACCCAAACTTACTCAAATTTGACAAAACTGATGTCTCAGTCACAACTGCCCTTATGGGTCTGCGGGTGAAAAATTAGCACACCTGTATAAGGCACAAAGGTGGCCTGCACAAATGATCACGGTCGTGATCGAACACCGGTGCTTTCCTTAAGATGCTGCTGCTCTTGCAAACGACCATCTATGGGTCTGAACAACCCAAAAACCCGCAACACCTACAGGCCAGCCCCCATATGGGTTCATGTGACTAAGGCTTTAGCAATTACAAGCTCATCTTGTCTGTTTTCTGAGGCCATTTCAAGGCAAATTTATACTGTGTGTCTGGAAAACAACTCTGAAAGTAGAGAATTTCACAATAGTGTCTGCTCATAAAAATAATTATGGATTGGTAAATAAAATCGAATTGCACCCCTTTATAGTTATTTTGCAGATATTTTCTTGTTATTAGCTACAGAACTAAGTTTTTTGAGTCAGTTTTATTCAGAAAAGCTGCATAAATATTTCAAAAGAAACTCTGGATCAGTGTTTATGATGACATTGTGTGTGAATGTGCGTGTGTTTGGGGGGGTGGTCATTGTTGGATGAACTCCCTCATGCTTCATTGAATCTCAGCAGAGTCTCAAAGGATCCCTCTCCTGGTCGTTTTTGCACCTTTGACTCCATGTTCTACTGCTCTTTTCCCCACTTCATCTCGCTCGTTTCTGCTGAATTGCTTTTTTTGTCTTTATGTGACGGCGCTTCATCTCATTTATAACCGCTCTCAGGTGATTGTAATCTTTCAGAGCTCTGCTTCATTTTCAAGTCTCGAATGTCTGTTTTTAGGACGGATGGCAGGCGCTGGTCTCTGGCCTCATTGCCCTCCTCTGGATATGGCACCAACACCCCCAGCTCCACTGTCTCGGTAAATGCCTTTGCTCTATTCATTCGTATGTCTTTTATTATGAGCTATGGGTCCCCAAACGTTAGAAATTAATAACCTCTGTTCCACCCGGTTTTGCTGCAAAGCCCCTAAAGCTCCCCATGCTGCAGTAACAACTTCGCCACATTCTCCTGCGCCGTCCCTTTTCTCTGCCTTTTTTTGTGAGCCTCCAGCAGTTTGTCTGCACATAACTTCATTTGTTCATACTCCCGTAGGTTGCAACTCTTTCCTTTCTCTAAAGTATTCAATTTGGAGAATATATTGTGCTTCTGCCAATTGGAGGAAAATATACTGCACAAACAGCAGTATTTTTTTATATTTAGAGATGTGACAGTATCTCTTTTAAAAATACTTTGCTGGTTTGTTCTGTCAGTAAAGTTGAGAAACTGAACTATAGTGATTATTAAATCTTAGAAAGTCATTGATTCCATCTGCATTAGGTAAAGAAGTACTGGCATCTTTCCTTTTTTGAAGAACGAACTCCAGACTTCTCACCTGCTTAGAGACAACCTTTCGTTGTTTTTTCCTCATTTCTCAGTGCTTTTGTTTTTTCTCTCTCCTCTTTTAGGAGGGAGGATGTGTTGCTTCATTTGAGTCCGATTTTGATGTAAATTAAGAAATTACAGTCTTTTCTGTCTCAGAAATCAGCTCCAGACAGATAAATCCCAACATTTGGATCACTATTTTTTTTTTTCTATCCTGAAAGGCTGAGTGTGTGGTCCACTTGAAAAGATAACTCCCTCCCCACGCTGCTCCTTCTCCTCTGCCCCAACTTCACCCCAGCAGTAGCTCCTGAGCTGGTTGTAATCTGTGCTCCCTCTGTGCTCCTCCTCTCACAGTCCTCCTGTTCATCTCAGGAGAAGCTGCATCAGCTGCCCTTCCAGCCCACGCCGGATGAGCTGCACTTCCTCACCAAGCACTTCAGCTCAGAGAGCATCACAGACGAGGAGGGCCGCTGCTCCCCCGCCATGAGACCGCGCTCCCGCAGCCTCAGGTAGAAACTACCTACCAAAGTAAAAGCACTCCAGAATGATTTCCCTCTCGTAGCTGGTTTGCGTGGATTATAATGTTAAAAAATAAAAACACTTTGCTAAAAACTAATGGATGAAGTGAAAAAGGACATCGTGGTGGTTAATGTGAGAAAGCAGGGTGCAGCAGATACATTGGAATTGAGAGATGAGCTGAACAAAAGGAAGTAGAGCTATGGTTTTTGGATTATTGCCTTCTGAAAGTAAAGCCTGTACTTGGACTTTGTGAAACCTCTGGTCTCAGATTTTTCAAAAATATGTCTTCAACAGGATGTGCACGCTATTGGCTTGAATACTTCAATGCTTATAAGACTGCCAGGCTTTAGAATCAACGTTCACAGATCTATGATCTAGTATGTTCCTGGACGTTCATAAAGGAACACTGTTCAGATTTCTGTACTGGCTTCCTATGACTGTCCTCGTCAGATTCAAACCACTTGACACTTGCCTACAGCGTGGTTACCTCAAAAGCACTTTCTTACAGAAGCTGATCCAGGTCCACAGCCCTTTCTGTTATCTGTGGTTTGCCATTGACATGTGACTGGTGGCCTCTGTTCAACACAGAAAAAGCTGCAGAGCCACCTAACCATCAGTGAACTATCCAACGCTGCACCCACAGGACTACACAACCATGTGCAGAACATGGGCAGTTCAATCCCAGTTTAGTTTCCCCCATTTATTGCAGGGGATACATTTCATAAATAACCTGCCAAAGGTGAAATCTGTGAAGTCGGATAAATTATGTTTTAAGGCAATAAAAATCCTCACTACACACTTAAACAGACAGGAGCATTTTCACACATTTTTCTCTCTTGTTCAAAGTTCAAACATTGATAGAAAAAGAGGTCCACGTAATTATAGAATGAAAACAAATCTGATCGCTATGAAAATGTCTTTACTAATGTCTTTACCAATGAACACGTTATGCATTTAAAATAAAAAAAACAGGGTAAAAATGCTGAAAAAAATCTCAGAAACAACGAAACTGCGAAAGTTGAACAGCAATAAAGTGAGGGATCACTGTATTAAAAAAATGCAAGAAACTGAAGTTTATTTAAAAAAAAAATAATCTTACCATTTTAGAATTTTAAAATTTTGCTTAGTTTTGTTTGTAATGTGCTTCACCCTCAGGTTTCCTTTAATAAAAGCTTTACTAAATGTTATGTGAGAGTGGAAAAATGTGTATGGAGAGCAACCATTGACGGTGTATGAGAACTGGACCGAATGAGTGTGATGTCACCCATAGAAAATGACCTCCAAAGTGAAGCCAATTTAGTCACTATTTTATTCTGACACAGACATTGCCATGATTGAGCCAGACGACATCCATTAGCAGTGATTGATCTGAATCAGTCTGAGATCTCGTTTCTATGACAGCCAATCTAGCCAATTAGGAGTGAGCTTGCTGGAAGGCCACACCCCTAACACTTGAAAGCAGGCTTGAGAGAATCTTTAAGTAAAGGTTGTTGAATGTTTGGCGTGAGATCACCTACTTTTATTGAGGCATCTGATTTGTCAGTTTATAACTTGAATGACTTGCAGTAAAGAAAAATATGAAAAAATAGGTGCTAAAATGTTCTAAAAAGTGATAGCAGAGCAATAATGATTATTTTGAGTAATATAATGACTGAATAATAGCGACTTATTTCTCCATATAAGCCTATGGAATTTAGGCTTCTTGTAACCAGCGGGTACTTCCTATTTGAAATGTGAGGAGGGAGGAGTCACTAAGTCCAGTTCACATATACAGTCAACGAGAGCCACCAAACATGGACATGAATGAACGAGTCATATCTATTCTTCATGCGGAAGTATCACCACAGCCCCTCTTGCCATGTTTGTAAAAGTGCTAAGAAAGTCTAAACCTGAACCATTTTCTTTGAAATCTTAAACTGTTCTCGGACAAAAACAGCTTCTGGTGCTTCAGCTGTGAGCTCTTTGCCTCCAGCATGAAGCTGTTGGTTGTTTCCTGATCAGTCCAGAGGAGCTTTGCTGCCTTTTTCATTTTTTTTCTCGAGTTCCTCCACTGATGAATCTTTAAAGACTCACCTCAGAGCTCAAAAGGTTTTCATCCTGCAGTGCCAGCATGTGATCTGTAGAATATTTGTGTTGCATCTTTGACTTTTAACCCATTTTAAACTTTGTTCATCCAAAAACCAGACATTAACATGCTGCCTGTGTCAGTGTGAGCTTGTCAGTCTCCAAAAAGGTCAGTCTTTCTTCCTGTGACTTTTCCCTTGACAAGAGACGTTTACTTGTCCACCTGTGGACGTCTTTCAGTCCATCACTCCATCTGCAGCTCAAACATTCCCGCTTATCAAAAGCAGTTTATTCGACCTCACCTTTTCCTCTCAGACTCTGATTGTTCAACTCATCTCCTCCTCACTGCCGGTTTTGTTCCCTCCACTCACACACTGGGTCTCTTTCCTTCATCTCTCGCCTCCTTATCTCCACTGCTGCTCCTCTGCAGACAGATAGTTCTTTCATCCTGTGAGATGAAAGTGGGCTAGCTGGAGCTGCTTGGCGTGGATCTGGTCAGAGTCCTGCTGTGTCTCCTGATTGAAGTCAAGCTCGATGTGTGGAGCTTCGGCATTCCAGTTATAGTGCAAAATAAACCTGTTTGAAAGCAGAATGAAATGAAAACGATCATCAGGGTTGTTTAAATAAGGAATGCGCAAATGTCTTTATAATTTAAACGTCCAGCAGTAGCAGCAGCAGGGGTGATTAGAATGCTCTGCGTGTCTGCAGAGCTTCTTACAGTTCTGATAAACTCTGCAGAACTGCTGCCAATAGAGAAACTCTAACTTCAGAGATATGAAGAAGGAGCTGTGTAGATGAGAGGAGAATCTACAAAGAAAGAAATGAGTCTGAGAGGAGAAAAATGGTAATGATACTTCAACCCTGGAGATGAAACAGGTGCGAGAGGAAAAGAACATGTACTATAGAGAACAGTTCAATGCTAATGTCATAGCAGGGGTGATGCTGCGTTCACACCGCAAACGAAAAATCTATGTAACAAGCGTTACAAGCGTCAACAAGCGTTTCGGGCTTAACATTCAAAACTCTCAAGTTCACACGTAGCTAACCAAGTTTTCACGACTGTTTTCGGGCTCTACATACAAAATCCACGCCAATGAATGCTTGTTGCCAGTTAAATCAGGTCACACTTTGACCAATCAGAGACTCTGATTTGGTGGTGATGTATGAATAACGTCCACACCATAAGCTATATTTGCATTCAAAAACGCGCGTTTATCACGTTGTTGAACGCTCGTCACAAGACCGGTGTGTCCATAGCTGGACAGTCCCCTTCTCCTTGAGTTTAATTGGTGCTATTTGCTTTTTATCTTCATGAGCACAGCTTTACTTAGCCACAATTCTAAATAGTACATTCTTTATATTTCTTTACTTTTGACATCGAAATCTCCCAGTTCCTCTGGTTGCTGTGAGAATATCCTTCTGCTCTCTACTAGAGCCAGAGTGCTCTGCTGGGGAGGATCAGCTTATGTGATGCAGCCTTCTTCCTCCTGAGGTTCTTCTTTTTTCCCGTTTTCTTTTTTTTAGGAGTTTTTCCTCACCGAAACAGAGGGTCTTAGCGCAAGGATGTCCAGGTCTGTCTAGTTTAGTTAGCTATTGTTTATATTTTATGACAGATTCCATGTTTTTGTTAAAATTTTTGGTGTCAAGTCCAGTTGAGACAACTACCTTATGATATTGGGCTCCAAAAATAAAATTGAATCACTCTGCTCTCTGGCAGTGATCCGTTTTGGCCCATTGTGCATCAGATGACACCGATTTGGTCCTAAAAACTCCACAGCAGTGTGTAGAAGTCAAGAATTAGGAGGGTTCCTGGTAATTGATGAAAAACTGATGATTCCTGTTATGATTTTTATGTCTGTTTTGGTTTATAGAGTTACAGTTTTATCAACAAGTGTAGTTATTTGTCAAAGCCTGAATGCAGTAGAGCTAATCAAAGATCTGACAATTTCAAAGGTTAGGAGAAACAAGTAAAGAGAAATATGTTTGTTGCCTTGGAAGAAAAACTGCAGAATGGATATGATGGCATTATCAGCTCTGTACGTCCTGAAAAAATGATCATTTAGAAGCTGAAAACATCTTATATCATTTAAAGGACTCATTTTTATAGAGGCAGAGTCTGGGTCTCCTAATGAGCCTTTGCATCATTTAGGTTTATGAGGAGATGAGCAGGTAGAAAGATGCAAACAAAATCCAAAGCACGCAGCACTTGTATTGTACAAGAATGTTGATCTATGAGTATGAGTACAAGGTATGGATTTCCCACATTGTGTCATACAAACGTCATCTAAGGCTGCATTTAAATAAACTGATCCAAAACAAACAAAAAATGTTGGTTTTTTTTTTACATTTATGAGTTTACGTGCAAAAAAGAGTGCAGTCGATACAAAGCTCTGGAACAGACTTTTTCTTCCTGACTATTGAGCAACTTTTTTTTGCATCCTTTTCAGTGAGATCATAAATGTGAAGGAAGTGATGGTCTCACCCCCCTGCCATCCGCTTCTCTGTCATGCTCAATTAGGCCCCTCATTTCCTGAGCCTGCTCCCTCAGTTGGGAAGAATCAATGTTATTTTACCATCACACATACACACCTGAGTTCCCCGCCAGCCTCCCCATCTGACCGACTGTCTACACTGATTTACTTCAATTATCCCTTTTACCAATCAGCGCTTTGTGTGCCGGGCCCTCTAGTCCCCACTAAGACAGAAATGTATTCATCATTCAGAATTAAGGAGCGGATCATATCTTTATCCAAACTTTCTAAATTGCTGCTGAAGAAAATCAAAAGAATCCCTCACAACTTCTTTTACAGTGATCGTTTCTCAAAATAATGACCAAGATGTTTTTCACGGAGAGTGCCGCCAGGCGAATTTTATCTCCCATTACAGCAAAAATATAGCCATGTTCTAATTAGCCTTTGTCTGAAAGTCTCATGTTATCCATCCTGGGGATTCCTCTCCGACCTCCACCGGAGAACCCCTCCCCCCTTCCCCGCCAAACGGGAGATTTATTTCAATAAAGACTGGAGCAGAGGAGAAGAATAAGAAAGCAAAGAAGATCTCGTGTGAAAATTAAAGAATGTACAAAACAGCCCGAGGCGCTGAATCCATCTGTGCCGAGCCTCTGCTGCACTTTCTGAAGCCGACGGCCGAGCCGCCCAGGATCTGATTGATTTTCTCCTCCCAGACATGAAAGAAGACTTTCACAGTCTATGAAGACGTTCATCTGTAGCAGTAGATGGTGTGTGAGCTTTGGAGTCTGCTCTTTGTGTTCCACGTCAGTTCATCAAGTCTATAAAGCCAATTGAATGTCACCGTCAAAAGGATCTTTATTAGCAACATTTTTTTGGAAATCCTTTCCTTTGAATCTTTTGCTGCTTTCAGAAAAAGGATCTATACTGTCTTTGTTTTACAGTTATCCAAAAGTAAGATTAGAGCAACAACTATACAATTTTTTATGCTGTCTTTGTGAAAATAACAAGGACAAATACCGTAATCGCTTGGAGCACACACACACACACAAAAGAAAATAAAAGATAAAGCCGAAAGAAGTTTCACCCTGAACCATAAAAAGAATGTTAGTCTCATTTTGGTAAATACGTTTTGCTTCAAAACCATCCAAACATGATTGTTTGTTGTTTATGTATTCTCAGAAATGCACTTCCCAATAGGCAGACTTGCAAAAGAAGCTAATAAATCATTCTGAATCTTCTCAACATGTTCAATGTTGGCAATTATTTTCTTTATATTATGGAGATTAAAATAGTCTAAAGTTCTATCTAAATATCTGAACCTGATCCCGAGTCTTTGAAATGATTTATGGGAGTTTAGTTGCATGTTTGCTGATTCGTCACCAGCTTTTGCACTCAGTATTTATAGTAAATTTGTACTTTTACTTTGTAGTATCTTGAGTTATACATTGTGAACTATATAAAAAACTAGGCATCTTTAAGACCCACTTCAATGAAAATGGTCTTTTTTGTGTTTTTAACATGTTCTTGTAACATTTTTCTCATAATAGAGGACTTTAGGAAGATAACAAAGGACTTTTTTTAAATCCAGACAATAAATACTTTTTATGTAGACAAATGTAGTACTGCTGCAGGTTCCAGGTCCAGAGAGAACCATGAAAATTCACCATAATGCAACCTATGACAAAAAAAGGCAGGAGCTTGTGTGTGTGTGTGGGTGTGTGTGTGTGCGTGTGTGGGTGTGCGTTTGTGTGTTCACCTGTGTGTGCCTTTACCTGTCACCGGAACTGCTGCCACGATGACAAACTGCCTGCATGATGTTGGCTCGTGTGTCACATTCAGACTCCTATTATGCAGTTAATTGGAATCTGAAGTGCCAATGGATGACTTCAAGAATGACCTCACCGCGTGGGTCATGTGATCGGAGTGTGCACACCATGTGACTGTGTGCACAGATGACTCATTCTGGAAAAACAAAGTCTGGAAAATTTAAAAGATTTTAGTGATAGATTTATTACATTTATTTTAAAAAGGAATGAGTTGTTAAAAAATAACATCATGCAGGTTTTCTGCTTTATGTGGCTGAAAACCAGAATATTAAATCTATTTTCTACCTGCTGAGGGGGTTAGAAAGGGGGAAGAGTGTTGTCACCATTCTAAATTGATGGAATAAATAATGCAGCAGCGACCTGTATCTCAGTGGATTAACTCCGTCCTGGTGGAATTTTACACAGGCACTCACCTGCCATCATCTCACGTTCTCCTGGAAGTAAGATATTGAAAGGTCAAGGATACTGCTGCTGTTTTGTCTTCCTGCAGAGAAAGGTCGAAACTGTTTTTTTCTTTTTTTTAGTGGGGTGGGTCCCAGGAGAAGGAAATTCAGAGAACTGAAGTCTGCTGAGTGAAAGATGGATTTATATCATGGTGAAGCCGGTCTGGACTGAAGGAGACATCACTGTCCATCTGTCAGAGGCTGAAAACCCCCTGAGACTTGAGGCAGTTACTGCAGCAAGGCAGAGAGGGGTTTCTGCTTCTTACTGACAGACACACACTCCCTCGAGCCGGCAGACTGTTACTGTCTTCCGTTTAAACTGTGTCCGACCCGCTTTTTTGCCCCTCATTCTTGCTAACCTGGTCTGCCTAATTCCTGAACTCTGAATCAATTCGGCTAACAAGCCTGAAAGAACAGATATGCTACACTCTGAGGAAAAATCCAAAATCTTTGTAATACTTCAAAAAAAAATATGAATTAAATCTCATTAGACGGCAAATGTTATGACATTTCTGTGCTATAATTGACTGATGTAGTAAAGACAATAGTTTATTTACACACCATTAAAGATCTGCTCTGATAAAAATTGTGATTATGGTGTTTGATGATGGGATGTGGGGATGGGCTTTGTCCATGGTAACGGTCCTGCCCACAACTCAGAGACAAATTTCTAATGAACTCTTGTTGCTCTGCAGAAACTTTGTTCTAGAAAACATCCTTTTTTTTTTAAACAACATAATCATAATTAAAAGACCACTTTTTCAAAAGATGATTGGAGTGGATCTTTAAATGTTCATGATAAAAAGTTGTGCCATCACACATAAAAAAAAAACATTTTATCTGTGAAACTAACTAAACAAGGAAAACTAATATAACCTCAGAATAAACATATCAGAGTTTTTTGTTTTGACCTGATTTATTGTATATTTTTAAGGGTAGATCATTCTAAGACTTTAAATCAAAATGAGATGTTTCAGTCATAAGTCATGCCATGTCAATCATGTCGATTTATTACGAGATCTCTCGTCTGCCGTGTGGAAGGTCAGATCTTTGTTTCTTTCGGAAAAAGGAGTCCTATCAGAAAAAGCTGCTGCTTAAAATGTTTGCCGGAGCTTATTATGCAAAAAATAAACTGTCTTTCTAACAAGTCATAGCTGCGTTAATATCAGCTTTAAGACCTGGACATATCTCACTCTTTTTTATGACCTTTGTCTGGTTTCAGCCCCGGGCGCTCACCTGTGTCCTTCGACCATGAGATCATGATGATGAACCATGTGTACAAGGAGAGATTTCCCAAGGTTAGTCCTGAACACAAAAAAACAAACAGATTAAGCATGCATTAATTATCTGCTTTAAAAAGATCTTATTTTTTCAGTATTGTTAGCTTTTCACCTCAGAGTGCTTTCATTTTTAAACAGCAGTGGGAAGTGTTTTACATTTCCTGCAAACCATCCTATCAAAGCATTTTTACATTATCAGTGTTTATTAACATTGGAGTATGGATTTCAAATAAGTATTCAGAAGAGTTTTAGTTTTTCTTTTGTGTAATGCCGAAGTCTCTTTTTGTCCCCCACATGCACCTCCTTTATGACTCATCCTGCTGCCCCCCTTCATTTCTGTCCCTTCAGGCGACGGCTCAAATGGAGGAGCGTCTGGCCGAACTGCTCGCGTCGTCGGCCCCGGAAAAGGTCTGCCCATTGGCTGATGGGGTCCTAAGCTTCATTCACCACCAGCTGATAGAGCTGTCCAGAGACTGCCTGGAGAAAAGCAGAGAGGACCTCATCACCTCCCGCTACTTCTACGAGCTCCAGGAGAATCTGGAGAAGCTGCTGCAGGATGTAAGTCGCTTCATTTGCTGAGGTCATGAAGTTTTCATTTAGAAATTGTACTTGGAAAACATATACTTTTAACCAAAAGAAATGTCAAAAAATAAGCAGAATTTGAAAAGCATAGGTTTTAAAAAAGGAATCAAACTTGCTAAAGTTAGTTAAGTTGCTTTTTAAATGAAGTTAAGCAAAAAAGAAGACCAAAAAAAGTTAACCCCACAAATGAGAAAAACGGATGATATATATAT
>BSAI01000138.1:5916043-6145905 GCA_036245035.1 Adrianichthys oophorus
AATAAGATTTTTTGTGCATCAATAATTTCAAAGTTTGTCAAAGCTACTTTGTTTTCATTCTGTAATACTGGACTTATTATTCTAAGAAGGTTTGAACTTTGAGATTTTAAGCAAGAGAGAAAGTGTGAAAATGTTCACGTCTGTGGGTTTTACAACCTTAAAACATCTTTAATCCTGAAAGGTGAATTCCACCTTTTGGTCAAGCAGTGTGTTTAGTTGGCAAGGGATGTCATTTATAGATGTGAGTATTTATTCACACACACCTGCTGTCCCGTTCTGACTGATCTATTATTGGCATTGAAGGGAGGCGCCTGGTCTTAAGCATTGTGGGAGATTTCATACAGGGAGATACAGATGTGTTTACACGTGAGTGCCACGCTGACGTCTCCATTAGCTCAGGTTTTCAGTCCTCAGGGGAACTTTATTGCCCTCACAGGCCTCTTGTTGACCTTCTGTTCTCCTGGGACACACAAACAAAAAATATCTCATTCATAGACTCACGTATAAGCAGGAGCGGCGCACACACATTTTCCCGATTTTAATTTCACGCCTGAGCGATCAGTGGGGCTTGACTGATGAATCTTCAAGACAAACAGGGAGGGGGTGAGGAGGTGCAGTCTGAGGGTTTTGGGATGGGCGGGGCTTACAGGGGATTCCTTTGCATTTTATTGGATGACATGTTCAGATGGGAGGAGGAGGAGGATGAAGAAGGCTGTGCAAACGCTTTCACTGTGTGAAAAACTCGTGAGCTCAACATCTGGAGAGCCGTCCCTGGTCCCTATTCCAAGACGCTGAAACTGCAATGCGGCCTGGGGGATGACATCACCACAAGGGCGGCGTTAGTTTGGTGGGTGGGTGTGTGGCCAAGAGCAGCAGCAGGTGGAGTAGACCCTCAGAGGAGAGGATGTGAGCAGGTACACAGAGGTGTGGAAGCAGCCTCCTTCCCCACAACAATCGCGGACAAAGCTGTGTGGCGGACATGTCTCGCATGTCGTGGCAGAGAAGGCTGGAAGAGGAGGAGGTGCTGAAGGAGGTGATGAGGAGGAGTGAGTGGAAGGTCTTGAGACACCACTGGGAGGAGGCGGACTTTACAGTTAAGTTGGGCTTTTATTTCCTGTAATGACAGCTGCAGCTCATCCAGAGCTGAATTTCATAGGGTTGAATCTTTTTCTATGTGGAGCTTCAACTGCTTTGACTTTCCTGCATAGTTTTTTTATGCTTAAAATCTGCTAAGAACTAAAGTATTTGTTTTCATTATTCTCAAAGACAAAAGAATAACTCACACCCAGGGCCATGGACAAGTTTTCTTGTATTTACTATGTCTTTGTAAAGTAGAGCAGCTCTCTGACAGACTGATAAATTATATCCTCACAGCTTCTTGAGAAGCAGCTAATGAGTCCTGACTACCTGTCCAGAATTTACCCAGCATCCCCACAAATTCCATTCCCCCAGCCATCCAGGTGTAAAAATTATCCATTAATGGTTGTGGAGACAGGGATGTACAGAACTGTGCATCAGTCTTCATTTTCTTTTGACTTTTTGACATATTTTTCATTATTGCTGGAGTTCATTTAAAATTGTATTAAGCCCCAGTTTCCTCTTTCTTTTTCTTCAGTTTTTTTTTTTTACAATTTTAGACTATTCTTGCTTTTCAGTGGCAACATGTTTTTTGGAAAGCAGGTTTGAGAGATGAGTTTGAATAAATTTTAAACTGAAATTTAGTTTTTAAAAATTGTTGATTTGTTTAAAAAAAGAAAAAAGAAAAGTCAGAAAGCTTTAGATTTGAAACATTTGAACAATTTTGGGCTTCTTGAAATGAAGAATTTTTAACTTTTTTTAAAAACTGTATCATGGTTCTGCTAATCTCACATTTGGGTTGAAGTGAAACGCGATAGTAAACAGGGAGTTCACTGCAAAAAAAAAAAAAAAAGGCCCTAGAGATAAGTCAAAAATTCTTACAATTTGAAAAATTGTTTTAATAAAATCAAGAAAATCTGCCAATGGGATAAGAAACATGATCCTATAAAGAATCATTATTTTAAGAAAACTATTCTAGCCACTATGTTTTCTCAAGCGACAGACACAGCAGGCGTGTTGCAAGTGTTTACTCTGTGCAAGCAGGGGGGGGCTTCTTGTTTTTCTTTTGCTACTGTTTACTAGTGCATGTCCACCACCTACAGTTGGAAGAGGCTTGGTGCAAAATGTTGAAGCGTCGCAAATCTCACAAATCTTGCTCCAGGCTTTTTTTTTTTAAAGCTCGTTTCTGATTGATCAAAAACGCGTATCATATAACTCCAGCTGGTAACAAACCACAATTATTAGTTTCTCCTCCATGATCAATTTTCAAACAGTTGGCACTTCAGTGAATTAAAAAGGATGCCATCTATACGTCACAATCAAATCCGAGTCTCTGATTGGTCAAAGTTTGACCTGGTTTCACTTGCAACGTGTGTTAAATGGCCACACGTTTTGTACAAAGAGCTCAAAAACAATCTAAAAGAAGCATGTAGCTATGCGTGAATGTGAGAGTTTTGAACATGGATGCCAAAAAGGCACATTTACATGTGTTTACATACACTTTTGATTGAAAGTGGCTACTTAAACATGCATTGTTGAGGGTGTAGCTTTAAATAAAGATTATTTTGATATTGAAAAACTTTTTTGATCAGATTATTTTTCTTAAAAGACAAATAACAAGACAATCTTTTAAACAACTGTTCTTAAGATTTTATTTTCTCAGTGTTCAGATTCTTTATGGTTTAGAAAGTTCCGCCTTTTTGTTGAGGGTAGAAAAATCATATAAAAAATGTAGCATGCTTGAATTTATTTCAAGCTTCTCTGATATAGAAGCGTCTTCTTTGTTATCACTGGCAGATCTCTCAGACAAGTTCAAAAGGACAGAAAACTATTTAGTTTGCTGACATTGCACAGACAGTTCTACAGGAACATCTTTAAATGTATCACAGAAACACTCATCCATCTTCTGGAGCATCTTCAAACATCGGTCCTTTGCCCTTGTTCCCCTTGCCTAGCTATCCCACTCCTTCATCTATCTTTTCCAACTCCTTTTTCTCATGTCGTGACCCCATTACCAAACTGGCAGGAGGCCGACCCACCTCTCCTCCTCTTACCTTTTATCTCTCCTCCACCTCTACACCTCTCTTCGCCACCATCACTGCTTGTCCCTGCTGTCCCCTATCCTTCATCCATCCCTGCCGTGGTGCCTCAGTGACCTGCCGGGAGGTTGCCTCGGCAACATGCATCCAGGCCATCCTTAGCTGAAACCCCCGAGATACCCAGTTAGACTCCTGCAGGTCATCAGGGACGACAGCAAAGGCAGAGTGCTAACTCGGCGCTGGTGGTGTACGTCTGAGAAAAGTTCATCCGCCCTGAACTCTTTCCACGGTCACAGTGTGTCAGATGCAGCGCTCACATCTGGATGTAATTGGCTGAATGTGAACTGAGCTGGAAACATCACCTGCTGACACTCAAACAGGCATCAGTTCACTAAAAATCCATTTGATTCAAAAATCCTTTATCAGACTAAAAAAAGGGAAATCCTACACAGTTAGATAAGACAAGCAGAGTTGTTCATTTTTTCTGATGTGATCTGACATGTAATCCACCCTAAACTCAAATCAAAGACAATCCAGATGCTGTTTCCAGTCTAACAAAGGCAGATACAACTCAAAACAATCTGTTTTTCTTCTTTGTATTTTTCAAAGTTTGAATATTTGTTCATCTCTTTAATTTGCTGGTATGACCAACTTCTGACCTCATAATATCATTGCTATTTTAGTTGCAGTTCATGCTGGGATTAGATTGAAGGAGTTGTCTGTTGTCATAAGACAGGTCTCCTTTTTTAAAGTCCAGTTGAATCTGAGGAAGGTTTGTGCTGTTTCCATTCCTAACTTTCATAACTTTGCGTTTTTACGCTTTGGTAAGGTTATAACAGGGGTGGGACCTTTTATTGAGGAGGATTACAATTTATTCCAGCCATCAACTGATTGTTAGATTAATACCTCTGTGTTTTTAAAAAAGAAGAGAATGTTTCTACTTTAAAATGAATATTAACAAGTAAAATCATCGCCTATTGACAGCAGTATTTTTTATAACGCAACGGTTAGGGTTTTTGATGGTGTTTAGATTAAAAAATCCTATCTCATTTGTTTGTCAAACTGAAATAACCCTTACAGTTAGGGTTAAAAGACATGATTTTTTTTTCTTAAACATCCATATGCCATAAAAATAAAAAAAAACATTAGAGATGATTTTTTTTATTGAAATTATTGGACAAATCTGTGTCCCAGGTATGATGACTCAATAAATCTGTTATTAATTAATTATAATCTGTATATTTCATGCAAGACCTACAATACTGAAAACATTAAAAAAGGGGCTCCAATCGATAATTTTTTTAAAACACTTAAAAAAAAAACCTGTGGTTTTAGTGCAATAAAAATCTTGGAGGTTATTAATTTGCGAGCACTTCTGGGTCCTCTCAGGTCTGGTTCTGTCTGTAAACGTTTAAACTATATTCATGAATCTTGATGGACTTTCCAGAAACACCTGTAAAACAGGAACTCTCTTTTACTAAAAAATGCAAAAAGTGTGACCCGAGGCTTAGAATCAGGCCTTCACTCAAAATATATACACTTTTCATTTTAAAATGAATTAATAATAACTTTTTTATCATTCAGTCGATATTTATCATGCCATTTTTATGGTTAAAAAGAACCTGAAAAGGAACAGTTAGCCCCTTGGCAATATCACATTATTAAATTGGGCCCATCTGAATAAAGTTGTGCTTTTGCTGTTTAATTCACTCATTTTTGATACATGTTCTGTTGAGGTGACAGTGGATGGAGGGAGGAGTTGTAGTGTGTCTGGTTTAAACCCCAGCTCGTCCAATCACATGTGATAGGTGTCAGTGGGGCAAGACCATTGACTGTATAAGAAAACTGGACTGAGTGACAGCTAAGTCATACAGATTTTGTGTAGCCTGGTTTCAAGTGGTGGGGTTGTGACCTTCCAACAAGCTCACCCTTGATTGGTGAGGGTGGTTGCCATAGAAACGTTAGTTCAGACAAATTTGGGCCAATCACTGCTTACTGACCTTATCTGGCTCCAACATAATGAAGTCTGTATCATAAAAAAATGGTGACTGAATTGACTTCATTTGGTTGGAGCAGGAAGGAAGCCATTTTCTATAAGTGACAACACTCATTCGCTCCAGTTCTCATATACAGTCAATTGGCAAGACACCAGGCTTGAATTAGCAAATGAGTAAAAGAGAAGAACCATTAATGTGTTTATGAGCTATTAATTATGATTTATTGAATGTTTTTTAAAAGTTATTTAACCATGGTTTACCTGTTGACTCATTTCACTAGTTTATTGCTGACTGCTTAGAATAAAAAAAAAAAAAAACCAACATAATTTTTTAAAATCTGCACCATATCTCTAAAGTTTAACAATGTTGGTTATAACATTTTTTTTTGTTGTATATAATAATATTGTTATTTGTGTTTTACTATTTGATGTTGACATTTGCTTAATAAAAAAGCTAAATGAACATGGGGGAGTCATGTTGACTTGTCCACTGTTAATAAATGGCTGTGCATTGAGTTCGTCCCCAAGCTGTCCATTACTCACAGCTTAAACACAGCCTGCTACATGTTTAGAGTGCCTGCACATGCACACTCCCCCCCTCCGGCTCTCATTACAGTCATAAATAATTTATGGATTGAGGGTTACGGGGCCCCCGGGCCCCCACCTCCGTCAGCACGGCCCTGTCATCCAAACATGGCTGCACCACATGTTTTGGTTACGAATGGCTTTTCTTTTCTGTGTTACTTTTCCTGACACAAGCATACATTATAAACACATACGTGCCCACTGCAATCATAAATACAGACGGGACCACACCACACACACACCCTCAAGACTGAAACATGTTTCACACTGCGCTCTTTGTAACTGTCACACACAAACACAATTCTGCGCCAGGGTCAGTCACTGTTGCGGTGGGCGGCTGAGTAAATTGCATCGTCTCCACGCTGACAGTTATTTCATGGTGAATATCAGGGAGACGTGGAGGTCGCCTTGATTTAGATTTGCTCTCCGGAGTCACCAAGACTCGTTTGTTCTAGAACTGATTGTTGTGCTTGGTTTGTGAAGGACAAACACAAAGATGCAGCGTCTCTGCTCCACTTCATGCAAATGGGTGAAAAAAACTGAGTGAAAAAACTACCAAGAATGTAATTAAAAAGGATTGCCGACGTTAAAAAGTTATTGTCAGTAAAGTGATCGTTCAGTAAAACCTCACCTTTTGATATTTTAGAAATAGATAATTGAAAGAGAGCTTGGAGGCCTGACCCAGTGTTGTGTCTGTTTTTATTCTCAGGCCCACGAGCGCTCAGAGAGCGTGGAAGTGACCTTCGTCACTCAGCTCATTAAAAAGCTGATGATCATCATCGCCCGGCCAGCACGTCTTCTGGAATGTCTGGTAAGAAATGACTGAATGACGTAGCTGCAACTCTATTATTTTATCCAGGTTAAATTGATTGTGACATAGACAGGTATGCTATTCCTTGTTTCAAAAATTAAAACAGCACACATAAATTATGTCTAATACAAATTGTTTTCACTTTAAAGTAAAGAAAGAAGAAAAGTGTGTAGGTTTTGTGATTTTTCTTAAATTTTTATTTGATTTATGCTTTATTTTGCTAACATAAACATTGCTTATTGCTCCGTTGCTCATGAGGTTAAAATTTTAACTTTATTTTTGATATGTTTGATATTTTGTATCAATCACTTTTATAGGGAAAATAGCTTGTTTTTTCATTAGATTTGTTTCAGACATGTAATTAATTGTTCCACAATCAACATCATACACACTCGTTAATAATAACAGTAAAAACAACAGCAATAACAAAAATATATTAATATTAACAATGCAAAATATGTTTGAAAGGGAGCAGGCAGAGACTTATCTTAGTGAAGCCTTTCCCTTGAGAAAAACTAAAGTTTTCAGTTGATTTAAGATGTGATTTATTTCAACATAGGTTGAAAAGATGTGCATCAGAGACAAATGTGAACGTTGCTTCAAACTTAAGTTAGTATGGTCTGTTTGAAACTTTTCTGCCCTTCACACCCTCAAAACAAAGAGCAACTTTGGTTCAGACACTCAGCCTGGAAAAAGAGCAGTTCAAGTAAAAATAGGAAAAAAAATCCTAAAGAAGAGAGTGAGGAGGACAGAGGTGTAATTGGAGGTGCAGTGAAGGGTGAGGACAAGCAGACAGAGGAAGCTGTCCCAGGGCTCACGTCGCTGGTTTTGACTAATCACATGCAGGGGAGCTGTGACAACTTACACCGAAGTTTTTTACAAATGGAAGCTCACAGATCAAATGGGGGTTTTTACAGGAACAGCTGGGGAATAAACATCTCTGTCTTACATGATCTATGCATGTCTCAATGTTTGCATCTGCTGATGGTTTGGAATTCATGTTTTCATTCTTGAAACTACTGAGTTTGGGACAAAAGTTTGATGTCACATGAGTATCCCTAGAATTTTTTTATGTTGGACCACCGTGATCCCCACATGCTCTAATGCATCCTTCCTCCTCTGCAGGAGTTCGACCCAGAGGAATTTTACCACTTGTTGGAGGCAGCTGAAGGTCATGCTAAGGAAGGTCAGGGCATCAAGTCTGACATCCCTCGATATATCATCAGCCAGCTGGGTCTCACCAGGGACCCTCTGGAAGGTAAAAACAACAGTTTACACCAGAAATACTTAATTTTTTTGTTTCTCTTCAACCTATTTATCCAGTGATGGTTATTCTGTCCTCAGAAATGACTCAACTAAGCAGTTACGACAGCGGAAACCCCGAAACTCCAGAGACAGACGACTCAACTGATGTGAGTAGAATCAAAACTGCAGAACATTCTCTACTTCCTGAATAGAATCAAATTCAAATTGACAAAGTCAGGATTTGGCTAAATTGTGTTATTAATTTCAATTAAGCCTTCGTGCATTAGAAACTAAAAGAGAAGCTTTTTTTTTCCTAAAATAAAAAAAGGCTTAAAAAATTATTTATTAGATTCTATAAGTCAGTTGTTTCACTTGTCAATGAATATCAATTTCATTCAATTAATCTCTGCTGTTTGTTTTAGGGTCGAGGGACCACAGTGCCTGCAGCACCACAAACCAAAATCAAAACCCCTCGAGAAGAAGACTTTGAAAACATTAAGCTCATCAGTAATGGAGCATATGGGTATGAGTGCACCCTCCCAGCTGGTTTTAATGGGCTGTTCTTCTCTAACTCCCTCTCTATTTCCCTCTTGTAGTGCTGTTTATCTCGTACGACACAAGGAAACAAGGCAGCGGTTTGCCATGAAGAAGATCAACAAACAGAACCTGATCCTGAGGAACCAGATCCAGCAGGCCTTTGTGGAGCGAGACATCCTAACGTTTGCAGAAAACCCTTTTGTGGTCTCTATGTTCTGCTCCTTTGAGACCAGGAGACACCTCTGCATGGTGATGGAGTATGTGGAGGGTAAGACATTCTCGTGCTCGGTCCGTTGACTGTATATGAGGACTGGAGTGAGTCAGTGTGCCACCTATAGAAAATGACTTACTTCCAGCTTCAATGAAATGAAGTCAATTCAGTCATCATTTTTTTGTGATACGGACGCCGCCATGTTGGAGCCAGATGACTCCAGTCAGGAGTGATTGGTCTGAGTCGACACCTCTATGACAACTACTCTCACCAACAAAGACCCCTACCACTTGAACACAAGTTTATAACTTGAAAACTTTGCACTACAGAAAAAAATATCATTAAAAATTTAAGATTAGTAAAGAACTTGTTCAATAAAGTAGCAAAGCAAGAATGGTTATTCTGATAATAGTACTGTTTATTTCTCAATAGAAGTCTATGGGATTTTGGCTTCTTGGAACAAGAAAGTAGTTCCTGTTTGAACGCCAGGGGGGAGGAGTCACTCAATCCAGTTCTCAAATGCAGTCAATGAGTCAGTCGTTGCTGGGATCAGTTCAGCAGCACTAAGCTGTGTTTGTGTGAAGGTGGAGACTGCGCAACGCTGCTGAAGAATATCGGAGCGCTGCCAGTCGACATGGCTCGGATGTACTTTGCCGAGACTGTCCTCGCATTGGAGTATCTTCACAATTACGGCATCGTGCACAGAGACCTCAAACCTGACAAGTAAGACAAAGAAAACTTGGAGGGTTTGCATTTATCTTTAGAAAACTCTACAGAGGAAACTGGATGAAATAGGTTATGCTTGATGGGATTTTTTTAAATTATATTTTTGGTTGTAAAAAAAAGTAAAGTAAAAAAATCTAACAAAAGTAATAGCTAACTGAGAAGCTAAACTGAGAAATAAAACAAAATCAGTAATGGCACCCAACAAACTATATAAATACGAGCAAGCATACATATATATATATATATATATATATATATATATATATATCCACTGCTATACTCTTCTTAATATGCAGTCTGTACATATATGACTACACTATATAATCTACCCTGGTATCACTAACTACATCTGTACAGATTGTTTACATAAATTCAAACTGTGTATGTTTTTTTTAGTCTCCTCATCACATCTATGGGACACATCAAGCTGACTGACTTTGGCCTCTCTAAGATTGGTCTGATGAGTTTGACCACAAACCTTTATGAAGGCCACATTGAGAAAGACACTAGAGAGTTTCTGGATAAACAGGTGCTACCTCACATAATCCAGAATGTATGCCGGTTTTATCTCTTTAAGCTGGTCTTTTATATGATCCAAGGTTTTCTTTTTTTCTGAAGGTTTGTGGTACTCCAGAGTACATTGCCCCGGAGGTGATCCTCCGTCAGGGTTACGGGAAGCCAGTGGACTGGTGGGCCATGGGAGTCATCCTCTATGAATTCCTAGTGGGCTGTGCTCCTTTCTTTGGCGACACACCTGAAGAGCTGTTTGGTCAGGTGATCAGTGGTGAGTGGATATTTTTTCATGGCTGCAAACGTTTTCTTTTCTCATATTGTGGGAAGATATGAAAATTGCCAAATTTACCATAAACTGGCCGCCAAGCCACAGGTCCTGTTGCCATCCCACAATAATTTCAAAATTTCCTTTGGATATTCCTGACGTGTGTTTTGGTTTCATTAGTGGATTTTGAATTTTTTTTTTAAGCTCCATAAGAGATTGTGTCCCTAATCATTCTTTTGACACTTTCACCCGCAGTGATGTCATAATTTTTTGGAGGTGTCGTTCACTCTGTCAAAGATTCATTTCACCAAATCTACTAGGTGCATGCACATTTTGGTGATTTTTATTTTTTTTATTTTTTGCATCAGAGGCTCAGTAAGAAAGACTAATTGCAAAAAAAACAGTACAGTCCTCTCAGTCCAGGACTGTCACGGACCAAAGCAAACAGACCAGGATCTCCACAGGATATGCCCATCTTATGTATGTCTGTCGACAGATGTCTACCAACTGCAGGTAAAACTTGGGAAAATCTGGGATCAGTCTTGTTTTACTCCTAAACTTTCACTTGCCACTCCAGTCAATTAAACCAAAGTCCAGGACCCTCAAATATAACTGTCTCTACTCACAAAAACGCTGGTGGAAAAGCAGGTGGAAAAATGTTTTTTTTTCTTTAATCAGAAACATTCATATTTGTAAAGAAAAGCTCACTTTATTTGTAGATCTACAGCAGACTCTCAGTCTCAACTTTCACGGTATAAATCCCCTTTGATTCTTCATCCTCATCTCCTTTAAATTTCCTCTGATGTCAAGGCAAGTCCATGATCCTATTGATCCTCCCGTGTCTCCAGTGACATACAGTTTGTCCCTCCAGTGGGTGTGTGTGTGTACTCATCTGTTTCATGCTGTGAGGGGCTGGGATGGTAGTCTTGTACACTGGGCACAAATAATGACTACAAACTCAGAAAAAAACAAAATGACTTCAGGTTTTATAGATATGTCTATAAAAAATAGTAAGCATGTTTTAGTGGACATGAAGCTCGACAGCCTGAGTTGCGAACGGCAGCATTCTTTTTAGACTGAAAACAGACGGATCTGTTTGTGTGTTTCAGATGAGATTGTGTGGCCGGAGGAGGACGAAGCTCTGCCTCATGACGCTCAGGACCTCATCTCAAAGCTTCTGAGGCAGAATCCACTAGAAAGACTGGGCACAGGTAAAAAACAAAAATGTAGGGAGGGGGCTTGAAATTCCTTTACCCTTATGCGATCTTAACATTCCGTTTACTCCCCTTGTCCTACGGGTAAAAAAATGACCCTCACTACCCAATAATAAAGCAGCGTAGTTAAATATAATATCTAAAATGTATTGTGCATGATGAAAAACCATGTTACTTATAATCTCTACTCTATTCAATACATGTTTTTGTTACACAAGACTAAAAGATGATCACCAGCAAACTTTATGATATTTTTTTGAGCAGAAAACCAACTATCATAGGTGTTTTCTTTTTACAAACTAAAGGTTTGTTTAGGTTTAAATGGTTTGGGTGAATCCTCTATTCTGATTGGCTGCTGGGTGTTCCGGAAGAAGTTCCGGTCACAATATTCTATATGCGCAGGCTTCTTCAAAACAAACTTTTTTGCTTCATCTTCTAGACAAAAGCAAAGCTGTAAGAGGTGAACTGCCTTTCTGAACTGATGCTTTATTGAACCTATAGTGATGATCAGCACAACACAATCATTTTTCGCCTAGGGCGCAATGCAGCCCAGGGCTGGGCCTGATCGCATGCGTTAATGTGTTAAATTGACAGCCCTACTTTTTACCCACAAGAAAACACAAGGGTTAACAGGCTTCTTAAGAGTTGTTTAGATAAACTTCAAACCACAATTCTTTAAAAACAACATCAAGATGAGGAGTTTGAAAAAACAATAGAGAGAAGCTTAAATTATTGGATAAAGTTTTTTCCTGGAATGTATTAATCCTTGGTTTATTTATTGTTTTGTTGTAGTAATTACAAACCACAAATTCAGCTCTTTATACCTTTGTCACCTTTTTTAATGTTTCGAAGATGAAAAGGTATTTTTTATATTATTTTGTAGGTTATACCGCTTTGGAAATGACCCTTAAAACTACAGAAATTTCTGAAAAGTGTATAAGTAGGTTATTTTTTATGGTTATTTAAGACAATCTTATATCAAATGTGAAAGTCCTCAGGGCATCTTTGCAGCTATCAGTTTTGACCATGACAGTATCATAGTTAAACCTAACTCTGTTTTTACGGTCTCTTTGCCCAGGAGGAGCGTTTGAGGTGAAGCAGCATGCGTTCTTCACAGATCTGGATTGGAATGGCCTGCTGAGGCAGAAAGCAGAGTTTATTCCTCAGCTGGAGTCCGAGGATGACACCAGTTACTTTGACAGTGAGTCTCAGAGTTCAGTGGGTAGGTGTCTGAGGTGTGGGTGTCTGAGCTCTGTTTGTGTCCTTCAGCCCGCTCTGATCGGTACCACCATGTGGACTCCGAGGAGGAAGAAGACACCAATGATGACGAGCACGTGGAGCTCCGACAGTTCTCTTCCTGCTCACCTCGCTTCAGCAAGGTCCCGACAAAACTCCACGACTTCTTTAGTTGCAGTGCTTCCATCTTTCACTTGACTCAGGAAATGTGGAGCTTCTCCACTGATGTGAGTGTTCTGTACAGGTTTACAGCAGTATGGAGCGTCTGTCTTTGCACGAGGAGAAGAGGACTCCTCCTCCCACCAAGCGCAGCCTTAGCGAGGAAGGAGGAGACCGCGTGGACAGTCTCAGTGGACTCAAGTCCAGAGATCGGTCCTGGCTGGTGGGATCTCCAGAGATGTGAGTCTGTCTCCTTCAGAACATTCTCTGTGAGGAGACCGTTGAATTGATTCTGAATACTCTGCCTGTGTCTGGTTGTCCTGTCTTCAGTCTGAGGAAGCGTCTGTCGGTATCAGAATCCTCGCACACAGAGAGTGACTCAAGTCCGCCGCTGACGGTCAGGAGACGCTGCTGCTCCGCCATCATTGAGATGCCACGCTTCGCTATCTCCTCTGAGGAGGAAGGAGGGTCAGGTAAAGCCAAAACAACAGCTTGCCTCTTTTCAATAAACTTTTAATCTCAGAAGATTCTTACAGTAAAACAACATTTACTCTGGATTGTTTTCCATGTTTCTGTCGGGATATTGTTTTACATTTTTGGATTGTTTTTAATGTTCCTTAAAGCAGATAATCTTTTTTAAAGTCTCAACTTGGGTGTTTTAGGTGGAGCTGGCAGTCGGAAGAGTACTGGCCTGCTGGGCCCAAACGCAGTGAGAGGCCCGCGAAGTGAGGAGCTGCCGCTCGCCATCCCAGAGCTGCCAGTGGAGAGAGAGCTGAAGCTGGAAGAGTCACCCACCACACCAAGCTCTACCTGCAGCCACCAGAGCAAAGTCACACTCACACGTCAGTGCACGCACACCGTACACACACTCTGAAATAGTAGGAAACATAACAAAAGTTGCACCACCTGTGTCTCAGGGGATGTCCAAGGATTTGTTTGTTCTTTCCTCTGATTTAAACAAGTCAGGCTTTAAATTGTTCTCATGTGACTAAGATGTGGAGATAATCTTTTCCATGTAATGTAAAAAACTGCTTTTTTTGTATACAGATCGAAAGATAATGTTAACTTTAAATCTCACATACCTGCAGATGTAAATATTTCAGCTGACTTTACTCTCACTGTTTTCATGCAGCGAGCAGCTCATGTGAAGTGACTGAACGAGCCAATGGTGGGAGCAGCGCTGCTAGCGGACGTGCCAAAGCTGCAGCAGAGAGCGACTCTCCGTCTACCCCTAAGGCCATCAGCGACCTAGCGGCTCGCCGAGCTCGCCACCGTCTTCTGTCTGGAGATGCAGACAAGCACACGACCCCAAGCTCCAGACCGCTCAATAAGGTCATCAAGTCTGCTTCTGCCACCACACTGTCGCTGATGATCCCTGCAGGTCAGTGCGACTGAGCTGAAGAGCAAAGAACCTTTGGAAATAGATTCATTATTTAACTTTTACATGTTTTCAGACCATCACGGAGCCTCGCCATTGGCCAGCCCCATGTCTCCGCACTCGCAGTCATCCAATCCTTCCTCCCGGGACTCCTCTCCGAGTCGTGACTTGTCTCCAGCAGTGATTAGCGTTAAACCCGCCATCACCATCCACAGAGCCGGGAAGAAATACGGATTCACCCTCAGAGCCATTCGGGTCTACATGGGAGACACTGACATCTACACTGTGCACCACATGGTCTGGGTGAGTTTTCCAGCACAGCGAGTTTTAAATTAAGTCCCCTAGATATGTGTGAAATTTGTTCTGTGCATTTGACCCATCCCCTGGGGGAGTGGTGAGCTGCAGACACAGCCACCCTCAGGAGCCATTTGGTGCTTTATCCCCCCAATCCAACCCTTTAAAGCTGAGTGTCAAGCAGGACCCATTTTTAAAATCTTTGTTGTGACTCGGCAGTAGACTCGTCTTACTACCATCCAGTCTCAGGGAAGACACTCTACTACAAGGCCACTAAGTTGATAATAATGCTAAGTTATTTGATTTAGGGTTCCTCAGGGTTGCATGTTGGACCTTTTTCTATTTTAAAAGTTCTACAAATCATTATATAGATTTGTGTAACGTCCTCTGTGCTCACTCTCAGCATGTGGAAGAGGGTGGACCTGCACATGAAGCAGGACTCAGGGAGGGGGACCTGATCACCCACGTCAATGGTGAGCCGGTCCACGGTCTGGTTCACACAGAAGTGGTGGAGCTCATCCTGAAGGTACGGAAACAATGAGACTTTAAACATGTCATGTACATCAGAAATGCTGTAAAACCTCAGTTGTCATGTTTCTGTCTGGACCCAGAGCGGAGCCAAAGTTTCCATCTCTGCCACTCCGTTTGAAAACACCTCAATCAAAGTCGGCCCTGCTCGGAAAACGAGCCACAAGTCAAAGATGGCGAGGCGCAACAAGAAGACCAAGAACAAGGAAGGACAGGACAGGTGGGTGAGAGTCCATGTGGGCTGTGTGCACCTGTGCAGGGATCTCCCATGTTAACCGATTGTCTCGCTTCGCAGTAAGAAGAGGACGTCTCTGTTCAGGAAAATCACCAAGCAGGCATCTCTGCTGCACACCAGCCGCAGCCTGTCTTCCTTAAACCGCTCGCTGTCGTCGGGAGAGAGCGGCCCCGGGTCACCAACCCACAACCTGTCACCACGGAGCCCAACGCAGGGCTACAGGTCAACCCCTGACTCCGCTCACTCAGGTGAGGCAGGATTCAATAATCTACATTTTCTAAAAAGCTTTTGTTTCTTTCTTTTATTCTGAAAAGTTCATAAATACAACATTTTCCATCCTTCAGTTGGAGGAAATTCATCACAGAGCAGCTCCCCGAGCTCCAGCGTGCCCAACTCCCCAGCCAGCTCTGGCCACATCCGGCCCAGCTCCCTGCACGGCCTCGCCCCCAAGCTCCAGCGCCAGTACCGCTCCCCCCGACGCAAGTCAGCTGGCAACATTCCCCTCTCCCCGCTGGCCCGCACGCCCTCACCTACCCCTCAGAGCAGCTCGCCGCAGCGCTCCCCCTCACCTCTCCCTAACCACGCTCTGGGCCAGTCTGCCACAGGGTCGTCCTTTCCCGTCAAGCTCCACTCCTCCCCCCCTCTGGTGAGGCAAATATCCAGGCCCAAGAGTGCTGAGCCTCCGCGCTCCCCGCTACTCAAGAGGGTACAGTCGGCCGAGAAGCTCGCCCCCTCTCTCGCCAGCTCCCCTTCGTCTCCCGCCGGGGTGGGGGCTGCAGTGGGGAGCCGCAAACACAGTCTGGACATCTCCCATTCGGACTTTAAGAAAGAGATTCTGCAGAGAGAACCGAGTCTACAGAGCCTTCAGGTGAGCCTCACACACATCCGTCCCACTCAGAAAGCACACTAAAGGTTTCTTAACTTCATTGAATTTTGTTAACCTAATTGAAAAACACAATATTAAAATTATATTAAAATTATAAAAGACACACAATTCTCAAAATGTATCCTTTTATTGCTTATTACAATTCAAATTCATTCTTTGTGTTTTGTGTCGTTGGTCCTCAGGAGTCTGCCGGCGAGACTCTGCTGTCCTCAACAGGACGCTCCATAGAGAAGGGCAGCCTGCAGAAGCACTCCTCCTCCAGGAAGTTAGGACGCCAGGAAGGGGACTCCACTCTGGGCTCAGTGTCCGGCGCTCTCGGCCTGACGTCCGGAAAGAGCAAGCTGAAGGACAAGCTGTCGGCCATCCGACAGGACAGAGCTGAGCGCAGGGAGTCGCTGCAGAAGCAGGACGCCATCCACGAGGTCGACTCCTCTGAGGACGAGACAGATGAGGGCTCAGAGGACAGCCAGGATGGACGCAGGGGGACCACCTTCACCCCTCCCCCACTGCTAAGGCCCACCACTGTTAGAACGGGTCCTGGAGGCACTCTGCCCTCCCTTTGCCTCTCCCCCTCCACTCCGCATGCCACCTTCTCGCACACCGGACCCTCAGCAGTCAGCAGGCCCGCCCCCTCACTAGCAGAGGCGAAACCTAGCCAGAGCCTACCCTCCGCTGGAGAAAAAGACAGAGGTTCCCCTTTGTCTGTGGCAGGATGGACAGCACAGGAAAAGAAGGGGCCAGAACCAGGCGGTTCTACAAAACCCAGTCAGGGTCCTCTGTCTTTCTCTACTCCAGGAAGCGCTTTCATCTCAGTCAGCAAAGACTCCCTCAAACCCACTCCCCCAGTGGACTCAAAGAGCCCCAACCTCAAAGCAAATGAGCAAGACCAGGACAGCTCCCGAACCACACCCCCTTCCACGCCGAGCGCCTCAGATTCCCCCGACTCCAAAACCTCCAGCAGCGCTGAGAGCCGGGACACCTCCCGCTCCTCCTGCTCTTCCCCAGGAATCCCCAAAGAGAAGAAGGAGGCAGACAACCGGAGACTTTGTGCTGCTGTGGCTGCTGCAACTCAGAGCGGCTCCTCTCCTTCTAGCTCCGCCTCAAACTCCTCTGCTCCGCCCACCGAGAGCAGCGTGGACAAAGTAGTGTCCCAGCTTGCAACAGTAGCCAAGAGCGTTCTGAGCCCCGTCAAGCTGGGCTCATCTGTGGACAAAAGTCAGAAAACCAGAGGCGGCCCTGCAGCCGCTCCTCCCTCTCACCCCCTCCCCGCTGCCCCCCAACATGTGGACGCTTCTCCGTTGCCTCACAATTCTCCAACTCGGCAGAGGACTGAGTGCGGCGCGTCTGTGAACAAATCCTCTGGAAGCAGAGAGTCCTCCGGCTCCTCACAGCTCGCCCTCAGCACAGGCCCCGCCCCCTCCTCAGCGCCTCAGTCACTGCACGGGCGGTCCGACCCCCCGACAGCGTCCACCGCCACTAACGCCGCGTCCGTCTCCTCTCAGCCAGGAAAAGCGACCAGCAAGAAGACATAGCAGAAACTGCAGATGCCGCTCAGTGCTGTTCAGAGTTCCAAACTCACACAAAGCTGCATGTTCAGAAAGCCACTCGTGCTTCAATCAGCAGGCAGAGCGCCAGCACGATGGCCGCAGCCACTTCTGTTTCAGATTAAACATTCACCTTTTTTTGCTGCAAACATGTGTGGGGCTGCAAACACAAACAGCTCAGAGATCCAGCACTAAACCTTCAACACATGACCTTCCTCATGGGGGTCAGAAGTGTCCTAATGAACACACCTCTCCTCTTCACTGCAGGCTTTAAGTGTTTGTGTTTTCCCTCAGTGCAGACTGCAGGTGTGGTGCAGACCCTCTATCTGCAGGATATCTCATTCTTAAATGCTATTGGATGATTAGCGAATACTGTCTGTGCAGAGACTCAAAGAGATGCAGGTTCATAAAGCCTTGTTTTCCTCAAAGGTCTGACAGTTGAAGGCTCAAAGAGTTGGATTAGAACTATCTCCTGCTCCATAGATGTAAGCACCGACACCAAACGTTTCAATAAAAACGTTCAAATGACAAATGCAGCCTTTCTATTTCAGAAGCCAAAATAAAATGTTGCAACTGCCTATAACTTCCACCAGGGGGCAGCTCCTCTGATCATTTAATTTCATTAAACATGTTCTTTCTCACTTCAGCTCCATTTAGGAGTGAGGATTAAAACAAGAAGGAGCTACACTGTGATTGGCAGACTTTTATCCAATAGCAACTCCCCTCCAGAATAGTTTGCAGGTTCTTATCAATGAATGAAGCCCTTATTTTATGTTATCAGCTGCTACTGCTTTTATTAAATGAACAAAGTCGAAAAATGTCGTTCATCTCACCTGCTCCATCACTTACTTGACGGAAAGAACGGATCAGAGTTTGAAGCGCTGATGAAGCAGAGGCTTCAGAAAGCTTCGTTTGTGTTTGCAGCCCTCCACCAGGCTCTGCTGCAGCTTACGTTTGGACCAACTAGCTGTGTTTTTATCAAGTTTTCACTTTACTTTGTGTGTTTAGAAGAGAGCAATTGTGTGGTTATCTGTGTGTGTGTGTGCAGGACGGTGATAAAAACGTCACGCAATCCTTTTCTCTATATTTGTTCTCCACAGATCCAGACTGATGTCATCTGGTAAAGTCTGGTTGTTTAAAGATGGATCACCCCTTTTGTCACAGGATTGTGTGTTCAAGTGTAGCTGTTTATCTGTTTTATACCCAGAGTGTGTGCTGGTGTGTGTGTGTTTTGGGTTTTAGGCGCTATCCTCCTGCCAGTGTCAAACTTCTGCTCAAATGTTGATCTCCTGTGTCGTTCTACATTTTTTCTTGGCTCGGTTTTTGTCCCGGCTGCTGCTCCTCCTCAAAGGAAACGCCGTTTTTCTGCAGTTTAGAATTCAGCTTCTGTTGTCGATCTTCTGAAGAGAAAGAGTTCACGAGTTTGAGTTGAAGCTCGCTAATTCCGAATCGACTTTGAAACTGAGTTCGTTTCATGTTTACATTTGTTCTCTGTTTGTGTCTCGTCGTCGATGGGTCGTGTTGCCGGTAGCGACCGTGGCTCCTCCAGCGGGCGAGTTAGTCAGCGTGGAAGATGAAGGTGTTATTGAGGAAGACTCGTTTGTCAGTGGAGAAAGTGGGCCTCTCCCTCCTCTGAGCGGTTCGTTGTAGATCTTCACAGCCAACACTTTGAGCTGCATGCCAGCAGAAAGACGACAGATCAACTCTCGACTCCAAAGAGGATGTTAGGAGGTCACGCCATGATCAGATGTTCAGGTAAAGTCAACTCTCGTAGGTACCGCAGTTACACAAAACTTTTTTTTCGCTCTAGTGTAAATACATCACTGTGTGTTTTATGTTTACCCTACAAGAAATGACACAGGAGTCCATAAATTAGTCATGATGTCCTCCAGCTTTCCTCCGTCAGCCCTTAAGCCCCTCAGAGATCCATGTTTGCTTCTAAACAACTCCAAGCCCGAGTTGTGCTCACCTCAAAATGAACCACAACACAAACCAAAGGTTGTTTCCCACTCGTCTGTCTGTTTTGTGACTGAAAATGAGTCAAACGTCTGATCCTCAACTCCAAAAAGAGAAAGAACGTTAAAAAAAAACTGAATAAAATGGGTGAAGTAGATCCCTGGGTTCAGTTAAAAAGCTTTAAAAGTGAAATTCTAGAACGAATCAGCGCAGACAGTGAACACAGATGGTTACTATGGAAATGTCACTAAATTCATTTTAAATTATAATCCTGGAAGGCCGTTTGGTGAAGGTAGACCAGTTTGTTTTTTTGCTGGATATTAGATGAACATGCCGGGGCTTCTTCTGGAGGAGGGAGCTGCTGTCTGTGAGGCAGTAACGTGATGGGGTCATGTGACTTTGAGTTGCAGCCAGGTATGAGATCTCAGTGAGCGTGAGCGGAGTTTTAAACAGACTTGAATCGACTCTACCCCTTCAGGAGAGTCAGGGTGTCTGAGTGAGGAAGAGGAGGAAGAAGGCTGAGAAGCAGAGGATCCATGGCTAGAGTTAAACCAGTGCAATATCTTTTTATTGTGGTAAAGCATGTTGTTGTCAATCTTACCATACAACAATAATAAAGTGTTTTTTTTAATCAATGTGTCGTCTCTCCTTTTAACTTTAGGTGTCAAAGGAGTTAAACGTTTTTTTGTTTTGAACAGAATTGGAAGTAAGTTTTTTTCTGTTATTTTTTAAAGGCTAAAGTACTCTAGCTCTAATACTTTTTTTTTAACAGCGACAGGACATAACGTTGATCAGCTTCTGGTCATAGGTGGGTGGGGCAGCACCCTTCTATTTAATTAAATCTGCCCTTCGGGTTGATCAGAACAAGAGACAGAATGTGACATTAAAGTCAGAGGTTCATCCAGACTGAGAACCTTTTAATTCACATGAAGGTGAACTTGCTGCAGCGTTTGAATCCCGCAACCAATTAAAAAGAAATTCAAATCTTATGAAGAATAGATAGAAATATTTCATATTTCTTTTGTTTCATTTTGTTGATGATGGCTTATGGATAATGTTAACCCTAACATTTAGGTATTAAGTCATTTTTGGGCCCCCTTTTACATGAATTTCTGCATCACTGATGTTTCATCTTCTTAACAGCAGCCATTGATTTTCCATCAGGTCAGAGGGGTTTCCCGTTCAATCCAGCAGCTTTAAACCAGCTTTTGGTCCCTTTAGCAATGTAGACAGGTGCCAAGTCCTGCTAAGAAATGAAACCAGCATCTTAATGCAGCTTGTCAGCATGAAAGGCTCTAGACTAAATCAAATCCTATCAAATTTAACTTTATTTAGAAAAGACTAGAGTTTCCTTGGATTTCAGAACGTAGTGTGCCTCTCCACTCTTCCTCTAGACTCTGGGACTTTGGTTACCTATGGAGATGCAAATTCACTTGTATCTATCTAAAAAAAGGACTATGGACCAAGCATGTCCAAAGTCCGGCGCCTGGGCCAAAAGTGGCCTGCGTTCAGATTCCTGCTGCCCTACATGTTCCTGTCATAAAATCATTTATATGCGTCCCCTCTTCACTTTGTAAGAACTCAGATTTTTTGATTGTCATTGACTAAATTCTGTTATAAGCCGTTGTAAACCTGTGGTAACATGTTGAGGGACACTAGCTCATTTTTTAAATATCGACTGAAACAAAAGGAACTGATTTGTTTCACTGTGTTTTTGTACTTCTGAAAAGGAAAACTATTTGTGGTGTTACCCCGTTCACATTATTTACATTTAGAAATTTACAGTGAGATTTTAATAGTGAATCATATGGAACATTTCATGTGAACCTAGATTTAATGTCTAAAGTTCTATACTTTCAAGTCTGTCTGGTGACTCTTGATGTACCGACTCCAGCTTCAGTCCACTCTGCAGTGATCTGAACCTTTTCCTTCATGCGTTTTCCTTCAATTCAATTTTCTCTTAAAATACTTGAATGCAGCACTCTGTGAACCACCAGTGTATTCAGCCATTACTTCCATAGGTTCCTCTCATTGTGAAGGGTTCCATGACTTTCTGGAATTCTGTCAAGTCTTCCCCATGATCACAAATCCTACTGACACAGACCATTTGAAGGCTCAGGAAACAGTTTTCACGCTAAATTGTGACCTTTTTTTAACCTGTGAGCCATAATCAAAAAGAATGTAAAATGGAAGCTTATATTTAGATATAATATTAATATTTCAAGGTTTGCTTAACAACTGAATACAAAATGGGAGTTTCCATTTTTGAACTGGCTAAGAAAAATATTGATTCACCTGCGTACTTCCACTGTATTTTTGTGTTTTCTTTGGTCACTATCTGTACTTTTGGCCTAATTGAATTAGTTTTGTAGCTTTGAGAAGGTCTGTTGAGTGATCTACGTGTGGACATGTGTTCCGTCCTCATGGTTGCTCAAAGGTTGCAGGAATTATTTATACAACCTCAGGTTTACCAAAAACAATTTAAAAAAATGATGCAGAGACAGAATGTTTACAAGGAAAGCTGAGGCTATTCATATTTTGCAAAAAACTGAGCTTGTTTTTGATGTTTAGATGTTTTAATCACAGCTGTTCAAAGATTCCATTAAGTGTCTGACCAGAGGCAGAGAGGTTTGCCAAAAAGAAAGTGACAAAGAAAAAGCCTCGAGGCCGAGAAATGACATCAGTAGAAGGTTTGCCTCAGCAGATGTGATGTTAAATGGCCCCCTCCCCTCCATTTTCCAGTTCCTGCCAAGCGTTTGATCCTTAGTCATTTGTCCTCATCATGTCCTGCTGCACCGATAAGTAGCAGTAAATTACCTGTAAACTCATTTTCTCACCAGCTCTGCGAAGAATCACCAAAGTGGCCTCATCCAGTCAGTAAAGTTGTGGTTTTGCAGCATCTTAATGGGCCTTCAAATGGGCCGGCGGGCTGCTGAATGAGCGCCTCTTGCCTCACTCTGTCTCCTCAGGAGATTTCAGTCATTGTAATGGTGTCGAGAAGCAGCTTCAGCCGGCCTTGTGAGGCGTTTATGAAGGTAATAGGTAATCTGTGCAGCTCTGCAGGAGGACATGGCTGTAAAATGAAGCTCCATTAGCTTTCAACATCACTGCCTGTGCACCGGGGGAGCCTTGGTCTCCTTCCTCTGGACGGCTGGGGTTAAGGGTCGTAGCGCCTGATTTAAACACTGATGCATTCTGTGATAATTGGACCCTTCTCGCTTCCTTCTTGTCTTGATTTCTCTCATCCTTCCAGGCATCCAAGCGGGGTGGGGTGGAGCTGTCAGAGCTGAGGAGGAGAAGAGCGAAGGCCTCTCCTTCTTGCCTCGGGGTCCTGAGGGGACAGGGGTACACATGTTGGCGGTGAGGGGCTCTGACAGCGGGCGTCCTGCACACGGAAAGGCGTGAAAGGCAGCGACAGCAAGCTGGAACGGAGTGATGAATTGCCGGCTCCGCCTCACGTTGACACGGCTCTACATGAGCGCTCAGATTCATTCCAGGAGGAGCGAGGAGAACGGCGGAGAGGAGAAGGTGGACGGAGGGAAACGAGACCCAGAGATATTGACTCTCTGCTTTCAGACTGGGCCATCCGTCACAAACGAGCTGAAAGCGTCACTGAACTGACTGCTGCCTGTCAGGGGTCTATAGAGCTGTCAGACCCTCACAAAAGACAAGAAATAAGTATTTCTAATGGCAAGCCTTTTATCAAATAAAGCTGAAGCGAGTCAGAGCTGCTTTTCTCATCAAAGATTATGTTCATCCATCAGCTGTTCACTCCAAAAGCTCCTGTTTACTGTCCATTCTTTTCTAATTCTGGTATAAAATCTGGTATTAAGAAGTGTAAAAAGGAATCTGGCATAAAGATAAGAAGAAAGACGTCCATGAATCTATTTGTCTACAAATGGATGCATCAGAATGGAGCAGAGCTTGTGGGCCGCCCAGTACATCTGCGACGTCACAACTCCAATCGTTCTCAAACAGTGTTTTTTCGTCTGCTCCTGATTCACAACAGGGTGAATTAAGAAATACTCAGAAATGCAGTTTTAAGCTCAAATGTTTTACATATATGTCCTCCATCGTCAGAAAAGACCTGAACATGTTAAAGACGCAACACAATTTTTACTGGAGTGAGACTTTAACGTTTCAAAACAGCTGCTGAAGTGTAGCACAAGCTACAGACTTTATCTTCCCTTGCTGCTCCTGTTCCATCCATCTACATTAAGAGGATCTTAGAGTCTCAGTGACACATGTTTTACCCCGTTTGGCTGTCCGGGACCTTTTCTGTATGTAAATGAGTCTGTTGAAGCGGTGCAGATGGATGCAGAGCAGGTGAGATTCATCACTGTTCTCTGCATTCAGTAAATACCAATCTTCTTGTTTGCATCAACAGTAGCAGCGCAGCCCTGCATGGGGTTTGATGAATGAGGCAGTGAGGCTTCGGCTGCGAGCCGCACCACAGAGGGCCCGGTCGCCCCCTCACGGCTGTTTTGACTCGTTCTGGCTGATTAGACCACTGTTGCGGGTGAAGCTGAATGAAAGGCAATCACAACACCTGAAAACTTGTCAGAAGCAAGAAAAAAAGACGGAACTTTTTAGAGAATAAGTGAAACTACACATGCATTTCATGTTATAATGTTTGAAGGCTTCAGCAGAGACCACCATCAGTCAGTAAAATCAATGCGTTACACTCTGGGCTCTCTATGCCAGGAAGGACCGGACCCAGAGGATACGGTGAGGGTTAACGGGTTATTCATATCTGATGGATTTTGCAATCTGAGCGCTCTGACTGATAATCTCTTTAGTAAAACAATATGAGAAATGTATTAGGATTTAATAAGAAAATCCTAATATTTAAAGAGATTCATTTCACCTTCACTAAGCTACATACCAGCAAAAGTATCAGTCATTACTAAAGATCAAAAGCAAAGGTTAAAAATGAAACAGTTATGTTTATTTCAGTTATTGATGAAGTCATTGATCAGAGTGTTCATCCTTTGAATGATTGCAGGTTTGGTTCCTGCCCGTGCATCAAGTGTCCTTGGGCAAGACGCTGAACCCCACATTGCTCCTGGTGGTTTTATGTTGGCGCCAGTTTTCAGTAACAGCGTGTGAATGGATGAATGGGACTGACCGCAAAGCGCACTGAGCTTTCTGAGGAAGTACAACTCTATAGAAGTAAACGACATTTACTAAATTGTTGGGGCAATGTGTTTTTTTTTAGAAAATTGCTGAATCTCAGCTCCTAAAATTGTTTGTATCACTGTTTTCTACTCAGTGTATCTAAACTCTAGGAGAGCACAGGAAACACTACAAAAAGTCTCAAGACAAAAACAACCCAAGCTGGTCTCCACAAAACATATTTAACCTTTGTCCTTTCAACTGTGGATTCAGGAGAGTTGTTTCTCACAGGTGAGAAAAATCAACTATCTCTGGTTTCCTTCTTCTTTTTCTGTTTCTACTTTTTTTTTCTTTGGTTGCATGAATTTTGGTGACTCACTGCTTGTGTTGTCTCAAATAGATAAATCTTTACATTTAGGGGAAACTAAACGGTTTGGAAATTTTAATTTTTTTCTGCTTTTTTTAAAATCATTTTAGGGTTAATCTACTAAATACCTGAACTAAAACTTTAAAAAGTTGATTTTTGAAGAAACTGCAGAATTTCCAAATACAACAAACAAAGAGCAGCATCCTCTTCATTAACGAGCAGACTGGAGTAATTAAACCGTGCTTGCGATTGGCTCCGCCCTGGCAGAGAGGGATGGCTCCTCATTACTTCCTGCGTTCTAATTGGTCTCTTGCAGGCAGCAGGTGCCAGGTACTTAATGAGGCCTGTTGTGGTTGATGAACGACCGCCGTGACGTCCATCCAGCTGCACTGCAGATGATGATGATGCCTGTGAGGCTAATAATGCATGAAATAGGAGCCACTGTGAGGACCAGAGATGAATGTTTCAGATCAACTTATCTTGGTGAAAAGTGCACTTTTTATTTCTTAAAAAAAGGCATTTCTGCTGGACTCTTTTCTTGTTTGGTTCTGACGGACTTATTAGAAACTTAACTTGTGCTTTGCTGCTTTCATTTCTTGAAGGACTACCAGCTTTCCCATCAGTCTAAAAGTGTTTCACTGTTTAGGTCTTTATATTAGTGCTTACCTTTAAAATAAATAAATACGTTTACATCTTTTTTTTCAAAATGATTAAGTTTGATGAAAAAGTTTTCAGTTTAGTCCTCTGCCCATCTCGTCCGGTCAAAACCCAGTCTTTCTTAAATGTGTTTATGTTTGTTTACCCATCGATGCATGTATTCATTCATCTGTCTTTACATGTATCCAGCTGTGCATCTATTGTTCTATTTGTCCTAGAATGCTCTAATCTACACGTTCATCCACCACCTAACCCTCATTTTCTCATTCTCACATCTAGAGTCTATTATCTCTACTTGTCCCATTCACTCTTAATTATTTCTTGGATCTTTGAAACCGTTTTAGCCAAACGGTGCTTCATTTTACCATCCATCTACACATTCCCTACACTTTTCCATAAACCTCTCCATCTATGATCTATCCGTCTTTCCTTTCATCCACCCACATACATCATACTTTCTTTTTACCATCCATCCTTCATCCTCACCCAGATCTATCCATGTCTTCATCCACTCAACCAACTGGAAACTTTAGTTTCACAAACAAACACAAGCCATCCCTCCATCATTTCTTTAATCTATGTTTTTAGATTTAATCCAACTTTCTTTTCATGCACAACACGTTTGTCTATTCATTCTTTAAACATTTGCCACTTGTTTCTTTTTCAACGATCTGTGATTTTCACTGGTCCGTTTAATCTGTTTTGCATCCTTCATTCCATCTCCTCATTCACCCTTTCACCTTTGATCCGTCTTTCTTTTAATTCACCCATTTATTCCGTTTGTCATTGATTTTAGTCATTTATTTACTTATCCTTTCATTAATTCTTCCATCCTTCATATCTCAGTTGTTGTCATTGAATAGCAGTGGACCTGAGTAAAAGCCCGGTAGACACAGGGTGGGATCCTGATGTTTTGGCGGATCCAGTCTATAAGGAGAAGCAAAGATCGTGCTGCAGCTCCAGCTGGGCAGAGTTCCCGTCTCTGGCAGAGCTGCACTAATGTCATGTTTGACATCATCATCTGAAGAAGAAGAAGAAAAAGTTGTTACACCAGAGATGCAAAAAAAAAAAAACTGATGGCTGCAGTCTGACAGTCTCATATGGAGAGGTTGGCTAATAAACCAGTGGAAATGTGGCTGAGGTCTCATTAGCTTTAACTGAAAGCAAGTATGGTGTTCCACTTTACTCTTTTCTCACAATAAAATGCAACGTTATATATGTTTTTGTTTTTGTTTCCCTTGGAGCCCTGCATGTTTAAATGTAATCTGGCTTGTTTATCCAGCTTTTTAAAATGAAAAATCGCCCTCATGGACATAAAGATCATCTTAGCATGAGCTCCTGACCCCCGCAGAGGTCACAGATGAGGATGCTCCTGTGTTCCCCTCATTAAACTGGTTTCCTGCGGAGCAGAGCAAACTCCGAGGACAGCGCTGCACAGTCATTTGGAGGGAAGATCTCCCCTCTGTGAACAAAGAAGGTGCCGATAAACAAAGAACCAACAGCCTCTGCAGCTGAGTGTGGCAGTGGAAGGACTGTGTGGGCACAGGTCTCCATCACCGTCTCCCTGATTGATTAGGATGTCAGTCGAGATAAAAGATCCCCGTCCTCGCTGCTCGACCGCTCAACGCCTGGAGGGGGGGAAAACGCACCCATACTCGCGCGCTGGTGTGGGCAGCTGCTGTTCACTGGCCACATTACACTTGTTTAACGTGCGTTTGCATTGTTTTTTTTTTTATGAAATGTATAAATCTCTGCTATTTATCAAGACAAGGTGACGTGCTGTACATATTTTTCTACATGAGATTAATTACAGAGGAGTTTAGTTTGATGCTAGACTCCACAGAAACTGCACAAAAGTCCTGCAATTTAATAAGACTTTCTTGCTTTTTGTTGTTAGAACAATGAAGTCGAATCCATCATTTACTCCACTCGTTTTTATTCATTGCTACAGAAATACAAAAACACTGTCATCTATTTCTATTTGTTTTTAAATTTAGTGTTACCCTAGCATGTTCTTGTGACATTATGTTCATGATGGAGGACATAAATTAAGAAAATGGAGCTTAAACTTGCATTTCTGAGTATTTATTTATTGAAATTGTTATGAATCAGGAGGAGATGAAAAAAATCTGTTTAAGGAGTGTATTTGTGGGATAGAAAATATGCTGGGCCGGCAACAAAATCCCTGTTTTACCCATTCTTACAAATAGATCCATGTACGTTTTTGCTTTTCTCATCTTAGCTGGCTTCTGGCCCAAAACGGCGTGGCTGGATAGCTACAATATTGCTCGCTATTTTTGTTGCACCGACAATGTTAGGTTGGAGTGTGAGGGGCTGTAAGATAGCAGGAGAGCTCCTAAGCAGAGAGCTTTTAGTTATAGGTGATGGGAATTGGGGGCGGGGTTGCTTTTCACTAACAGACCCACCCACAACTCAGAGACGAATTTCAATAAACTACTACCGCTCTGCAGAAATGATATCCAAGAACAGGACAGGTTTTTGGATTTTGGCTAAAAGTGGCATAATCCTAATGAAAAGACACTGGGAACACTTTTACAACCGATGAAAAGATGATCGGAGTGGGAATTGAAGGCTGGGGCTCAGAACATTGTTCTGCAGCCACTTTCAGGTCTAAACTTGAGTTTTTTTCTGGGATTTGAACCCTTAGATCAGCTTAAATGTTCCCATATGGTGGTGGAGCCTCCTCTTCACACTCATTTTGCTCCAGGCGGCTCATCAATCGGAGAACTTGGTGAGAAGCTGATGCCAGCAGGACATCAAGAGTTCCTCCTTTAACCAAGTTGTCTTTTCTGCCTCTAAGGTGTGGTGGAAAGATGTGTCCTGCTTCAAGGATCTTCTGAATCTGCTTCCTTTAGATTTTTCTTTGTTCTCTTGTTTGATGTTTGTTGGTCGAACAAAGCTTTTATTTTGTTGTGTCTTTTTTTTTGTTTTTGTTTTCCTGATTGAACTGTTGACTCGTTTCCTTGATTCCTGCGCTTGTTGCTTCTCTCCTCCCCTGCAGCTCGTTCGGCGCGCTCAAATGTTCCCAGAACATCCAGAGGCCAAAATCAACTTGATAAAGATTTCCAGCTTCTAAACCCCCACCTCGCTCTTCATCCCGCTTCTCCTCCTCCTCTTGCCTCTCCCTCTTTCTGATTTCTCCGTTTCTCACCCCCCCACCCCCAGCCCTCTCCTCCCTGTGATCAGGGTTGAGGAGCTGTTTGATGTGTGACATCTCAATCGGAGAGCAGCGTGGAGCTCGCCTGCAGAGCCAAAAAAAAAAAGCTGCAGCATGACAATATTTTGCTGAAAAGCCTCAGAAACTTTACAATTATTAATTATTTTCAACATTAAATACAACATTAATTGTTTGCTGGATGAAGACACACAGAACAGCACAATCGTGTTTTAGTCTTTTGCTAAACTTCTGCTTTTTCAAATTTGTCAAAACTAGTCAGCTTTTTGCAAAAAGTTGCTTCATTGTGAAGTTTTATGCGTCTGCTGTCAGACAGGATGTTGCTCTGCTCTGTCCTGCTAAAAGCTGCATGCTGACAGCAGCTCTGCTGGGTTCCATGAAACATACAAGAGCCTCTGATGTATCTCTTGTGGTTGATTTGGGGTCAGAATCATGTGCTGAGCTTCTGCCTCTCAGCTTTTGAGTTCGTCTCATTTTTTCTGATGTAGCAAAGATGGAGAGTGATCACAGATTGCCCTCAATCTGCTGCATTTATAGTGAAAGGTCGTCATCTGAAAGTGTCATGATGCCTTGCATTTGTAGAAATGGTCACTTTTTTTGTAGAAACCTAAGCAAAGCTCTGCAGGACCCTTGCTCAGGTTCTACCAAATCTTAGGAGAAGAAACGGTCTGTTCTGCTCTACTAAAGAATCGGCAGCAAATTTCTAAACTCAAACTAGTGAAAAATTTATACCAAAAATAGCATGTTGTGTTTTCCTTTTTTTAAATCAAAGTCTTGCAAATGAATGGATTTGTTCTAAATGTTAGTCTACGTTCACCTATGTTCACTTGGCAATGCATGTTCAACCAGCCCCTTGCATAGAAGTCTATGTAAATGTGCGTTTTAGGCTCTCGCTTTCAAATCTCTTGCAGTGCTACACGGGTTTTTACGACCATTTTTGGGCTCTACATGCTGCATGGCGGCCTAGGTGAAAAATTATTTTTGCCCCACCCGCCCACCTTCTGCTCCCATACCTTAGACAGCGGCAGCGTCGGGTAAGAAGGGACGAGTTATTTAAATTATGTTTTAAATTATTACTTTTTTTTAACTGTTTAGCCTAATCATTGTCATCTGGCGCCCCCTCCAGCAAATGGTGCCCTAGGCAGCCGCCAAGGTTGCCAATGCCCAGGGCCGACTCTGATTGCAGAGCAGCCGTGGTGCAGAGGTAGAGCGGTCAACCTCTTATCACATGATTGCAGGTTTGGTTTCCACCCTACCCGCCCTTGTATTGACGTGTCCTTGGGTAAGACACTGAGCCCCACATCGCTCCTGGTGGTTATAGGTCGGCACTAATAAATGACACTGTAGCTATAAAGGGCTTTGGGCCTTTTTAGGAGGTAGTAAAGCATTATGCGGCCGTGGTGCAGCGGTAGGGCAGTTGGCCTCTGATCGCAAGATTGCAGGTTTGATTCTTGCCCACCCATGTGTCGACGTGTCCTTGGGCAAGACACTGAACCGCACATTGCCTCTGATGGAAGTTTGGTGCCAGTGTTTGGCACCAGAGCCTCCATCAATGGGTTAATGTGATTGTAAAGTGCTTTAAGCCTTCAAGGAAGGTAGAAAAGGGCTCCCACTGCAGGAGTTTGAAAAGAACAAGTCATTAAAAAAAACTTTGAAATCAGGCGGTACTTGTTTGTATTTTGGTTGTAAAATCTTATTGTTTCTACAAAACAAAAAACGTAACTGTGACTTTGTAAAAAGGAGTGGCTGGATGTAGGACTGTGTGCGGGAAACCAGAATTCGTTTCCCAGGGGTGCAATGAGTGTAACCCAGTGTGGGACCCTTCACACAACTGCTCGACTATGGAGCCGCTTGTTTGGCTTTAAAAATTAATGAGGAGCATAAAATTATTGTAAAAAAAAAAAAAAGGGTATATTTTTATCTTCCTTTTCATTAAAATCTAAAGTTTGATAAATGAACCCTGAATTGTTAACCAAAAGGCCCACATGCATATGAACTAGTTTTTTATTCCCTGGATTTCTTTGCACAAAGCTGCTCTTTGTGGTGGATGAATCATGTTTGCTAGTTTCTGCAGATCTTATGCGGCTTCAGGATCTGACCTGCAGCCGGTATATATACGCTGCTCTGCAATATTTCACAAGACAAAACACAGGTGGTGACGCAGCATAAGATTCGTCATCCACTTCCATCCATGGTTTTACATGGATGATGTTCATGTCACCCTGACACGATGCAGAAAATATTTTCCCCCAGAAACGGTTTTAAAACAGTTTGTCTGAGTTTACATTGATTTCAAAAGATGAACATCTTGGCTCAAACAGTTTCTCTTAAAACACTTTTAGAACTTGTGGATTGCATTAGAAGAAATACCTTTTTTCCCATTTTTTTCATTATTAAGGGTCGACTTGTTTGTTCAGCTAGTCTGGATTTTTTTCAGTCCATTAAATCTTTTTTATTACTTTTGACAATAAAATCAATCTTTGTCTGGTCAAAAACTAGTTTAGATCTTAATTGCCTTTCATTTTTTATAGGTTATGATCCTGTCTTCATGTCGGTTTTACCTACAAAGGGTTTGTTGGTTGTTGTTGGTATCCTCTGCTCGCTGGCAGGATCTCTTCTGTGGTCTGATACTGTGGCAGCCTGCATTTCTTTTATTTTTTGTACTGCCTCCTTTTGGTCCTGCGTCTCAGTCAAGAATCAGATGAAGTGGTATAGGAATGAAAGAGGAGGTCATAATCCCATAGTTTGGACAGACTTGTGAAATTTCATTCATAAACACATTGTCCATCAGCGAACATCCGTTTTTTTTACGATAAGGTGCCATATTTTTGTATTACAGCCTCCTATCTTTTATGTGTGAGGTGACTAGGCTGCAGTTTTGATGTTTGAACCTCACCTGGATGAGTTTGCGATTGCTTGATGGAATTATATTTTGTTTCCTTCAATAATATTGTGACTGGAGATAAAAAAAAATCTGATTCAGCAGTTTTTTTGAAGCTGTTGTTGAGTTTTCTTCTTTAAGCTCAAATTTAGCAAAAAATAAAAAATAAATATTGCCTGACAAGTCATAAACAGGATTACGACTACATCTTCACTTTGTATGTTTAAGTCAACTTTAAAACCTCAACCCAGTTTTAAATGTATATTTCTATATATAGCAATACAACGTTTTTTTCTGCTTTACAGTTTTCAGCAGATCCAGACATGGGTCTCTGGTTTGTCGTTTGAATGTTGCCATGTTGCTTTTGCTTTATCCTAAAACTAAGGGATTTGTTTTTAAGCGGCTAAACATGCAAACTACTTTGTTATGGAGTCCAGCCTCTTTCTTTCACCTATTTATCACAAGGCTCCCTGTAGGTCTTGTTGATTTGTACCTCTATATGCTACTATATAGCCTCTTCTTTCATAATCACCTTATTTTTATAATGCTGTGTGAGAGACTCTAAGCTTCCCTTGTATCCTATCTTTCACTCATTGTCTCAGATTTTAACTCTGCTCTTAGCGTGGGTTTCTTTCATCAACCTAAAAAGCACTTAAATAAATTAGAAAAATGATTTTTTAAGCTACTCAGCCACCAGAGAATGTGCAGTATGATTCCCTTGCAGTTCCCTGTCTCGCCTGCAGGTGCTGCTGCTGTATTTTTCTTCACAGTCCCTCATTCAGTTTTTTTTCCAGCTCCTTTTTTTCCAGCTTTTCAGATTCCTCTTTATAATTCTCTTTAGTCTTTCCTGGTTGTTTTTTTGGAGCTGAAGAACCCAACCCCCACCTTTTCAAGTCCTTATTGATTTGTACTGGTGACCCCCCCACACACCTCTTTTTTTCAGTCGGCTCTTTCTTTTTTTTCAGTTTTTCATTCATTTTTAACTTCCCACCCCCCTGCGTTTGCATTGGGAGGGCTGTCTGCTGGGTGACATCTCTATCAGAGGAGAGGGAGTCTCCCTTTCCACATGACCATGAGTTTCTCTGGAGCTTCACTGTTTATGCTGATGGACATTTTCTATGAATGCAGAGAACCCATAAAACCTCTTGTTTCAAACAAGTTTGGCATTATAAGAGTCTAAGTTGCAGATGAGCTTATGGTTCACTCTGCAAGTGTAATGGGCACATGTCCAAAACAAGCCCACATCATTACACCACCAGCACCAGAAAAGGTACTGATAGTTTAAGGGTCATCCTGCTGTTCTAGTTTTGGAAATTCTGGAAAGAACCAGGAATCTTGCAGAGCTAAAAAAAAATGCTTTGTTGGTCATTTAAATTATCTGACAAAATCAGGCTTAAACATTAAAAAAGTTAGTTTTTCAAATTTGGTTCAGATTTTACAAAGCAGTCATGCAGAGGGGCTCAAGAAACAAAAAATATGATATTTTAACAGTTTTTAGTAAAGGAAGGACCGCCGCAGGGACCTCCAGCACCTGAAAGCAGAGGGGCACAGGACCACCCTCAGCCAGAGATCCACAAGCCCAGCCCAGCCAGAGAACAGCCCTCCCACTCCAGGCAATGGCCACCTACAGGAGGGTCCCCCCTGCCCCAAACGAACAGACCACCACCACCACCCAGGAGTTCTGAGCATACATCATCCCCAGGCACAGACCCCCACCCCACCCCCCCAAAAAGGAGGAGCAACTATCCATCTGCCCTGTGGGAAGTCCAGTATAGCAAGGCAGAGGCCACTCCCCTCCTCCCCACCCAAGAGGAGGGGGCCTGACAAGTAAGGTAAACATGGACCAGCCAGGCTGCGCTGCACTTCTGTAACTGAAAGGATGCGTCGCCAAACAGAACAGTATGGGGTCAAGCAGCTTCGTGGTATACCCTTTATCATGTACACAAAAGAACTGAAACTCCTTATTTTGTCAAAATATTAGAGTTGGTTCTCCTCTGTTGGCCCCACAGTACAGGTGCGGGGGGGCCCTGGTCGCCGCTGCTGCCTTAGCGGGGGTCCTGGTGTGGGGATGGCACAGGTGTCTGCTCACCTTTGCACAGTTGGTTACCGTGACAGAATGAGGTCCTTTGCATGTGTTGGTTTGTATGCATAGATGTAAACTGTATGTTGACGGTCTGTGAAGACTCTTGGACACAACAGGTATGTTCATAACAGCTGAGTGTGTGAACAGGCCTCGTCCACTTTAGATTCATTCTCACACTTGATTGTAATGATTATAAGCTTCCAGCATTTTGTTGCCTGTTGTTTTACGATTCTGTCCTCCCTCCCCTGCAGTCATCCTCTACCTTCTGTAACCCACCCTTTTACCCTTTTCTTTTGTGCCCCCCCCGACATTGCTCTCTCCTCTTCCCCCTTCTTTTTCAGTCCGGTCGAACAAAAAGAAGGACACAAACAAAGTTAATGTAAATAAACTTTAGTTTAAATTACAAAAGGGGTTTATAAGAATATACACCTTGTGTGTCTGATGATTTATAACCCAGATTGTAACAGTAAAATCTGTCTTAACACAAGAGGCTCTCAGCTAATATCTGTTTGCTCAGCTGTTGGACAAGAGAATTAGAGTTATTTGAACATATTTCTTGTAATAACTTATATAACCTTCAAAGCAGGGTTACATTCAGGTTGTAATAACTCCTATTATTGTAGCTTGTATTAACTTTGCTTTATTTTTGGTCCAAAAAAAAGCTGTTCAGCTGGAAAAGACCAACTGTGAGTGGTAACGCTGAAGCCTATATGGCCTTTTCACTTTTTTTAATTCTGTTTTTTTTATATAGTATTTATAAAAACAGCTGGCAGGGCAAGCAAGTCCTGCAGTAAGAGGACCAAAGTTATCTGGATAACTCTACAAATGTGTTATTAAGTGCTACAACTCAAACGTTTGGCCCTGATGCCAGATAAAAGCCAGGCTGTGAGTGTGTGTGTGTGTGTGTGGGGGGGTGTGTGTGTGGGTGTGTGTGTGTGTGGTGGTGGTGGTGGTGGGGGGTGTTAAGATGCTCATAGTGTAATTACTGTATCACAGTGTGGAGCCTCAGGGGGAGGGGGAGGGGGGGTTCTCAGTGGGCTGTCGTCCCTTCTGGACATTTCTTGTCAAGTCCCAGTGTACTCTGTCCAGTAGTCATAAATACTGCCCCCTCCCTGCAAACACTGTACAACAACAAAGCCTTTCTGTAGAGAGGACTGTGTGTGGGGTGTTTTTGGGGGGTAGGGATGGGGGGGGTGACAGTCTTGGCTACAGTGATCAATAATTCAATAAGACCACGTCGGCCACAGAGCCTCCAGCTCGACGTGCTGCGATGAAGGAATAACTTTAGATCATTTTTTTCATTAATGGGCCCCCACCTACTTTTTTTTCCCTTTTTCTTAACTGTCTTCCGCTTCTTAAACACCAGTGTTCCACTTTTTTCAGTCAGTATCCCCTGACCTTGATCCGTCTCAGGAGATGAGCGGAGAGAAGAGCATGCTGGGATCCGACCAGAACAGCTGACCGAAGATCGGTCCTCCAGCGAGCTCGACTGCTGCCCCCACCCCTCCCACACTTTATCAATGTCACTCACTGAGCCACAAAACAAGTAGATATTCAATTAGCAGCAGGGTTTGCTGGCGCTCTGAGAATTAAAATGTAGATTTCCTAATGAAGCCATGGGAGGGCACTGTTAGATTAGATTAAATCCATGCAGGATCTGCTTTGAAAAAAACTGAAAAAGGATCATTCTTTTCAAAGGAGTGTTCATAATCTGTAGAGCAAACAACACAACATTAAGGCAGTTTATTTTTAACATGTTAGCTTGATATCCTTAATGAGTTCATTTCTGGTGAGATATTTAAACCATCTCCATCTTTTGAGGGCCAAAATAACAAAAAGAGCATGTCCCAGGGGCAGGCAGCTTCACTGTTGTGAGATTTAATTATCTGTGTGCCGAAAATGGGTCAAGGTTTGATAACGTGGTGGTAAAATGCAGCCCAAAAATGAGCCTGTTAACAAAAAACTACCATGGGCTTGAAATACTTAAAACAGTCAGTCTTTTTCTGGCTGCTTTAGAACCGTTTGAAGAGTTTGAGCTTGTTAGGAAGTTCTGGAGCTTCAAGGCTACTCAGCAATCGTTCAGAAAAAACTATATTGCTGAGGAGGAACTTGTGGAGTCTTGAGTGCAGGAGCTTGGATCACTGTTGGAGCCTTAAGGCCGGACCACACTGCAAGAACAGAGAAGTTTGTTGTTGCATAAACAAGAACATTTGTTTTTGCTTGGATGTTAACAAAAACTTCAAGAGAAGAAGTTTTATGAAGCCCTCATAGGCCCCTCTCTCTGCAGCACACATCAGGTTTGCTAAGCCAACTGTGCAAATGGGAAACAAAAGAAATACGGTAATGGAAGTTTGAGAGTTGGTTAAAGAAAAGGATCATATTTGACGCTAAGAAAGACGTGTGGTCAGAATTAGTCATTTTCGAACTTAGACGTTTCATGCATCCAAGTTTGAATGACGTCTTTCAGCGGCACGTTAGCATTTAGGAGATGGACACGAACATTGTACAGAGAATCTGGCATCGCACTTACGCTGCATTCACACCACCCTTGGCAATGCATGATCAAGGGACCACTTTTAATAAAAAGTCTATGTAAACATGTGTGAATGCACCTTTCTGGCTATTGCATTGACACGTAGCTACACACTTTTTCTGAGACCATTTTCATGTTTTATGTACAACGTAGATGCTGCCATTGAATGCTCATTGCATGGTAAACCACGTCAAACTTGGACCAATCAGGGACACGAATTTGCAAATTTGGTAGTGACGTATGGATGGCATTCCCTCCAAGAAGAGAGCAAGAATACCGGTAGTGTCTACAAATTCAGACGTTTCTACCGCTTGATGACGTTATGAATAGTAAAAATATTTTCAAAAAAATACTTTATTGCTATCCATATCTGAAAGTAAATTATAAAAATTCAACTTCTTGCAGTTTATTGGGTGTAATTTTTCTAGAAGTTTTTTTTTTATTTTTTTATATAAATTCTAGAGGTGCTCTGGTTAAGCCTTTCTGGATAAAAAGCTGCCCATAATGTAAGTTGTCAAAAATAAAGGCATTTGAAGCATAAATCTTGGTTATTTAGTAAAGTTAAAACGTGTAAAAACTCTACATAGTGAGTACTTCTATTGACATGTCAGCTTGCTTTCAGCCTCCTGGCTGTATCCGTATGCTCCTCTTATCTGTTAAAATGTACAATTTGCATCAAAGATGACTTTTTAATGGTTACCTTCTGCAAAATGTAGCACACCTGAAGTTTATTTTAGTGAGTATGCTTGAGTAAAAGGATTAGTGTACTATAGACCATGTAGGGAGTTTACCTCTTCAGACTAAATTGGAACATTTTAAGTTGACAATATAGATAGTATGAAAAAAGTAAATTTCAAGCATACTGCCTCACTTTTAGTGTAGACTAAGTATATTTGTAGTACACTTAAATGGACCACTTTTTTGCTATATTTATATGATGTGAGAAAAGTTGACTTATATTTGTTTATTTGTTTCTCCCTTCATGTAGTTGCTCAACAGAATGTTATAATTTTAAGTTTCTTTTGGCAGGGCTTTAAAAAAAAAAAAAAAAAAAAGCAAAACAGTAAGATTTTTAATTTAATTCAAATTTTTTAAAAAAATTCTGGAAAAACAGTTTGAGTTTACTGGACCTTACAAAGTAAAGCCACAATTTGAAGACATCTTTCCGCCCCCTGGTGGTGTTTTAGTAAGCTGCAACAAAGCTGCTAATTGTAAGCAAACCAGGAACACCTGAGCTGGATCACGACTGAGAGGAGCTTCTGAGCTTTACACCAGTTTGATGCTGTTATGGAGCTTTTTTGTCTCTGTCAAAACCTGACCTATCTTAATTTCTTTGGACTGTGGCGGAAAAAAAACTAGATGAAGGTAAGATGTTACCTCTTTATCAACTGATGTTTTTCTTTGAATAGCTGTGGTTTGTCTGCAGCTTTGATCAGACCTGAAGGATGGCTGATTTGGAACTAATCAGAAATCCCTTTCAAGTCACTTTCTTCCCAAAGCTTCTTTCAGAGTCCTGCAAAAAAATACTGCAAATTCTCATCTATCTATAAACCAAAGCGAGTAATATTTTTAATTGTCAGTTACATTTGAATCTCTAGAATTTTTAGATTTTTTTTTGGTGAGATGTTCAGTTTTGCTGAGTGAAGCTCCTCTGCTTTGATGGGCCGTGGGTGATCTGCACTTCACCATCAAGAAGTGTTGGCTCCTTTGGAGAAAAACTTCTGTGTGAAAACACACTTCAGTCACAATAATGTTCCATCCACATGTAAATTAAATTCCCTCTGTGATTCCTTTCCTGAGCATTGATCAAGTGTGGAAAGAATGTGCTGCATAATGGAGTGACAGTGTCTACAGTGAAGTGTGAGAGCGGGAAACAATTAGATCTTTATTAAACGGCTTTTAAGAGGACCAATCAAGTGGATGAGTTTGAACCATTTCCCACTTAAATACACTCATTCTAACAAAGTTTTAGTTCTTCAGTGTATCCTTGAGAGTAATTTCAAACTGAGCTGTTTGTCCACATGGAGTTCATGAACTTTTCAGTTAGTATTTGCTTGTATCACCAGGATAGCTGGTTTGAGGTTACCTCTGCATGCTTTAATGATCTAATGTGACGTTTTAGGCAAAAGTTGTGACTGGGTAGCTAGAGTTCTAAAAACCCTTTTTAACATCATAGCAGACTGTGGATTTGTCATGTCAATAATGAAGGACTGATCTTCCTGTTTTCCAGTGATCATGTAGACTTGTGTTATCACTGGATGTCATGGGTAACTATGTCTACATTACTTTTTCTACTGTGCTTGAATTGTGAGAAAATAAAACGGATTTCAACCCAAATGTGCCTGGTGGTTTGCAATCACAATGTCAATCACCATGTTTTTGATGAAACCCATTAAAAAAAAAAGGTGCAACAGCATTGTTTTGGTGAGATCTAGATCATATCTAATATGGTACATTGGGTGATTTGGTAAGTCTGTGTTCACAAAAAACATAGTTTAAGATGCAAAAACATTGACATGAGTGTTCAGGAAAAATCTCCACAAAATTTGATACTGACAGTTTTAAAATGGCATAACTGTACTCTAAAGAATTAATTATAAACACATTTAGCATTTCTCAGTACAGCAAGCAGTCATTTAAAAAAAATGAATAACAAATGAGTTATTCTTACCAAAAAGTTTTTTTTTTTTTTTTTTTTTTTAAACTTGTCCTGTCCAACAGCTGAGCAGACAGAAATGAGCTGAAAGCCTCTTGCATTAGACAGATTTTACTCTTACAATCGGGGGTTATAAATCATTGGGAACACAAATTGTATGTTGGTATAAGCCCCTTTTGTAATTTAAACGAAACTTTATTAATATTAATTTTGTTTGTGTTCTTTTTGTTGGACCGGACGGAAAAAGAAAGGGGGGAAAGAAGGGGGTGGGGTGGATAATGGATTTTAGAGGATGACTAATGGAAAGGGAAAGTAGAGTTGCGAATCTACAGGCAACAAAATGTTGGAGCCTATACCCATTAAAATAGTGAATGTTGGTCTAAAATGGGCGGGGCCTGTCCACACACTCAGCTGCCACAAACATACCTGCCGGCTCCAAGAGTGTTCGCAAACTTGTCCACATCCAGTTCACACACACACTTGTGCATACTAACCAACACATGCAAAGCACTGCCTTCTGACACGCACACCATTTGAAGGTGCAAAGGTGAGCTGACGCCTGTGCTCAGGTGAATGTTATGTTAAGCTGAAGTGGATGAAGGAATAAAAAGAAAAGAAAAATTAAAAAAAAAAAAAGGAGGGAGAGCTCCCAGACATCCCCACACCAAGACCCCCGCCGAGGCCACAGCGCCGACCAGGGCCCGCCCCCGCACCCATACTGTGGGGTCAACGGAGGAGATCCGCCCGCCAGGCAGCCCGGCCAAGCACCCAGACCAGGGCCCGCAGGACCAGCACATGGGCCCCCAACACCCGAGCGCAGTGAGGTACGGAAGCGCAGAGCGCAAGGCCCAGCCCAGCCAGGAGAGCAGCCCTCCCACCGTGCCAGGCGGCCCAGCGCGGGGACCCACCCCCAAGAGCCCCACCACCCTAAACAAGCCGCCCACCACCACCCAGGAGTTCTGAGCATCCCCCCACCCCAGCCCTGGGTACAAGCCAGGGCCCCCAAGGGAGACCCGCACCAAAGCTCCAGGCAGTTGCGGAGATCCAGAAGAGAGCACAGCAGGGATCAGCTACCCCCATCTAGAAAAGGGATGACCAAGAGCAGTGGGGGTCCCCAAAGGTGTACATTGCCTGACCAGGCTCTCCTAATGTTGTGACCCAGAAGGGGCTCGGCACCCGAGGGTAAGGGCCAGAACCCGCACCACAAGGACACAGACACCCTCCAGGCTCAGGTGGAATATGATCCCCCGCTCATGGACTTACCAGAGGACTGAGGGATCCCTCTCCCTGTGCGGGGAGGGGGCCGCCGGGCCCAGGAGGCCGACACCCAAGAGACAAGGCCGCCGCTGCTGAAGGTCCTGTTCCCCCCACCGGGGATGGGGTAAGGGACAGAAGATCAGTAGTCCCACCTTCCTTGTGTAATGTATTTGTGTGTGTGTTGAGGTGTGTTTCTTGTGATTGATGGGTGTGTGTAATAAAGGGTGCAGTTAAAATTGGTGAGCAGGGCACTGAGGACATCTCCTGATTGCTTACAGGGATGTCCAATCGCCCTCTCACCAAGGAGCCCTAAATGTTTACGGTGCAATTAAAATTGGAGGGTAGAGCACTGAGAGGACATCTCCTGCTTGCTGGCAGTGATGTCCTAGCACCCCCCACCAAGGATCCTACGTGTCTAAGGTGCATTTAAAACCAAGAGAAGGGGGCGAAACTGTGCGGAGGTTTCAATCACAGCCTCACCTTCACAAAGTGAAGGTGAGGCTGTGATTGAAACCTTAAGCCAGACTGAAAAATCAGCACATACCTGTTGCCAGAGAGCCTGGACAGGTGTACAGAACCACAGAGCATGCATGTAATTGTCAGGTAAATTACTATCGCAATACTCACAAATGTCTGAGTTTTTGAGACCCATCTTGAACATCCTCTGTCCAGTATAGTAAATTCTGTGAAGAGTTTTAAATTGGATTAGTTGTAGGTTTGGACTTTTTGTTAATTTAAAGATGTTTAGACAAATTTCTGACCAGAAGCTTGTGTCTGTACTTCTGCCTAAGTCTGCATCCCATTTTGTTGTTGGAATTGAGACTTCGTTATCTAAGTTGCATAAGAGTTTGTATATTTTGGAGAGAGTTTTATTCAATGAAAAATTAATCATAGAGGTAACTAGTTCTGGTAATTTTAAGTCATTGTCACTGGATTTAAATGTTTTAGTAATTACAGATTTAAGTTGCTGATATTCCAAGAATTTATTTATTCCATGTTTTTCTTGTAGTTCTTGGTGTGTTATGAATCTTCTGTCGATAATCAAGTGCTCGAGTAGTCTTACCCCCCCTGCTTGCCAAGCAGGGAAGTGCAACATTTTTTTTATTTATCAGGATGTCTGGATTCCCAAAAAGTTTAGGGAATTACCTAAACCTTCTACTGCCCCTGGTGGAAAGATGATGAACTACAGGGCTGAAACCATTAACCAAGTTGTATACAATAGATTTTTAAGAAACGTTTTGATGAGAAAAGGATCTCAGAAATGTGTGCATCAAATATGATATGAATGGTTATATAAGGTTATCATGCAAATCAGTTTTAACCATAAAAATTGTATTTGTCTTTACTGTTTTACCAAATTCACAGTTAGCAAAAAAGCTGCATAGGCTAACCTTAGCTTTGACTGAATATTCCTTAACCTCTTAAGGTTGTCCACATGTATGTGGACAACACATTTTGAGCTAAATTACCACAGGAGTTAATTCTACTTAACTGCGGCCAGATGACTACATGTGTTGACACTCGTACAACCATTTAGTGGTGTCAGAAGAGTACAGCATACTACAGAAAAAGTTCAAAATGGCAGAGAACAGAAGAGAAAATTCAGTCGGCTGCCCCCTAAGCTCAATAAGGTGAGAAGCCTAGACACATTTCATGGCTTATTCTTGTTTAGAAATGCATAATAGCATTGTAACTTTGTCATGAAATGCAAATTTGATAAAAAAGTAAATTTTAAAATCGAGTAAGTTGCTTAACACTTACTTTTGTTGAAAATGCTATTATGCTAGCATAAATGCACCCAGAAAAGGCAGGTTTAAATCAGTTTATGTCTAATTCTGGTGCAGCTAAAATGCTAGTGGAATATTTTGATAAAGAATGATGAAAATGATTCGATTGCTCTAATGCCATGTCACTGTGACCTACTCCACACACCAGTAGATGAGGTTTACCGATTTTTGGTGCCTATATTTTGATGTCCTGTTTCTGAATACCAAAAATGAGGATGCACTGGCTTCACTGATGGATTCACACGGGGGTAGACTCTTCAAACTGAGGCAACCAAGAAACAAAACTGCTGTGTTCAGTGTGGAAATAAACTGTCTTATACTCTATTACCCAATGCTGACTTTATTGTGTTTTATAAAAAATCAGATCCGGTGTACACCTTCCATGTACATCATTTTTTCTCTGAAATTTCATAATTTCAAAAGATGATACTTAGTTTTTATACTAATCACATTTCAATAAGCACAAATAACTAAGTGAACTAAAAAAAAAAAAATCATATCAAATAAGAGCTCCAAGAGGTTAAGTTGAAAACTAATGACTTAACTGCAGCTACTTTTCAACTGAAAACTTTTTTTATATTACTACCAAATGATTTTAGACTTATTTAAGTGTATTTGAACATGCTATCTTCATAGAGTTGTACTGCAGGTGGCAAATCTGTTATTCAGAGAAGTTTTCTCTGATCAGCTGGAGCAGCTTTGGGTCTTCAGGCCTGGAAGCCTGATCATCTGGATTTATGTATGTAAATTGAAGCGCATCAAATTCTTGTAGCCTTTTCGTATAAATTAGGTTTGCATGTCAAAACAGAAATATTTTCATATCGGGCATTAGTCTGTCTTTTTGTGCAAAGCCAAAACTGCTTAAAAAAAAATTCTGTTACATCATTTCAACTGAGCGCGTTCCAGTCTGCATGTACAGTATGTACCTATATGATCTGCAAGCTGTCAATTACAGATTCTGGGGTATCAGGAAAGTTTGGCTGTCAGTTCAAGAAAAGTTTTCTCACTCTTGCCGTCAGCGGATTATACAGAATATTTGATTTTCTTCTGCAGCTGCTGCTCACGGGACTCAGTTCTGCTGTCAAAAGATGTGAGCTGAGATGGAGCGGAACTTTGATCAGCAGCAGATCTCCTCGGTTCTTTGGCAGCCCAAAATTCCCTCCCCTGAAACTGACCCGTCTCCATCTCTGCGCTTTATCCTCTTTGTCCTTCCCTTGGTTTGACTGCCTCAGTCTGTGGAAATCAACCCACAGGTCTAAAACTGTGCTCACTGACTTTTACAGATGAGGACCGCGTCATGAGACCAGGCTGGCAGTCGGCTCGCGTGTCCCTGGCGTGTCCCCCAGCCGTCTGTCGGTCTGTCAGTGGTTTAAAGGACACTCTTTGATGAGTCTAGTCTGTGGGAAGTCCAACTTTGCAGTTCATTCAGAGGTTAGTAGAGACATATTTGAACTAAATCTGACTCTTTGAGGCTTGTCAGGAATACTGGACAAACAAAAAAGTGTACTTCTATTCTATGGCTATGTATTTCTGCAAATATATAAATGAATTTTACTAAAACACATTTTTAGAACTTAAAGGAATTTTTTTAGTCTGAAAATAGTTGTTTCTGTCAGTATTGCAGGACTAAGATGCAAACACACAAAGTTCAAGTACACAAGCTGGGACCTTGGGGCTTTTTGTGTAAACGTGACATTTTGACAGAAAAAAATGCAGTTTCTAAAATTAATACAGACAAACATGGTCTATTTATTTCTTATAATATTAATTTGAAGCAACAGCAAATATATATATATATATATAAAAAAATATACTAAACCGTTTTGTCCCTTTTGGGGTCACGGGACTGCCGGAGCTTAACCCGGCCACTCATGGGTGAAGGCAGGGGACACCCCCCGACAGGTCGCCAGTCTGTAGCAGGGGCCACAATCACACACCCATGCACACTCACATCCACACCTAGGGACGATTTAGAGTAACCAATTAAACCATGAAACATGTTTTTGGACAGTGGGAGGAAGCCTGAGAAAACCCACACATGCACGGGGAGAACATGCAAATTCCACACAGAAAGGTCCCTCATTGGTGACACTGTTTCAAGTCCCCCAGCCAGGACTTGAACCGGGAACCTTTTTGCTGTGAGGCAAGAGCGCTAACCACTGCACCACCGTGCAGCCATTTATTTAAAAAGTGGTCAGTTTTTGTCATAAACAGTTTATTTTATCCCCACTGATCGAGGGGTTTGTAAGATTGAGTAATTTAAATGACTATTATTTTTTTAGGCAAATACACCCGGTAGGGTGGCAGACTAGACTCTTCTAGATCACAAGTCTGACAAAGAGCGGTTCAGACCCTGCTTAGGGGTTGGCAATATCGAGGTTTTTTAGGTCGCCCTGAATGGCGCCCCTGCGGTCTCACCCTGGCGTGGGCTTGCAAGCGAGTGTCTGCTGGCAGAGGCAGAGGCTCTTCCCACAGAAGACAGTGCAGAAAATAGCTTGATATTCTATAAAATAAAACCTTTGGCAAATGTAACAGCATTATTCCTCAGAAAGGTTCTGATATGAGAGAATAGCTTAAAGCAAGCCAAAGAATAGATAGATTTATTATTGTCATTGTCTAGATAAAATGCTCTTGTAACAATGAATCATTCATTCAATCGCTTACATTTATTAAAAAATAGAATCAAAGGAAAATCTCTGAAGTTTTAAAAGGAATTAGACATGAGCTTTGGAAACATGTTTGCAGTCGATATGAAGCCTCTGTCTTCAGAATAAATGCCTTAATAATGTCTATAAAACTCATGCTTCTGTAGCACATCGGTTTGTTTAAAAATTCACCAAACTGCAAAATTACCCAGTGAGAGAAGAAAATGTCTGATTTGGACAGCAAGACTGGACTATCTCGGTCATTCATTTTGGTCCAAAGATGATATCTTATGAGAAGCCCCCCACATGTTTTTTTTTTTCTAGTCCTAACAGAGATTTGACCAGGTCTGTAATGGAAAAATGCTGAAAATGTTCCTTCATGCATATATAACAGAAATAATCTGTAGATTGAGGGCGTGCGGAGGAGGAGGGATGTCTGCAGAGCTCATGTGGAGGCAGTAAGATTGAGGTCATGCTTGTACGCGCGCACGTCTTCTGTTCTGTGGGGTGTGTGCTTGTAGAGAATGCAGTGTTGATGAGCTGAACTCTATCTGTGAGTTCACGAATGTTGGTCGGTTTGCTCGCCGTCGGCCCGTCTGTAAAGTGAGCTTCACCGTTTATGCATTTAACTTCCTCAGAATCCTTTATTTGGAGCTGAAAGAACTTTAGGGAAATAAGAAACAGTTTTATTATTTTGCACAAAGCAACAGCGGCAAGGTTGCTGCAGAATTTCAGAAATGTTTTTACCTATTGATGTTGCATCACAAGGACATGAAATGTATTTCCATCTGTTTTGATAATGTGAACTCTTTGAAGAAGCTGCGCTCTCTATTCTTGCCGTGTATAATTTGAATAGTTTTTTTTCTTCTTTTCAGTGTCCAAACACAAACTTGTGATAAAGGATTAGCTTTAACGTTTCTGCAACAACTTAAATTATGTAGATCATCAAATTCCCTAAAGTATCAAGAAACATGTAAGAGTTATTCAATGTTCAAATATATTAGACTTCCTATTCCCATAAGCCTCACGCTGTGCTATATATACTGATTCATGGCATTCTTCTAATGTGCCGAAATTTTTGGGAATGCCTGAGGTTGAAATTCCAAACTTGCTGACTGAGGCTGGATTAAAATGCAATCCAGTGAATTGAAAGCACAGAGTGAAATCACAAGTGTGTCTCTTGTTTCTAATCTGGAGAAAAGCAACTATAGACACTTTCCCGTCCAAGCATTAAATAGAGCCGCTCCGAGGGTTCTTCAGCTCTGTTTTTCAACATTAAGGCTCTGCTACTGGCTCAATGTTCTCCTATGTTGCAATGGATCAACAAACTGAGACACACAGGGAGACATCTGCAGTGCGCACAGCAACAAACCCGCCCACATTGAGACTTCATACCAATGTTATCAAAATTTGGTTCAAACTAATCTGTGTTGTGGGGTTCAGAGCAAACTGGATCATGTGTATTTTAAGTCCCATCAATTGTCACATGATCTTTGCATTTGACCCATCTTCTGGGTGTGCAGTGAGCTGCACCATTTGGTGGTTTAAACCCCCAATCCAACCCCTTAAGGACCCGCCCCAATGAAAAGGGTGTTTTTGGTATTTTTAAAATGTATAAAGAAAATTGATCTCAGAATTGAATTCCTGCGTATTTTCATTCAAATTGTGAATAATTTAGGAGCAGGTGAAAAAATGCTGTTCAGAAACATTGTAGCTGTGACGTACAAACTACATTTGGCGGGCCACAAGTTTCCTTCTCCGCTCCAGACGAATGAACGTTTCCTTGTCCGTGGCTGTAAGCTTGCGGAAGAGTGTAAACAGATGGATGACATGCTTACTCTGCGCCAACAGCCCCGCCCACAAGTTAGAGGTGAATTTTTGATGAACTCTAGCTACTCTGCAGAAACTAAGTCCTAGAAAACTACTTTTTTTAAATTTTGGCGAAAAACGGCATCATTACAATTAAAAGACCACTGAGTTTTCTGTTTGGATTTTTTGTAATTAATGATGTAGACATTCATCAGGCCTGAGTGTGGATGAAAAGGCCTAGCTGTGCTTTTACCACAAACAAAACTGCATTATTGTGTTTACAACTCAAGTTTCTTATTTTTAACTCAACATATGACTTCACCCTAAATGTTTTGTAGGTAAATTGATGAGATGCAAGTTGTCCCAACTTTTTTGTTCTTTTTTTTCCCCTTTCTTAGCAAAGCAGAACTTCATTTAAATCTCATTTGTTAAATTAACGTCTGTCATTCAGCGCATCACATTTATCCTCATTATTGGAGACTGTGTAGGTGGTGGTGGAGGGGTGGGAGGGAGTTTGGATTCATGTTTGAGTGAACATTATGCCCTGAATCAGGAATTATTCATCCAGTTCATGTTAGTTTCTGTCCTAATAATGCACATTTCTGTTTTTTATTTTAATATTCTGCATGTAGGAGCTCTGCCTGATTTTTTTTTTTTTTTAATTTAAATAATCCATTTCAGTTGAGGTTTTACTTTATTATAAACGTAAAAAGACAATCCCAGCGGTATGAGGTTAATTGCAATCGCAAACCGCCATCATCAAATCAATACTCGTCTTACACAAGTTGGTCTCTGCTCACAACCAGCAGGAATGGGTGTGTGGTGCAGAAAGCCTTCACGCGTGTGTACGTGAGAACTGGACATTGCTAAACTAGCTGTGTGTTCAGTTGTGCAGAACCATATTGGATTATCTGGATTCTCTGAGTAAAATATTGACGTTCAGCCAGTAAGTTTCTTTGAATTAAAGTTGTTTTTCTCTCAATGCCTGTTTTTTGAAAAAAAGAAAAAAAAAAGCATAAGTGTGGCTTGGCTTTCAGTAAAGTTATTATGCGCTGCAGTGAACTGAGTTGATGTGAAAGTGTTGTTTTCTGAAAAGCTTCATGTTGCCAGGAGTACATGCCCTACTCTGTTTACTGCTACTCTTTTTCTGCATTTTTAAACCTGGTAACCTTTTTAGTAGAACATCCCACGTGTCTCTATACACAGCTGACTGCAGGTTTGGATTTTGAAAAACGCAGTGTGAAAACATTAATACCTCACGGTTTTTATGAATCTGAAAAGTTTCTGGTGCCCGTACATTTTCAGAATAGTGCTACACGTGTTCTACATTTCATGCACCATTTTAATAAATAAAGCCCCTAAACTGATGAGTCAAAAAAATGTCATTATTTGGTATAAATAACAGCTTCTTAAATCTACCTTGTGTTGCATTCATGATTGCTTGGTTCATCACAATTGCTGTCAGGAATGAGATGTCCAGCAGCGACTCTTTTATCCCTTTATTGTGGCTCTTTTGACTTAAAAAAAAAGTGAACAATTTGAACAAATATTGGGTTTGTAGTTTATGTTAATTTGTTTTAGTTCGCTAGGATTTGACATTTATGTTTAGGTTTTTAACATTGTCAGAAAACTGAGTAAAACGATAGTAAAAAGTTCAATCTACTGTGCCTGCGTCCACAGTAATGACTTGGCTTTTTAAAATGTTTAATTTAAGTAAATCTGCTGCAGCAGGAGGATAAGTTGGTATTTATAGAAAAATATAACCCAGTTATAATTCAACTATTAATATTTCAAAGCTACATTTTAGGAACGAATGGCCTCAAAAAACACATGAAGTTCAGCTTTACGGTTCTTGCTGGGTTTTGGTCAGAAAAAAAGTAACCCAAGTGACTTTTTAGTGTTGAAGGTTGGAGTCCACTGTGCTAGACTTGGTTTATTTGCCTCTGTTTTAGTCCACCGTGATTCCTTAACCATGCAGAAAGATGGATGGGGAGAAATGAGAGCTGGAGAATGATGGTAGAGAGCTCAAGAGCAACAAGGTGGGATCAGGAGGAAGTTGGAGGCTCAGGAGATATGGAAAGCAAAGCGAACCTTGAGCTGCTCTTCCGGACACACGAGACAACAGGAGGACAGAAATGCTCAACTGAAGAAAGAGAATCCCCATTAGGAGCTGCAGTTCAGAGCAGTGCAGGAACTGTTTCCGCTGCTGCAGGATAAGGTTCATGACAGATCCGCTGTCTTTCTGCAGGAACTTCATTCACTTGTCCCAGAGGAACCAGACAAGGGTGTTGACATTACCCTACAGACCAGTTCATGGAAGGACACTAGCCCTGAGACATCACTTCCTTAGATCCTTTTCAGACGCTTGAGTTATATGTTGCACCTCACAGTAATTCTGTTAATGTACCTGCTGTGGTAAAACAATTGAAGTTAACAGAGAAACACCACTCATCTGCACTGAGCAGACTCTGGTTCATCACACGATGAGTCACACTTCAATAGGTTCACGCTGTGGGCGGACTTCAGAGATTTCAGGTGATTATTCAATCCTGCCAAATGAAGCAGATGATCAATAAAACCACCTGCTTTGAACTGCTGCATAAAAAGAAAACATTCTGCTACCAAGAGCCGAAAAGAGCAAAATAACCTATTACGCTCATTTATGACGAAGTAGAAAAGAAAACCAAAGTCTCCAATTCAAGCGAAATGATCCCTCACTTTTTCCCACAATATGAATGGAAACCTTGGAAAAGACGATTGGGAACACTTTTACAATAGATCAAGTGATAATTGTAGTGGGAATTTAAATGTGGAATACAAACTTTTCCTGAACTTGAAATACCTTCTGTCACATCCATGCCTTTTCACACTGATTTGCAGCCCACGATAGCAGCTCTATGTTGTGGTTTGTTTTTTGTTTTGCAGCTCTTGTGCTGAGCTGCAGCGCGTTCTCACCGTTCAGGTCATTGCTGACCTTGGCAGTTTGCGGGAGGGAGAACGAACGGGTGAGAAAATTCACCTTGAGTGCTGATCCCAGGCCGCCTTCACCGCACAGAGGTCCAAACAAGCATTTCATTTGCCACAAATCAATTCAGTCAGCCTTTGGACCAGTGAATTGATCAGCTCCTCCAATCAAATAACAGTTTATCACTGTGTGAACTGCTCACCTCTTTATGGAGTCTAGAGCAGTGAAGGATGAACTGAGAACACGCCGGAACCTCAGATGGATTCAACCAGGTTATCACAGTGTTTTTGTGCTCGTATACATGAACGCCTAAAACATTCCCTTTTTGTTTCAAAGTTTAATGACTAATTTTATTTTACCTCCAACTAGTTTTCCGTGCTGAGCTGCCGTGACCTTGTCGGAGTTTGGTTTCAATAAAATATTCAGTAGAATTTTTTTTTTTTCCCTTCAGGTCTTGAACTAATTGGTTTCTCGTAGAAGAATCTGTCCGATCAGTTTTATTTATGCTGAGACCTTTAAGAAGTGAATCAATTTTGTACAACTGGTGGAGTAATCAAAAAGAAAAAAAAAAGTTTTTCACTCAGCGATTTAAGGCTTACATTTTTGGTTCGATCTAACAGTACCTATGCATCTTTCTGCTGCAGGACCAGGAGCTTATTAAAACTTCTTTTCATACTCATGTAATGTACAGTGTTGAAAACTGCTCTGAACAGAACAGGCGGATAGTAACAGATGGGAAAGATATACAGTGTTCCGTGTTTCAATGCTAGATTAATGTTTTATTTCTTGCTTGTTATTGAGATTGTTAAAAATATTTTCAAGAAAAGTGAGAAATTTTCCCTAAGTTAGTGTTGTTCACGATAATAACATTTTAGACACAATTTATATTTTATATTTTTTATACATGTTTTAAAAGTCAGAGAAAAGAAATCAAATTACTGTATTTTTCAAATTGTGTTTTAAGGTGCACATCAATTAATATTTTATTTCCTAATTTGTCATACTGCATATAAAGTGCGCTGAACAACTCACCTGCAAATCTGTAGGGCTCACTTTGATAGTACAGGATCGGATGGCTTTTGCCTTGCCATGAAATAGTATTTTGTGCTCACAATATACAATATGTGTGCACAAAATATTCATTTGTGTTCTCAAAACGCTCTTTTGTGCACAGAAAGCTAATTTGGTAGTAATTTGTGCAGATAGCATGCTCATTTGTGCTCAGGGGTTTCAATTTCAATTTTCTATTTATTTCTGTAGCCCAATATCACAACCAAAGTAGTCTTAATGGGCTTCACACCGGCATTCGTGTGTATGCAAAAGTCAGTTATAAAATATAAACAAAAGCTGGTTGCTATTATTGCTATTGTTATTTATTGCTAATAAACTAAACAGACTAAACTGAGGAAAAAACTTCTAAAATAAACCACAAGGATGGGCACATGAAGAAGGGATCCTCTCCCAGGACGGGCAGGTGATGTGCCAGAAATTTTAAAGAACAATTAACTTATCTCACTCTACGACTACATGTTTGAATAGTGTAGCAGATTGGTCTCATCTAGATGAAACTGTGGGGCTGCTGGGGGTGTGAGACGAGGTCTACGGCCAAAGACAGGAGCACAGACGATCCACCTGGAAACTCTCCCGCTTCCCTGGAGGGGAGTAAGAGGGACAACATATGAATTGCACTGCTCCAAACCGAGGCATGACGACCTAAATGGAAATATAATACTGCATAAATGATAAAGAACAGAGGAGAGAAGTAATAGAGGACAGATCCCCAGATGCTTTTTTGGGCAGGAAATGCACACATTTTGGTCACACATTTTGTTTTGTGAGGTAACTTTTTCTTTCAAATGTCGTCTCATTTATTTATCTATTTATTTATTGGCTTGGCACTGATGCAGTTTCTGAATCTTGAAAGGTAGGAATTGAGTTTGTGAGCAAGAACCCAGAGAAAAAAAAAATCATGCCTAGTCCTGCAGCCTCAATTCTTGCTTTAGTTTATGAAGAAATATTGCAGCCCTTTTTGGGGAAGTTTAATAGAATATTTTTGTCTGCAGAGACTTCCAAAACAACGGTGTTATATAGTGAATGGCATTGCTTGTATAGCGCTACATATCCACATTTCATTTAAAGTTGGATTTGAATAATGTATGTACCTTGAGTTTCTTTAAAGCTGTTCTCTGAAAAGAGGAATCAAGAAAATGTCCAAAGGAAGATGACTGAGTCTGTGTGTCACTTTAAGCCCTGTTGTTGACATTTGACTCTGGTGTTGCTGTTTTCAGCCCTGGCTGTAGTTTTACAGGTGAACAGAAAATGTCATTTTTAGGGTTGAGATCTGTTGGAGTTTGGTGAAGATGTGCCCACACGGTTGATCTTCAGTCTTCCACTGAGCTGCCTGCAGCTCTGCAGCTCTCCCCGATTCTAACACAAGAACAAACACTCTTGAACATTTTCTTTTTTAAGTAAAGCTCTGTCCAAAGAGTTGAGAAACGCAGTGAGTGTGTGTCTGCAGTGTGTCAAGATGACACTGTGGGAGAGTTTCTGTCCTTTGAGCTCCAGCAGGATGTTTATACAGGGTGAGAAACTGCAGATGATGCTCTCAGGTCAGTGCAATGACGGCAGCCTTTACAACTTCAGCCCATGAAAAGTCTGACTCCAGCTCGTCCTTCAGCTGATTAAACCATAACAACTCTGAGAGCAGATTAAATTACTCGCAGCATTTAGACACAGAAGGTCTCCTCTGTCATAAATGGATCAATCACTGAGCAGAGGTCGGCTGCTGTGAACCTTTAATAGCTGGGAGTATTAGACTGTCTTCATATCCGAGCGCGATGATGGATGGTCCTCAGGGTGGACGTTGCAAGGCGTAGTTTAAGACAGACATTAGCTGCTTCTTAAGGTCAAACAGAGATTCCCATGATTCCAGTTATGATTAAGGCTGGCGTCACAGTTTTGGATCCTAATAAAATCAGTTGATCTGTAACGTCCTCAGAGTCCCTGACAATTGGGCCAAACTGACGTCACTGTTGCAGTTTAAACGAAATTCGATTGAATGGAAAATGAAGATGTTTATTTTTACCTGATTGGTTTTTGCCCAAATTCCACAATCTCAACGGGAAACATAAAGCAGGCGGATCAGAGGGGTCTGTAGCACCTCCTACAGGCTCAAGCTCGTAAATAAAAGCATACAGTACCAACGATATGAGAAAAAAAACACTCAAAACTCAACTTCTGACACCCTTTTTGTGCTCCACACTTTTATGCTTTATGACATAAGGTGTAGAAGGTCAGATTAAGGTGATGCTTTGAGGTAACATTTCTGGCAAAAAATGTAATGATTCTAAAGTCGATTGAAAACTTCTTTTTGATAATTACTTCTCAAAATAGTTAGAGATATTGTGGAAAACTCAATGGATGTTGTGTATAAACAGCATTCGCTTCACAGATTTTTGGGTTAGGGAGGCATATCGGGGTGACAGACACGCTTAATTTTGTGTGTTACATATTATAGTCTCACTGTGCACTGTGCGTCTCACTTATTGGGGTCAAACAAAAAAAATCTAAAAGAAAAAACTTTTCAATGTGGCAGCTATTTCTACATTCTGTGGTCAATAAAAGCTGATTTAGCCAGTAAGTCTTTCCAAATTGGTCCCTCAAACAGCCATGAACACACGATGTCGCTTAACGGACGAGCAGCACTATTGGTCGTAGGCAGTCAGGTGTTGCACGTGAACTTGGTTTGTTTCAGTGTCGTCAGCAGACTTGCATCAAGTTATTAGTTTGTGACAGACTCAGGAGTGGAGCCTTGTGAGTGACAGACCGCAACCATGACCAGTGCCTACGGACCTATGCACTCAGACATGGTTTAGCAAATGCTGCACGGCTGCAGGCGCGTTTACCAGATGTGAGGGGTACCGTGGCTTCAGACAAACTGTTCACAAACACTGCTTTGACTTGAAAACCAAATGGTTGTTGCTGGGGAATCCACCAACACTAAAACACCACAGTTAACGCCTGTTAACCAACACCAAAATGTCTGTTATGTTTGTCCTACATCACATAGGTATCTACCATAACTCCCATTCTTTCAGGAGGATGGTCTCTAAAGTCATCAAAAGAGATAACTGGACTACTCATGACATAATGCAAAATTGAACATACTACTTGCCTGTTATAGATCTTCATAGCTGCACTTTGTTTTTCTGTTTTACAGGGTTTGATATGTGGACTCTTGTAATCCGGGCATCAGTGCTGCTTTTCTTGGACTTTAAATTCCTCTTCTGTAATTTACTTTAAAGAATCTCTTTACTAAATAACTAAGTATGAATAATGAAAGTACCCAAAACCCTGCAGTAAAAATTCTTTTAAAAAGATGATCTAAACAGGAATGCATTTGTTCTTTAAATATAAAATACTTTTCGCTTTGCTTCTACTATCTGACACTCTGAAGATGAGCCAGCGGATGAGAAGCTCGTCTGTCTCCTTATTTGCATAACAAAGCCGAAATGCAAACAGAAACTTAGAGAAGACTCTGAAATAAACATGTTTGAGAAACAAAGGGCATTAAAAATGCAAAGATTTCATGATTCAGAAACAAAAACACCCTGCAGTCGAAGGATACTAATAAAGAAAAACACTTGAAAAATGAAAGATGCTAACAGATTCTAGTGGCTGTTACTTTGTCTGGTCAATGTAACCCCCACTGCAGAGCTCTGTGTGGCAGTCATAGTAACAGTCAGTAAAAACTGGTCTATTGTAAAGTCTGATTCTACGTTCATGCTGAAAGCACATTTAGTATATGGTGTTGACACTGGACAAGCAGGGAGGGAATTCTTTTTCTACTGTGTACCAGCACATTTCTGCCACCTACAGTTAGAAGAAGCTTGTTGTGTTATGTCCAAGCGGGGTAAATCTTGCAAGTTTTTCTTTCACAGTTCTATACCATTATATAAAGGACTTGTCATAATTCTGTCTGGGCACAAAACTGCAATTATGAATTTCTCTTTCATGATCAATTTTTAAACAGTTGGCACTTCTGTGAATTCTAAAAAGTGCCATCCATACGTCACAATCAAATCCTAGTCACTGATAGGTCAATGTTCGACCTTTTGTTTTATCTTTTCAACGGGCGTTCAATGGACATAGAAACTTGCATTGCAAAGCATGAGTTTTTAATGTGGAAGCCCAAACCGTGAGTTTACGTGAACTTATCGAAAAGTGGCCGCTTGACCTCACTTTGCTGAAGGCGGAGTGAACGTAGCTTGAGAAAATTTTAGCTAAGAAACTTTAAAGCAAACTATAAATGTTTAATTATTGATGTCATGATGATGTTTGGCATTAGCTTAAAATACAAAAATATAACACGGGCTGCCACGGTGCAGAGGTAGAGCGGTTGACATCTGATTGGAAGGTTGCAATTTGGGTTAGTAGGTAGTAAAGCACTATATAAGTATACACCATTACCATTTTACAAGTCATAATTCTGTCCAAATGGATTTACTTGAACAGTTTTCATTGTTTTCCAAACTCTTTCTCTTTCCCGTAAATTGATGTATAATCTTTGATTCTTCATTCTTAGTTTTGTTGCTTAATTTCAAAGACTTTTGTTGTACGTGTGGCACATAGGAAGGAAGTTTTGAATATAATATTTTAAAATCTGGTCATTTTGGTGCTGGTTTGTTGACATAGTTTATTGTATAATTTAATTGCAAGTTGGCCTGCCAATAAGTGGGTGAAATCCTGAATTACTTGTGGATAATATTGTACGGATGTTACATTCATTCCGATTGATCCATCCATAACAAATGAAAATGTAAAAAAGATGGTGGGAATAAAAAGACAAAATGTTACATTTATAGTATTTTCTTTAGTTTTTATGGGTATATTCTACCATTGATTAAAAACTATGGAATACATTGTATGGATGTGAAAAGTACAAAGTTTGAGACCCATGGTTTCACACTCAAATCAGATGAATAATTCAGAATACCTGTAAAGATTTACCTAGGCTTTACCTTAGGTCTAGATCACAGTAATGCAAATGAAGTCGTTTATGTTCTTCATCACAAGCAGAGTAAGGCCACTGCTGGCTGTTCGGAGCGCTGTATGGAAGCACGTTAAAGGGAAGTCAGCTGAAAGGATAACTGGTGGAAAAAGGTGAACAAGCAACAGAGTCAACTCTAATGTTGAGATTATGACTGGATGGTTGCTGCAGATTATATTTATGATCTGGAAACCATTCATAAATCTGCTTTTGCGTGTAGATATGAATGAAAGTGAGTGTCGTTAAAAACCCACTCCAAAGAAAATCATGTTTTTGTTATTTTTAATGTGTTTTTGTAGCATTTTTCTGATGATGAACATGTTCTAAGTAGATCTTTACTAAAATTGTTGTGAAGTAGGAGCAGACATAAAATGGCGTTTGAAAAAGAGCGCATTTGTGATGTCGAAAATGCTCCCACAAAAAGGAGAGGAAAAAAGGTGGAAAAGAACTCCCAAAAAGGTAGGGTTGCTTCACACCAACGGTCCCGCCCACAACTCAGAGGTGAATTCTAATGAGCTCCTGTCGCTCTGCAGAAACCACTTCAGAGAAGTGACAGTTGTTTTGTTTTTTTGGGCAAAAAACTGCATATTCATAATTATAAGACCACTGGGAATGCTTTTACAAGAGATCAAAAGATGATTGGAGTGGGACCTTATTCTGATTGAAATTAAGAGTCAAATATGAATATTACAGATTTTTATCTCAATTCTTTATTTAAAATGACTTGTAAATCTGTTACCTGAACATAAGCTACAACTTGGTTGAGCACAGTTTCCAGATGATTGCACAGTTTTTGGTGAAGCTTTTGTCTCTTTGTGTTTGGATATATAGAATGATTAAACTATGGTCACCCTGAAGTGGAAATCACATCAACTCAAGATCACAACAACAAGTAAACAAGCAACACAAATAATAATTAAAAAAAACAAAACAAAACAGTGTTTCAGCGTTTTAGATATCAAAACCACATATCCAGTATCGCTACATGACAAATAACTTTCATCTGAAATGATGGACAAACATCATCCAGTCAGTGATTTCCCAACCTTTTTGTAGCTGCGGACTGGTCAACCCATCAGGATTTTCCCGGGGCAGGGGGGTGGGGGTGTGCAATAACAAAGAAACAGTATACTTAAACATGTGCTTTAAACTTAATAATAAACAGTTCTGACAATACATTTGATCATCATTTCATTCATTCATCTGATGTGTGCATTTTAGAAGATTTATAAAAAACATAAACATAATTAAGGCTTCTTTATTTAGTGTCGTAACTTAAAAAAAAGTTTATTTTACTATTATAAGATCATCTCATTGAAAAAAAAGCTTAAATACAGTAACTAGCAAATTTATTATTTAAACTTAATAAGAAATAAATCAGACTATTTGAAGCAAAAGCTTCTGGTGAAACATTTCAACACAAACCATTTCAGAACAATTCAAACTCATGACCACAACTCAAGAACAAGACTGAGCCCCCCTGCTCCCCTGCTCCTCTGCACGAGCTGCACAGTTCCCCTTTTCCTTTCCTTCTTTTCCCACATCCCTGCCCCTCTCTCTCTACATGCCCTGCTCCTCTTTTCTTTTTTCTTGGAGGTACTTGCATGAACCGGGTGTTCACAACTTATGTGAAATGTGCATCTGAATGGATAAGCTTGTTTGAGCTTTTAAGTCTTGAACATAAAATCTTTTGTCATGAAGTTGTGGCCTGTTCTTCTGTCTGTTCCTGCACTTATCCCATTTCCAAAGAAAGGTTCCACATACGACTTTTATTGTGTTGCACGCCCTTGGACTGATTTTAGTGCTCAAGTGACTGAAATATAATCCAGAGAATCAGGTCGATTTTCAAAACCAAAGATTTTCGTTCAGAAGATTGTTCAGACGTACTGATTTTGCTCCCCTGATCAAACTTTACAGCTCAAGTGATCGCAAGTGTAGCTGAGGGAATCCAGTTATTTTTCAAAATGAAAATGTTTTCCAAATAAAAAGGTTTTTCAAAATTTAAGATTTTTGGGATAAAAAAATAATCAATCACCAAGTAGCAAATGATTCACGAATTAATTGTGTGGTTTTTTGTTGTTGTTTTTTTTACCTTTTTTTTTTTTACTGGTTTTGGTTAAAAAAAAAAAATCATTTTTGGCAACAAAACAAATTTCCAGAAATCAAAGTTCCTGCTGAAAATGTAAACACAAGAACAAACTGATATTCTCCGCACTAACTATTCAGACATTGCGGAGGCATTTGAAAAAAGTAAAAAATCAAACGTCATCATCCAATGAGTGATGCCCATGGGATCTAACTTTTCTGGTTTCTTATTAATTTTGATTTTTGAAATTATTTTTGTTTTTCGAAGCATTTCATATTTTTGTTTCTTTTTTTTTCTAAAATAAATTGTGTTTTTTCATTATTTGTTTTGCTTTTTTAATTGTTATTGGGATTTGTAGTATGTTTTTGCATTACGTGATTTGTTGGTTGCACTACAGGGCCACCCAGTCAGCACTTTTTTTGTCAAAAAAATGTTTATCCGGTGTATCATGAACGTAGCAACGCTTATAATTTACAACCTGAAGTTTAGCTTCTGTGTGAGTCATGATGAGCCAGTTTCAGTTGTATCTTTCAGTAGGTTTGCCAGTCAAGTCTGGAAACAATCCCTTTAGTCAGTTAAGTCACCTCTTCATATTGATCAGTTTTCCCAAAAATGTGTTTTCTATTGACTGACAGAGCAGTAATTAAATGATGGAGGCGACCGCATTGCTCTGCATTGATTGGCTGCAGTGGGTTTCACAATAAAACGCAAGGCCTGTTTAATAACCTGAGAAATTGTATTTTTATGGTGAATCATTGACAACAAAAGGTGGCAATCGTTCGGCGGTAATTGCTACTTCTGGCTGTCCTCATTGGACTTCAACCCAGACTTCCGAGCCGAGAGGATCAGAAACAGACGTAGAGAGAGCTTGTCGTCTGTAAGTTCCCGCCTCTCTCCCTTGCCTCGTTATCTCAGTGGCCTCCACATGAACCCGCGTTCACAGCATCCCCCAAAGAAAAATGTTTTTTTTTTTTTTTTTCATGTGCTAGTGTCAGAATTTTCTTTCAGTGCGTGGAGAGATGAAATGAAATGCAGCAGATCGGATTCACTCTCGCAACACTCCCCAGCTCCCGCTGCTGTGGAGCTGGTGACCGGAGATTGACTCCTACATTTGTCAAATCCCGAAAATAACAAATTCTCACAAAGACACGGAGAAGATCTGGGTAAAGGGGGAGGGGTAGACAGGGGTATTAAACGAGGATGAATGGGGGGAAAAACTGCTTAAAAGTCTTTTTCATAACAAAAACTCTTGGTCTCAAAAATATTTCAGGTTTAGGAAGTCTTCTTTGTTAAAATACGACAGACCTAGAGCTTAAAAAATGAATGCAGATGTATAGAATCCAAATAATAAAAAATGAACAATTATTGACTGTCAGAATGGAGTTAAATATTAAAACAGTACAAGAACAAACCGACTCGCATTATGATGAGTTAAGGGAATAAAGAAAGAAACATTTGGAGCTGCAGAAAAAGATACAGAAATGTGAAAAGGATTTGTTTGTAATGTTGTTTTACGTGCTTTTAAAACAACAGTAGGTCATGTTACTCTAAGATAAATGAAAAACGCATCTACAAAAATCGAACACATATACATGTCTCTATTGTGCTGGTTAGCCTGCTGTCTGTTCACGTCTGAGAATAAGGTTTAGTCTAAAGCTACGTTCTCAATGCCTTTGGCATACGTATTCTTACATGTATAAATACATGTCCAACATACGGACATGTACCTTCACTAGATTAGATACGTTTAGTAAAAGGGGACACCTAAACACATTTTTAGACGTTTGTTGATCAGCAAACACTATATCACTATTGTTAAAGTTGTGATTTTGAATAGCAGTGACTTCACTGTCATTCTCGTCTTCTGTTGTTCTAAACTAGCTGTTCTAAACGTAGTGGCAATACTATTAGGCACATGGTAGTCGTGATGAAACAAAGCTTTTAAAATGCTTCCAGTCGGGCTTGATAGATGACATTCTTCAGCTATTGTCTCTTCCATTTTCAGTAAACATGTATGGCACAATGTTTCATCAGCATTTAGATCAAAAAGTTTTGTCTTTACTGTAAACGGAACGGATGTCGGATTTAGCCAATCAAGTGTTTTTTTAGTACTTCTTTAACGAAACCTTGAAATGAAATCAGATATGTAAATAAGTCGATGAAAGTTTTTATTTATTCAGATAATGTTGTCTTGAAGATGAGTCATGTAATCTGGATTTAAAAGGCTTTGTCAAATAAATGGATGTGAATTGGATGAGTGATGAAATGTTTCAAAAGAGATTTGAAATCCAGATGCCTTGTAAATTAACTGAACGCCTTTATATAGAGGACAAACAATCTGGCATCGTCCAGAATCCTGGACAAAAGGAAGCCTGAAGAGGCTCGGCCATACCGACTTGAGTTAGCTCTGCCCACCTGAGAAAGGATCCAAAATGGACTCTTGGATGGCAGGTGACTGTTTTTTTGAGTCAACTTGATTGCCGATCATTTGGGGGGGAGGGGAAATACTCCCATTAAAAAATACACAAGTTTGGGGTCAATTAAAACCCAAAAAGTGTATTTTCACCCTTATTCACACCCAGTACTTCCAGAAGTGCTTCAGAATGTGGGGATTGTGGAAACTAACCAAAAGCAGCTTCTCAGGCTTTTAAAACAAAACACACATTCTTAAACTTGTAAGAAAAACAAACATTGGAAAATTTAAAGGTGTTAGAGAGGTTGCAGAGCTAAAACCGTGATGTGGAGACAAGTGAAGGAGAAGCTAGAGACAAAGGGGAGGAGATGTTCGGGGTTACAGCAGGTTAGAACTCTTCACTGCTGACAGACCTAATGAGGCGTCCGAACGGCTGCTCCACTCTCACAGGAGATAATTAAAAGCAGAGCGATGCTGGAGCTGACTGTCAGGCTGGATGGAGACGTGAAGCGCCTCCCTCTTTGATAAGCCAACCTCCAGACTGAAGCAGACGGCTGTCACTACAGGCCCGCCAGCTCCTTCACTTCCAAAAACAAACCCATCTTTTCCCCAAAAGCCCCAAACGCTGATTAGGACGTCTCTGAAGATGCAGTGAGAAAAGCACTGACACAGCATTCAACCCATCACTTCTGACAGAGTCCCAGAAAGACGTTACAGCAAAATATTTGTGATGTTCCGGTGCCTCTTCAAAATGTGACAGCACTTATAAACACATCGCGGCACTGATGACACCAGCGGCCACAACTCTTTTGTGTGTCACCGTGAGGGTGGCAGGGCTCTTGGATAATGAGGGTTACCGCAGGGCCGTGGTAACTCCACGTCTGGGTACTCCGGGATGGAGCCAGGTAGTTGTAAGGAACTCCTCCTGTGGGCTGAGAAAGTAGTGCAACTCTAATCAGAGTTTCCAGACTGCTGATGCTCTGGGGAAAGCTTCCCAGTGGGGCTTGTTTAAAGCTCAGATGGAAACAGAATAAAATATTTGGAGGTTTAGACACTGGCAGCTGCAGAAATATTAAGATTGACATGTAAACTTGTCTCTCTCTCTCCATCAGCACTGACCTGAATATGAACTCTGGTTTATTGAGTGAATCACACTTCTGCTTAACTTCAACGATTGAGCCGAGAATTGCAAGAAAAAAAAAGGCTCCAATCATAAATGTTCATGCTGTAGAATAGTCTGTTACTAATATCCAAGTTTGTGTATCTAACAGTTAAATTATACAAAAGTCCACATAATGTGGTGAGGCTTAAAACCACAGTTAAATTTACTGAACTGTTAATGAGTATTTGTTTCCAAAGTCCTTCCTCCAGGTAAATGTTGAATCAATTTGAGGCAGATTTTTATTTCCTTAGTGTGAATTTTTTGGGACAAAGATTATTTTTTTAAGAAGTATTTTCTGCCCTATAGGAGCACAATTAAAAGATTTCATTTTTTTCTAAAAAACTACAGTGCCCCTTATAAACTAGTGCCTTATATATAATGATGATGTTGCAACGATTTTTGAGAGGTACATGGTACATTGAGAGGTACATGGCGCTGTGTCAAAATGTCAGTCTGGTTTTTTTTCTTTTTTGCTAACAAGTTTGAGTGTTAATGTGAATATGCTAATGCAGCTAACGTGTTGAAGTGGGTTTTTTTTATGTATTAGTAACAAGGCTGGGAGTTAGCATAGTCACAGTCACATCAGTGACATTTGTTTGAGCGTTATCGGTCTGGCTTTTTACAAGTTTTAAGCAAGGCTGGGAGTTGCAGATACTGTAAATATGCTAACTTGGCAAACATATAGCGCGTCACAAATTCTAAATTTTCTGTGAGTGCAGTTTTATAAAGACCTTCTCTCTCCGACTCTTTTGTGTTGCTTAATGTGCTCAATAGTTTGGTTCGTCTTATGCATAAAAAGTTCATTCACTGAAGGTGTGGCTTGTAATCCAGTGCACACTATGTGTAGAATATACTACACCTAAAACCGTTTTTTGCCAAATGAAGTTTCTTATCATTTTAATAATTCTCTAATGAAATGACCACATTTACATAATAAAAGACTAACTTTGCCTTCACGTTAATTAGGAGAAAACTGTTTTTCCTGTGCTGTGCGCAGTACCACTGACAACCTTATGGGGTCACTGTTCAACGCTGATGGTTTAGGATCTTACAACAATCAACAATTTTGCGCAACAAACTACTTTTTGCAACAATCGACGTGCTAAAAAAATAGAACCACAAAAAACGAAGTTGCGGTTTAGCCATGTTTGGACTGTGTCTTGGGTTTTTGGAGGATCCTGCTTATACTTTTTGTAATAGTTTTTAATTGAAGTCTATGCTGCTGTGCAACCAGAGTAAAAACATGATCAGAGGGACCAAGAATTTTAGTTTAGATCAGGTCATAACATTCTTAACAAAAAGTTTGTTTTATTTTCTAACTGCCATAATCCTCAGTTTAAGGGACGCTGCCAGCTACTCGCATCCCTCTGAATGCAGCATTACCAAAAGGTGCCCCCCCCACACACACACACATATACAGAAATGGGAGTCACACCTTACACCATCTCTGATTGGCTTAGACCTCAATATGAGCTTAAGGTGTGTCTGTTGTTGTTGAACCACAAAGAGACTTTTAGAGTTGCAGACTTTTTTTTGTTCCTCAGACCGATCCTGAGGTCACTGATGCGACCTTAGATTTTTATTGTTCAAATTACTGAGAAATTAAGTCACGCGTGTGATCCAGTTGGTTACAGCCTAGAGCCCTGCAACTCTTTCTTTTTCATGCAGTGGGAGATTAACAACCTCTGCTTTTAGTGTTTGCTTCTGGACTGTGAGCTCTGATGCTTCTCTCCTGTTCACTAAACTGCTTTCATATATCACACTGGTGTTTTTGAGAGGTTGCGTCTTCAAAAGCTGTTTGTCAAGAACTTACAGTGAATGTCAGTGCCACAGTTCAGCTTCTTTTGGCGTGTAAAAGTAGCTTAAGAGGCAGATAAACTGACAGGCTGTCACAACGTGGCTGATGCATTGAACTCTGTTGCAAGTGCACTAATGTTCATGTCATGTTCAAAGCGCAACTATTAGCTTGACCAATTTACTGAAACTTAAAAGTTTGATAAGCTTTTTGTATAAACGTCTCCCAGTACTGATAATGTACAGAAACTGCCCCCGCATCCTTAATTTGCTCCTGTCTTTACACTCAGCTTATTCTTGTCAGCTCACTTTTTGCAGATATAACCACTTCAGTGCCATCACAGCATCATCTGTCTCTGCAACGTCGCTCCATCTTAGCCTTTCAATGATGTATGCATTTCGCTTCTAAATTGCATCTAATGCATCATCTTTAGGATGGTACTTTACCCAGACTTTAAATCTCTCATCCAAAGCAACGTCAAAAGAGGAAAAAAACATTGACTTCCAAATGTATTCCAAGGATCATTTACTGTATAGATAAAACACAGAAAATTGGTGGTTTTGGGTTAAGTCTTTAGACAAAGAATGAGTCTTTTACACATAGTTTCTAAAATTATGGTGAATTTACAAAATGTAAAAAATATATTGGAAAACATGGAAAAAACTTGGAACAAAAAGCTTCAACACACAGTACATGCATCAAGTAGATTTAAACGCCAAATCAGGAAAACAAGAAGTTGTACAACAGAATTCAGTGACACCCACACAGCATGAATACAACATCTCACCAAGTATTTTTGTCTAGTTTCGAGTTTAAATATCTTATTACACTTGATCCAAGACAAAACTAACTACTAAGTTTTTAGTGAGATATAATGACTTGTTTTAAGACAATACATCTTTTATATTTTGTTTAGTCATCTTACCTAAAAAAATCTTCTTTAAATTACTATCTCTAATGAAACAATTTAATTTTTAATTTAAATAAAGTTTTTTTTTGTGAACGGTGTCTGGTCTTGTTTTAAGAAACAGACTTGTTTGATTTGTGAAAACTGAAACATTTTACTTGACTCATTATTGACTTATATTTTTAAAATAAATGTAAACTTTAAACGTGTAATTTTAGTCTTGTTTGAGATGAATATGTACAGTGTGGGGTTTTAGTGAAATATTTTGGAAGGAAAAAGCATGTTTTTATACTTTCCATACTTAAAAGATATAAAATAAAGAATACATGTTTATGTACGGTACTTCCTGCGCCTGCTGAAAAAGTTCATCCTGTCTAAAGATCTGTTAATCTTCTAATCTGCAATAATCCAGTCTCTTCTGTCCACATGCATCATGATCTGAAACTAAATACAACAGGGGCAGACTGCAGAGAACTATCGCGTTTTCAGTCTTGAGCAACAAGAAAAAAATACTTTGTTACACATGCCCTTTCTGATGCTGTCTGCTTTACATACCGTATTTTCTGCACTTTGGCACACTTGATTATAAGGCACATCCTCAGTGAATATTTTAGTTTTGAACTTGCATCATTTATGAGGTGCACCAAACTATAAAGACACACTGGGCATTTGACTTGTGTTCAAGAACACATCAATCTGCATTTAGCTTGTGGCATTCACACCGGACAAGCACTGTCTTCAGTTTCTGAGCGCATGTCCACTAACTACAGATGGAAGAGGTTTGGTGTGAAATGTCAGTGGTTGTTCTGATATATAAAAAGACTTGGTGTCATCTAATTCTTGCCGGGCACAAACCATAGTTATTAATTTCTCCTTCATGATCAATTTTCAAACAGTTGTGACCATGGTCACAACCATAGCCTTCTCAATGGGCTTTACTTGGGGGCGGCCGTGGTGCTTGCCTGGCGCTACAAATGATCAGTCTTTTCAGTGTGCCTCATAGTGCAGAATACACTGTACTGGAGGTCCAGAGCGCATCACTCCAACCACAGGGTTTATGTGGGAGTTTCTCCTTTGTAGATGTAACTTTACAAAAAGGAAGCCTTGCATCCACCACCGAATGTGGATTTTTTAAGAGCTTCTCTTTGAGCGCGGCTCTCTCCCAAAACTCTGCAAATAAAAACTGCTGCTAGCAATTTTAAAGCCATTACAATTTCATCGTACTGCACCAGTCATTTTTTTTAAATTACATGCTACCGAAGAAAAATCTTTTTTGACATGCAGCCTACATTATAGCTCAAATGGTAGAAAGTCTACTTTCAGGGTTGTCAACCACCTCATCTAATTTCATGAAGAAATGCTGCACAACGTGCAGAAAAGCGGATAAATCCTTCTATAGAGTCAAGGAGGCTGCGAGATAATAATGTGGTTGTCAGGACTGCTGCATTTTCTTGCATCTCACACAGACTGGAGGTGAAAGATGGGTGCAGCCCCAGGCTCTGAGAGGTAAAACTGATGCTCAGGTGCCTTTAACCTGCAGCCTCTTAAATGGATCTCTGATGAAAGAGTTCTAGGGGAAAATTACCTCAATTACTGTTCAATTTGGATTGAAAGCCCTGATAAAGCTGCACCTTTAATGACAACTCTGCATATGAGAAACATTAATGGTAAAATTTAAAAAAGTTACTGTACTTTGGGCATCCTTGAATTAAAGTAGTATATGAAATACATTAGATAAATAAAACCATTTAATTTTTGATTTTTCAAAGGTTACAAAAGGTCAACCTATAACAATTCCTCAAACTGAGCTGCCAGGCGTTAGATCATTGTTGTAATTGGTTCAAACCTGTGTAAAAAAAGAAAACCTCTGCTAAATACAGTCTAATTTTAAGTAGAGCCTTGTTTATAATTTGATTTTATCTTGAGTTTTTTTTTTTCTTTTACTTTTTAAACCTGTTTTAATTGCATTATTATTTCATTGCTTATGACTTTGCAAAGAAAAAGACATTATGTTTGCTGCATTATGATTTTAAGAGTTTTGGCTCAAATTTTGTTCAATTAAAAATACAAGCTGTATTGTTTTTTTTTTTATAACTAATCAAATTGGTGAGAAATTTGTTGGACGAGAATCGGATCTATTTGAAGATGGCACCCAAGAAAGTTCAATCTTCTTTGCCAAACAGCTTTTTTGTTTACTGCTGACTTTTGTTTTTGCTTCTGGTATCCTTCAGCAGTTTCTCAGCTGTTCATCAGGTTTTGATAATGAAAATTTCACAGCAAAGAATGATGCAGAGGTGCAGCGAGCAAACTGTTTGACTGGGACTCCTGCCTTTACCTGCTTTCCTCCCCATTTCAGTGCAGAAAAAGTGTTGGAATAGAAAAATAATCTCCTCAGAGATTGTGCGTCCCACTAAATGTAACATTGGTTCTTTCACTTTTTTTAAATTGTTTTTTTAATTTTCAACAGGTTGCAAGCAATTCTGTACTTTATGCATCCCTTTCATAAAATATAATTTTCCAAATATTGTATTTAAGGTGATGTCTGTATTTTAAAAAAATAATAATTCAAGGACATTTTAGTATGAAATAAATTTTTTTTGACATTTTTCATTGGAGGACATATAGATTGAAAAATTTGACAAAGAATTATAGTTCCACCAAAAAGTAACTTTGGATGTGATCTAAAGACGGGAAGCAAATCCTTGCTGCGAGTGTGTGATAGAAGTAAGTTTTAGAATTGAGGAGCATAGTGATTGTGGTTCAGAAGGGGACAGAGAAGATGTTGAGGTACACAGAGGATGAGGATAAGGGAGCGGGATGAGACAAGGATATGGCGGAATGTCAGACAAATTTGGAAGGCAGAAGTGGTGAATTGCCTTGAAAGCAAACAGTAGGATTTTGAACTGAATTCTGAAATGAACCTGGAGCCCGTGGTGTTTATTTAGGATGGGGTGATGTAGTGAGATGTAGTCCTTGTGATGATGCAGGCAGCAGAGTTCTGGACTGATATAAGAGAGGTCCTAGGTTCAAATCCCGGACAACTCTGCTGCTGCTTTTGGATGCACTGCATTGTTTTTCTCACCGTGCTCTATTTATTCAACCGCGGCACAATCCCACTTTCAAACCTGCAGCATCTGGATCCAGTTTTTAACTGGAAAGCCTTGAGTTTTGATGTGAGGCGTGAAACAACAGGGGCGCAGCTGCAGATGAGGAAATGATGGCATACGCTGCAGGCTCACGTGATGATGGACTCACGTACTTGGTACATAACTGCTCTGTGTTCACAGGTTCCTGGATCAAGTATTATAAAGCTGGTTTCCTTTTTATAGATTTGAGATGCATGGATTTCATTCTGACCCTTGAACCTAGAATTCTGCATTCTTTAATCCTGTGCAGCTGAACATGCGCACATCCCAGACTCTACAAATGAATAAAGTCAGACTGCTACCAGCAGCTTGTTGATCAGTCTACCTCTCAAAGAGCCGAGTGCTCCGACATCCAGCTCTCGTCCGGTCATTTCTGTCCCAACTCTCTGTAAAGTGTTCTTCTTTTTTCATTTTTTTAAATCTCATTTCACAGACGACTCAAAGTGTTCATTATGCGTCCCAGGCCGCTGAAACAGCACATTTCTTTTCCTGCAAACCCGACTCTCATAAATGGAATTTTAATTAACAGTAAAACCATGTAATGACTTGGAAAGGCAATAATGAAGTTTTTAACGCTGTGTGCAATTTATGGCGCGCGGTTTGGATGGTTTGCTGATGTAATCATGCGGGGAGGAGGGGGGAGTACTTCCAGATACAAGCACAACAGAGGAGTCTTTGTCTGAGGATAAAAATGAAAGGAGCATTGGGGAGCAGATGTGAAGCATTGTGGGTTTGTAGTTTTTATAACCTTTATTCACATTGGCAGGACTCTATTAAGGGCACAAGAACATCCTGTAGAGACATACACATACATGCACAAAGCACTTCAAGTTTATGCCCTGCCGTTGCTCAGTCCAACCATAGATCCACCAATTGCTCAAAGGCACTTGGTCAGATGTGAATGTTGTGATCTGATTCAGAGTCATTTGATTTTTGAGTATCTGTCGATTCCTAATCCGATGCTTTTATGACACATAAAATAATGAACACATTTAACACACAGATCCAGGTTGTCCTCTGTTTATTTTATTATTTAATACTTAAACAGACCACTTTTGTGAAGGAGCATAAACAATCAAGCAAAAATTGTGCAACTATTAACTAGAAAATATATAAACTATAAAAAAGGGATGATGATTATGTCAGAAAGTTTGGGGACTGTAGCTTTTGTATCTTCAGAACTTTTTTAGTGTATGTTATACATATTCCCATTAAAGAATCCTAAAGATAAAAAAAAACAATGATTTTCTTCCAAAATTTTTGTTGTAGCATGAATTTCATGAAAAAAATCATATCAATAACCATTCATTAGTTTCGCTATGAGATGTCAAAGATTTTTCTTTTTTTGATCCCCCTCTCCTGGGGCTTGCATCTTTGTAGACGGTCCCTTAGCAGCCTCACTGTTATTTCTTTGTTCAATTCTCATTAAAAATAATTTTGAAAATTTTTTTTTTTTAAATGTCTTTAAAGGTTGTTGTTTGCAGTAAGACAACCCAATAGGAACAATTGTTACAATTATGGAGTCCAGAACTCCCAATCTATGAATAACTTGTTAACGTGACTGAACTGTTTACTGCACCTCCTGCTCAAACTGGTATCGTAATCTGCAGCGCTTTACGGCAGTAAAATGTCATGTTCTGTTCATGATGTGCAGACTTCTACTAGGGCATTTATTTGAAATAAGCTTGAAAAAGCAATGCAATATTTAATGCAATAGTTTGTTAAATTTGCAAAAGAATGGTATAGGATCAGTATAGTCACACTGATCACGTGGCTTCATATCTAACAGCACACCATTACTGCAGGACTGGCAGACAAATTTGAAAAAAATATATATTTAAAATTTAAAAAAATATTTAAATTAAAAGATAACTAAAACTGCTAACAAATGAAAATAATGTTTATTTTTAACAGCTTGTTTTTTCAACTTTTGTTTGTTGTTTGTCCTCAATTTAGTTTCAATTCAGAATTGACAGTGTTCTGGAGGGGAACCACAGCATCTGTCACTCAATGTCAATCAAAAATCAATCATTCTGAATTGAAAGTGTAAATTAAAGACTAAAAGGAAAGGTGAGAAACAAAAAAAAGTTGAAAATACAAAACAGCAGCTGATTACAATTTTTTTTTTTTCTTTTGGTAACAGTTTTAGGTTTTTAGTTTTTTTTATTTTTAATTTTCTTAAAAAAATTTTAAACTTAAATTTTCTTTTTATTATTCTTTTTTTCAGATTTACAATGGGGTTTCCATTCTATTCTATGATCCTGATTTGACCCCATATTGCCCATCAGTGTCACACAGACTTTAACTTATGTTTGACCTCTTCTGGTTATGAAACTACTTTTAATAAAGCTAAATGCTGAACCGATGAGCCTAAAAATAAATACATCAGCAAACAACCATTGGCTATCATAACAGGTGTTCGTCTTGAAAATTAACATCCAGAGATGCAACTGTTTCAAAATAGTTTTACCAAAAGTATGCAAAGCCACATTCACACCGGATATTTGACACGCATTCAATAATGTGTGTTCACACTGGACAAGTAGGGAGGGACTTCTTTTTCTATTTTTCCATGTCCGCCACCTACTGTTGAAGAAAAATTGTCAAAGCGACACAAATCTTCAGACTTTCACATCTTAATTCCAATATATGAAAGACTTACTGTCACATAATTACAGCCAGTAACAAACCACAATTAATTGTTTGTCCTCCATGACCTATTTCCAAATAGTTGGCATTTCCACGAATAAGGGAATGAATATGAATAGGGACGCCATTTATACGTCACTACCAAATCAGAGTCCCTGATTGGTCAAAGTTTGACCTGGTGTAACTTTAAACGTGCGCTCAATGGGCACGTTTTTTGTAAGTAGAGCCCAAAACATTCAGAAATTTGCGTAGCTGTAGACGAACGTGACCAATTGAACGTGAAAGTCCATAACGTTCCTTTTTCATGAACTTTTATTGGAAATTTTGGTTGAACACGCGTTGCCGAGGCCGGTGTGAACGTAGCTCAACAATTGCAAAGTAAACAATATCTTTTTCTGAAATCCCTTAACTTGTTCTTTGCTTAAAACTGACCTACAGGAATAAAAGGAAAATACATTTTCTTTAATGTGGATCTGAGAAATGTCAAAATGCGAATCTACAATGTCAATGCATCGTTTGCTGTGATGCGTCTTTCCTTACCGACATTTGAAACTTATTTTTAAATCACGTCCCCCATCTGTTTTTCCTTTCTCATCACATCCCCATTTTTTTTCCTCTGTGGTGGGTGGGAGCTTTCCTCCCCCATTCCTTTACAAGTGCCCCCCCCCACGCTAAGCAGAGAGATCAACCACAGCAGCGCCCCAACTTCTCCTCGCTGGGATGGGTGGAGTCACAGGAAAACATCAGGGGGAGAGACCCCCCACCAATGACGGCATGTTTCATCCTCGCGTTCAGTCACACATGACAGGGTTTGAGGGCAGCAAGCGGGCACCTGCAGCTTCCCGTAGAGACATGAACTTTGGAGGAAACCCAGTCAGACAGAGCGACGTTCTCCTGCTGCTCCTCTTTGTAAAACAGTCACCATGAATCTCAACCGTTTTCAAACTTCTCAGATTAAACCCGACTGTAATCAGAGCTACGAGTGCTTTTGATGACAGTAATTGCCCTTAGACAGACTCCTGTGGCAGGTATGCAATTCAAGCAGCAGGTAATCGATGTTTGATGTCGCAAGAACAGCAGGAATTGATCGACCTTTTATTTTGAAACCAAACAAATCTGCTTTAAAGTTGTTTTAAAAAGTCAAAGCCTTTTTACAAGTGACACAGAAACTGTAATATTTTTTATTGTTGCTAAAAAATTGAGGAGACATAATTCTACCAGCTAAATTTTACATAGTTTCTTGAAATACCACTCGGATTATCTTTTGATCTACTGTAAAAGAGTTCCCAGTGGTCTTTTAACTATGATGATGCTGTTTTTAGGCAAATTCAAAAACTTGTGTTGTTTTCTAGGACGTAGTTTCTGCAGAGCGGCAGGAATTAATCCGAAATTCGCCTCTAAGTTGTGGGCAGGCGTTTGGGTGCGAAAGTAACCCTCCGTTGATATCCCTTCATCCCTTTGCTTAAACTCTCTCCCGCTATCTTACAGCCCCTCTCAACCTCAAGCTAACTTAGCGACAATGACAGAAAAAATGACATCCAGTTAAGAGTAAAGATGAAAGATTCTTCTGTTAAGTTCAGAAAGCCGGTAGGAAAGCTGGACGGACTAAAAAAAAATGTATGAGAATTGAGTGCAATGGTGATATGTTGTACACATCTTTTAAAACAGTACATTGTAATTTGCCTTAAAAATCAAAAATCCAAAACGTTACATTCAAATTATAATTACATTTAAGGTTTTACATAATGACAAAAAAAGACAAAATAGAAGTGAGCGGGATTATTTTGAGTGGAGTCAGATTACTGGGAGCGAGACTGGATAGCATTATTCTTTAAACTTATGACAGCCGGACGGGACAGGAATGAAAATCCACTCCCGTGTCATCCTCTAGTCTAAATGCACTCTTAATAATGATTTTTCCCTCTTCCCGTCACAATAAAAAAACTTCCTTATTGAATGTTTTCATGGGTGATTATTAAATACTGCGACATTATCTTTTTGCTTCCTCTCAGCTTGATCTAATAAACACCTGATAATCACCTGTACAGTCATGGCTTGACCTGTTTTTGTGTGTTGGAGCTGCAGAGCAGCAGTCCGTGGGCATGTGGAGATCTCTGCTGAATGTGATGTACAGCAGACTTTAAAATGCTTTGCCCTGAACCAGTCAGCGTGCAAAATTTGAATTCAGTATGTGGGGGTGTTGGGTACCACTGAGTTCAGAGCTAAAAGTGCTGTTAAAAGAGGATGTCGTCATTGAAGAAGCACCTCACTTCTGTTCTTATATAATTCTGACTTCCCTCTGAAAAGCTCTGGCTGTAAATGAAAACATCACATCAAGTTTTCTTTTCAGCGCCGCCAGACTCCTCGGGCTTTACTGTCTGAATACCCATTAGGGGGTTGTACAGAATCTCATTAAGCACCACTGCAACTGTTTGTCAGTTTTTACTTCAAATGAAGACGTGTAGTTTTGTGGATGTAAAGATTTATCCTGAATAAGCTGTTAAAGCTGTCAGAAAATAAACTTTTTTTTTGCTTCAGTGTACAAACATATTTAATAATGAACGTTCTTGGTTTGTTTTTTTCTTTAATGTCTTTATAAATATTTTCTCCACCAAAATATTTATTTTGTCACTGTTGCTTTACTTTCTATTTTCATTTGTTGTTTTGGGGTATTTTTTTCTATCTTCTCTTCTTTTAATTCCTTTGCTTCTGTGTAAACAGTCGAGGGTCTGCTTCACACTTCTCAGCATGCCTGTAGTGTCTGGTTTTGTTTGACTTGACGCAAAGATCTCCTCCCTCTGCGTTTTCCAGCAGTCGTATAAACAAGTCGGCGCAGGAGAAGTTTAATGCATCCCCGTCCGTCTGGTTTCTTTCCCCGTTGTTTAGTTCACGAGTTCATGCTCATCAGATCGTGTGCAGAAAGAGTCTGAGCCGTGCTGTTAAGGCTGGCACGGTCCACGAGAACTCTGGTATTTATATTACATGCAAACGCCTAGCAGACGAGCCCTGACTGTGATGACAAACGTTTGATTCAGCTGTCCTGTATTCGTGTTCGCATAAATCAACCATGTTTGCGTTGGTCGTTTTATGTGATGATGTCACACGTAAAGTTTGAAAATTTGCCCCACAGACAGTAGAAAAGAAACCCGAGCAGAAATGCGTGGCTCAATATAATGCTACATTAACACCGGGCATGTGGCACACGTTTAGGATATGGCGTTCACACTGCACAAGCCGGGATGCGCTTCTTCTTCTTGTCTTTTTTCTACTGTTTACTAGCGCATGTATGTGGAGCTTTAGAAAAGGTCATAAAATTGCGTGAATGTGACAGTTTTAAACATAAAAGCCAGAAATGCATGTTTACAAAGACTTTTTAGTGAAAGTGGTCGCTTGAACGCGCGTTGGTGAGGAAAGTTTGAACTAACTTGACTCATACGAGCAACTCAGCTTGTAGTTGAATAGCAGTCAGGATGGACCTCCTGGCTGCCCTGCATGTGAGACCAGAGATTTATAGAGCATGGGCTGTTCTGGATTATCTGCGCTTGTTATCCATACAGTTACTGTGGACAAAATAATTTAGATTTAATGTTATAAAACAGTCTCAGGATAACAAAAATGAAGAGTGCATCTGAAGAGCATCTTTCTGTCCCATTTTCAATCATAATCTGTTGCCAGATTATTGCATTCGCTTTCACTTTCATTTAATATATTCCTGATTACACGAAACTCAGAAGAGATTGCTGAAATGACGGAATGCAGACCCTTAACTGTGACCCCTCTGTGCACAGAATATGACGCTCTTTGTTGCCTGTTTTTTCTCACATGACCAGCCAACCTCAGTGTCCCATTAGGAGAAACTGAACGACCGGTTCGACTGATGACTCTCAGCTGACTTTCCCTTTTTTCACTGGACACAAAGACGCACGCACACAGACAGTTGTATTCAGTGGACATTGAGCAGAGTGACTGTGCTCTGTTAGGAGGGGGGCATGTGAGGCTCAGCTGATTTTCAGCCTCACTGTCACTTGTGTGCTGTGGTGTAATTTTGCTGACAGAGGCTTCACAAAAAGTTCATTTTACAGTGTGAGTGCTGTGCTATGCTCTCATTTAAAGGGTTTTACTCTAACTCTAATCAAACTTGAGCACCTGAGCTTTAGCTCCAGTGTTAAGCCTTTTGACTACCGTTACTCTTCAACCATTTACACAATTTATGGAATTCCAGTGGATTCTGAAGCGGTGAAGCAGCCTTGTGCTGATAAGCAAAACACTTTACGATAGGAAAGTGTTTGTGTAATCATCATAAAATAGCAAATCGTGTCACAGAGAAAGATGGCTTTGTGCCGTTACGCACGCTTTACATTAGTAATGTGTTTCTTATCAGGGCTCATTCACAGTCAGCTGTCTCTTTGCATAAACGGTGGAAGAGTGTGTGTGTTATTTAGGTGTCACCAGGGACATCTCTGGTGGTCAATGAAGGGTCAATGAACACAACACACAAAATGACTCTAGTTTGACCTATTAAATGAGTTAGCTCAAATTAAACTGTAGTTTGACTTGTTAAAGCAAAGCATAATTACAAAAGTTAAATGAGGAGTCATTTTTTGGTCAACTTTTCTTTAACTTACCTACACGAAGCCATAGACTGTATCATTCCTATTAACTTGGTTCTACAAACACGTATGTAATAATAAATGATAGTGAGAAGGCTAATAAGAGGCTTTACTGACTGCTGTTTGTCCTGGACAGGAGGAACATCTGACCAATTCCTCCCAATGTTCAGTTATGTTCCTTCAAAACATCCCAAGGCATGGCTTCAAGGCCCCTCTATCTGGTTTAAGATGCTTATCCTGATCTTCCCTGAGTATTGATTCTAGTGGTCCAACACTACTCTTTTTTTGTGGTCTTCTGTAGAGCTTAGGTCATTGTGGTACAGCTTTCCACTGTTTTTCATTCCTTGTTTTTTTTTTTTTTTACCTTTGAGCTGTCTTGTGTATTTTTGCACATATTGATTTCATAAATAATCTTATATCAGGGGCAGAGCTACATTTGGGCACCTGCCCCCCCAGCAAAAAGGCTCTGCCCCCCCCCCAATTTCTGAGTCAATATTAGGCTGAATCCAAATTGCTACCCTACCCTTCTCCCTATCCCTGCAAGCAGAGAGATGTGGAAAAATACTGTTTTCAAATTTGAAACTTACTACTGCTTGATGATATATTCAATAGTCGTCAGGCATCTACGTTCCCTTCGCTGCTGCCAGCGCTCAGAGAATTTATAACATTGGTTTTATAATTTTAAGTCCCTACGGCTCTTCCTTAAAAAACACTTTCGGACACCACTACAGCTTCAAAAGCCCCTTCAATAAGGAGGAGCCAGAATGGTCGGGAAGTAATTTATTATTATCATAAAGAAGAAAAATTAAGAAAACCAATCAAGCTTCTTTAACTTCTGCAAAAAAAAAAAAAAGCAAAAGCCATGTTTTTAAATGAAATTTTGAGCCCTTCGAAGTATCTGCTACGCCCCTGTATTCTGTATGCTGGCCCATCTGGGCCGTCAGCACTCCGATCCTTTTCCTTGCTACAGCAAGAGGAAATACTTTATTTCAGAAAACTGAAAACCGAGACACGGAGTTTGCATTTAAAGTTTTGTGTTTTTCGTTAGCCTGTAATTGGACCAACAAAATCTGGTTTGAGCAACCAAAGTGCGAATTGAGGCGAGCTTTAAAGTGGAGCATTTATCCAGATTATGGCTGACACAGCTTCAAGGGTGGGAAGATTGGAAAAGACAAACGGGAATGGTGAGATGCGGAGATAAAGTCAGCTCCTGCAGTTCTCTTTTCACATGCGGTGGAGCTCATTGAGCAGCTCGTGCCGTGTTTACCTTTTCATTTATATTTAGTCCATCAATGGCGCCTCGGATGACCACACCTCGAGAATGAAGGAGAGGAAAAGGAGGAGAAAGCAGAAAAACAGTGGAATAAGGAAGAACAGGAAAGGAGTGGGGCAGCTGACGGTCACTGCTTCCACATAAGAAAATGAGTGTTTTACATCTAGTACATTTCCAGCCTCATGTTTATGTGACGTTGCTATATTTAGTATTCCATTTGCTCATTTCCACCCCTGCTCCCCCTCCTCTAATTTCTCCTCTCTCATGTCTCAAAGGCCAAAGAACTCAGGGGTACTCGAGGGAGAGTTGCCCGAAATGGAATTGCTGTCACCTCCAATTTAACTTCAACACTTTCCGAATCCAATCACACTTTCTCCCTTTAATCCCATGGATATTCTGTTCTGAATTTTAAGTGGGCGCAGACTCTCCATTTGAAATCTTGTTCTTGGTGTTTGTTTTTTTCTTCTTTTTTTACGACAAACTTCAAAGCAGATAATATTTCTATTGGGGAAAGCTTAATCCACAGACTCCAGTTTTGCGTTTAGCTTACAGCTACTTGTAAAAATTACCCTGAGTTTGATGTATTTTTAGAAGTGTGATTAATTTCTGTCATACCAACAACAACAGTGAGGCGCTTCTTTGTAGCCGAGCCAAATTCTCACCTCCTCCTTACCTTTCATTTCACTTCAAAAGGTCTAAAGTTAGTAAAGCTCTGTAAGCAATGCATTCTGCTGTGTCACACATACTCATGCATTTACCACAGAACTACAGAATAAACAAAGTTTATATGAATTGTATAGCTTTGTCTGAATATTTGCTTTAAGAAGCTGTAATTCTCATTTGAAATGGAGAAAAAATCTTGGCTCCTGTCTTTAACATGTCTTGTACTACGAACACACTGGATATGTGATGTGCATTCAAGAACGCGCTTAATGTTCCAGGCTTTTTCTCTCACAGCTCTATTCCAATATAAGAATGACTTAAAGACATGTCATTTTGACCACGTTACAAACAGCTGATAATTTCTCCTTTGTGATCAATTTTCAAATGACTGGTACTTCCGTGTTTTGAAAAAGACGCCACCCACACTTGACCGGTTCCCGACTGGTCAAAGTTCAACCTAAATTCACCTTTAACGCACATTCAATGGACACACATTTTGAAAACGAGCTTGAAAACTTGGGAAGCTATGTACAAACGCTAGCGATTTGGACGTGGAAGCCCAAATACACACATACACACACTTTTACATAGACTTCATTATCATCATCGTGGTTTGAATGTACGTTTCTGAGCCTGGTGGAGCATAGCATTCGAGTTAGTTGAATTTAATGTTGCTGGTGACTTGGCATTTTGATGACAAACCACAAACTGCCTTTATTGCAACAAGTATGTTCTAATAAACAAGCTCCCAAACAACATCTGACCGGCCAAGTTAAAAGATTTAACACTGATCTTTGAGTCTTAACCAATTTTGAAAATTCTGCAAGATAATTTACTCTGAGGTCTCAAGAAATTAGATTTTATTTTAGTTGCATTGAGTTAGCATTAAAATATTAACAAACATTTAACAACTTATTAACAGCTGACCTCTAAAGGTGGTCACTAATGATGACAAAGCTAAATAAACAAATAAAACTAAACAGTACACAAAATAATTTAGTGTTGAAATTTCATAAATACTTGATAATCCCAAAACAATTTAACATTGCTTTGTTCTATGACTATCAGTGATAAATGAAAAAGAAAAGCTACATTTTACTGTTAAAGTTCTCCTTCCAGATGGAAGTTTGCTGAAGTTCTGAAATTTAAAAGAGAACCTCAAGTCTGTCTCCTGAAGACTTTAACGGTTTTTAATAAATGTATATTTTAAGCTAGGATAAGATGGTTAAATATTTTAAAAGCAAAGAAGTCGGTGAAATTAAAACATAGAAGCGGGAATCTTTTGAACTGAAGGAGTAGAAAGTTTTTCGTTGCGTGAGTTACTGGAAAAAAAACATGAAGAATACATCAAGTGTTTAACATTCACCCTAATAAATATAAATAAAATTAAAATTTGGAAACCTATTTTCAAGGAAGTTTTAAACTCTGTCTGTCATAAAATCCTGCAGAAATAAAAGTGCTGCTTCAGTTTTCTCCACCATTCCAGACACTGGCCTCCATTCAGGTGTTAGCTCGACTTAGTGTGTGTGACAGGCAGCGGTTAACGGGAGGGGGGGTTGATGATGAAGATGGCAAGCTCAACTCTATCTTAACCAAGATTACTAAACTGATTCTCAGAACCGCATATCCTGTCATTAACTCTCAAGCCCCTGACCAACCTCTCAACCACAAATGCTGCGATCACACATAAACACACACCCTCCAGTGATGCTGGGAGTTTAAAAATAGCCTCTGCTGACACACCAAATGCTATTATAAGCCATGACACTTGCCAATGTTTTCCTTTAAAAGAAAAACTGTCATGTGAAAGTAAAAAAAAAAAGATTCATTTATCCAACATAAAAGATGGTTTGAACCTTTTGACCTTTTTGGCAGCAAGTAAAGGACACGTATGTAGCTAAAAGCAGAACAATACATAAAACTGAATGATCTTTTTCATGACACACTAAAATCATGAGCTTCTGTCAAAGTAAATCCAATGCAATAGCAGCGTTAGGCTGTGGTGTCTTTGGGCCCTTAAGCTGTTGGTTACATATTGGACAACCATCGACTGCAGTACTTTGGTCCACGTAAAGCACAACCTGTTCTTTTTTTTTTTACAGTCAGTCCAAGGATTTTCATTAAAAAAAAAAACCTTCACCAGAACTATATACATCCTGAGACTGATGAAAAATGTCAGTTAAAACACTTTGCTATTAGGTTGGGTTTCTTTTCCGTTTTCTTGTCCCGCAGCTGAGCTGAGGCAGAATCTGAAAACGTCTTGTGATGGAAAGATTCTGTTGCGACTCTTAGGGTTCTGTTTTATAGTCCGTGGGCTTACTGAGAGTACATGGGAGCGATTGTGGTGCAGTTGGAGAAAGGTTGACCTCTAATCGGAAGATCACAAGATTCAGCTACCGCCTTACCCATGTGTCAGTGTCCCTGGGCAAGTTGATGAACCCACGTTGCTCCTGGTGGTTAGGCAGTGGAGCCACCATTGGTGTGTGAATGTGTGTGTGCATGGGTGAATGGGACTGTGACTGATGCTGCAATCACACCGGGCATGTGATGTGAAATCAAGATGGTGCTAAAAGTGTGTTTAGCATGTGGTGTTCACACTGGGCTGTTGTTATCTTATACAAGCGCATGTCCACCACCTACAGTTGGAAGAGGCTTGGAGAAAAATATTGAAGCGGTGCAAGTCCTGTGAATCTTACTCCAGGCTTTTTCTTTCACAGCTCTGTTCTGATATATGAAAGACTTGGTCACCAATTATGAATTTCTCTTTCTCGATCATTTTTCAAGCAGTTGGCACTTCTTTGAATTAAAGGGGACGTCACCCATGTATCACTACCAAATCTGAGTCCCTGATTGGTCAAAGTTCGACCTGGTTTAACTTTCAACCCATGTTCAATGGCTGCGTATTTTGTACGTAGAGCCCAGAAAACAGTCATAGAAACTTGCACAGTGAGGCGTGAGCACAAGCGTGCATTGACGCACGTTTACATTTTAATTGAAAATAGCCACTTGCCTTGAACGCACATAATCGAGGGTGGTGTGAACATAGCTTAAAGCACTTAAGGCCTTTAAGAAAGGTAGAAAAGTTCTGTATAAGCATGAGCTATTTACCATTTATTTTAATTTCACAGTTTTTAATTTTGCTTAACTGGGGCCCTGTGTGTAGACGGTTACCTCAAATAATAGCTTGGGTTTTAAGAGGTCAAACCTCTTTTGGATTTTGTTTTAGTAAAAACGTCTCTTGGCCACTTAACCTTTTTTCTGTTTACATTGTTACTACTTATATTTCAACATCAATGTTTTCAACTTCATTAAGTCTGAAATTAAATGTGTCTCAATCCAGAAATTATTAACCAGCTGTTTGTGCCCGATCAAAGGACTAGCCTTTGTGATGAGTTTTAGTCTCTTTTTGTGTCACTGCCCAGAAGAACAGAGTGCTGGCCTCAACAGACTGGTAGAAAATGTTGGATGTCTTGCTGCACACATTGAAAGATCTGTTTCCTCTGGAAGTAGTCTGCTGCAGGCCTTCTTGTACACAGCTGTGCTGTTGGTCTTCCAGTTTAGTCTGTTGTCGATGGTTACTCCCGGGTACTTGTACTCCTCCACCTCTGCCACATCCCTGGGCAAGATGCTGAGTGGCGGGGAAGCTTGTTGTTTCCTTCTGGTCTTTGGTCTTGTCCACTTTGAGCAGCAAGTGATTCACTCCAGCCCACCTCACAAATTCATCCACCAGTTGCCTGAATTCCTCCTCCTGCCCGCCACTTATACAGCCGACCACTGCATAGTCATCAGAAAACATCAGAAGATGACACGACTCTGAGTTGTACTGGAAGTCACAGGTGTAAAGGTGAAGAGGAAATCCTGATTCACAACGATTTGAATTTAAAAAAATACTCAGAAAAGCTTTTTTAATCTTAATTTTACTTATAAATGTCCTCCAGCATCATCAGAAAAATCCCCCCGAAAAATGTTCATCGGAGTGGATCTGTAGTCTTTGCTTTTCAGTCATACAAAACATTCCTTTCTGGTTTTGTTTCATTTTGTAGCATTATTCCCTGTGAACAACCCCCTTCAAAATAGACATGAAAGCGTGAGCACAGTCCTTAAACATGAAGCACATCAGGTTTGGAAGAACACCTGCCTTCAGAGAGGCAGAGATGAAGGTGAGACAAACACTCCTGGAAGTCGGTGAGCGGTAGCTGCACTCACCTCTGAAAAACTGACTCTGTGTTTGCTGCCAAAACCAACATCCTCTGCAGCCGCTCCTCTCCTCCTCAAACTCCTGTTCTGTGTCATGTGGATTCAAAGCTCCAGAAAGCAGTGTGTGTGCGGCTCTCCTGAGCTTAAAAAAATGGCATAAACATGTCTGTCTTTAATGTTTGCACAGTGTGCAGGTTCCCCTGCGCTTGTTAACCAGCAGCAAACCCGCTGGTTTTGCTGCCAAGACGAGTATGAAGGAACCGCTTCATGACTCTGAACTGTTGAACCAGCAGACACAAAACAGCTCCTTTGGACTGAGAGCAGAGCTGCCCACTGCACATCTGCAAGGTTCAGATCTATAAAACATAAACAGAAATGTGGCCACCTTTTTTCCCAAAATACTCTTAAAAAAGGCTATAAATTATCAGTTTGCTACAAAGAATATGACGTGGGTAAGACTATTTCCTTTAGAATTAAACACAGTCCAAACTCAGATCTGAACTGTGACTCTTCTGTGTAGAACTTTTTTAAAGTGTAAACATAATGAGACACACAAAGAGCCTCTGCTTCGGTGGCGTTGAAAGTGGGAGGAGTTTAGGTCCTGAAAAAACAGCTTTTCCACACTTCCCACCTGCAACCACAGTCTTAGAAGTTTGTTCCAGTTTCCCATCAAAGACTTAAAATTAGCTTTTGGTTTTCAGCTGAAAGTTCAAACTGCTGCTATTCACTTTTGAAACAAACTCCATCCATGCCTCTGTACATTTCCTGTTTTACAAGTCCTGATTTCAAAGAGAAACCTGCTTTTATGGCATGAAGAAAATTGTTTTTACTAAAAAGAATTTCAGATTCAAAGGGTTTCCTTTCTTTAATGAAAACCTCTCAGCCATCAGTCATGGAAAATAAGGTTGCCAAACTTTGAAATAGTGTGACACTTTGAGAAGTCCCACCGGGAGGTTTTTTTTTTTTTTTTTTTTTTCCTTTTGAGGATGGAAAGTGTAGCGTGGTGCCGGCTAAGCCAGGTCAGGACCAGGTCACTGAAAAGTACTCACATTGTGTGCTGTTCCCATCAATCTGTTGGACCAATGGAGATTTGTCACCGAGCACACTTTACACAGAATGACTGATGATCATTTCAGATTATGTCATATTTATTTGCGTTTGTTTTGCCCTCTGAGTAGCCTCAGGCCTGCCAGGAAAATCTTACCTCACCATTTTTGTGTATTTTGAGTCCCTCGTGTGCCTAACTGTGTTTTACTTTTGGTTTTATGCATTTCAGTTTAGCTTGTTCTGATTTATATCAACATTTTTAGTGGTTTAACTTTGAACATTTATTGTACAACAAACCTGAAAACCAAAATAATAGGTTTAATCAATTGTATTTTTGGATTCTTCCATATTTCATATTTTGTTTAAAAAGAAGGTCAATCGGTTAAAATGTTGTTAAAATCTGGACCTGCCACAGTGGACTTCTCTATCCTGTTGAAACGATTTTTTTCTATTGAACCGGATCGTTTTTGTGAATTCAGATGGCTACTCCTGAATAAAACCAGACCATACTATCACACTCCCCCCATCATGCCTGAGAACTCAACCAAAAAAAGGTCAATGTTTACATGAGCAAATTTAGGCTTAATGTTAATATGAGGAATGATGGGGGGGCATTTCAGCCTTTGAGTGCTAAACTAGTTCAACTCAAAGCTTATTTTTAACCAAAAGAAAACAGTGACATCTTTGAAAGTCTTTGTAATTGTCTACTATTCAAACCGGAGCGTCAGACTCGCCACAGCTTTTTTTTTCATCATGGGCTGTGATAAAAGTAATACTGTTAAAATGAGAAACATTGTTTTTTTTTTAGTTTTAATAAAAGAGAAAACTCACCACAAATACTTTAGTTCTTCTTTGATTTCAGTGATTGGTCTTTTTTGTGGTCTTTTATTTAAGTATTCAGGCTTCCACTTTCAAAACACTGTTAAGTACAATGCAGATGGACTATTCTGATTATTTTTCACAGGTCGTTCTGCGGTGAACAATATTTTCCTTTTAAAGTCCCACTCCAACCATAGTTTTTTCTCTTGTAAAATCGTTCCCAGTAGTCTTTTAATTATGATTGTGTAGTTTTTAGCCAAAATCAAAAAGCCTTTGTCGTTTTTTTAAGACCTTTTATGCCCAGCTAGCTCATTAGAAATGCAATTCTGGTTTGTGGGCGTGACTGTTGGCTCAGAGCAACGCCATCCCCTTCCCATCACTGGAAGCTCTGTTTGCATGCTTAGCGCAAGTTTGTAGCCCTAAGATAGCATTAGTGGTGCAAAAATAATGGCGAGCAATATTGGATCAATCCAGCCATACCGGTTTGAGCCAGAGACCAGCTTGGACGAGGAAAATGAATGTGTGCAAGGGGGCAGGGGAGTGGAGAGGTTAGAGAGACTTTGGCATACCCAGTGAGTAGTGGCGTCATCAGCTTTTTTTAGCATCCAGATTCTGATCCAACGCAATTTGAATTAGAAATACTCAGAAACGTAGTTTTAATCATACATTCTAAAGGTCCTCTATAATGAGAAAATTTCTTTAAATACCCACTCCGACGAGAAGCTCCTTTTTTGTGTTTTTAACGTGTTCTTGTAGCATTTTTCTCTTGATGGAGGAGAAATTTAAAGAACATTTAGCTTAAAACTGCATTTCTTAATATTTCTTTATTCAAATTGTTGCCAATCAGGAACAGGAAAAATGTTGCTTGAAAAGGGTGGTAGGTGGTAGATAAGCACCATTCTGATGCATCCACTTGTAGACGACTAGTTCCATGTAGGACTTTTTCTCGCCTGAGCTGGCATCCTGCTCAAAACTGTACGGCTAGATAGCTCCAGTATTGCTCGCCATTTTTATTGCAGTAATAATGTTAGGTTGGCGTTGTGAGAGGCTTTAAGCTAGCAGGAGAGCATGTAAGCAGGTGGAAGATGGCATGTGGGGCAGGTTCACTCTTCACCAACATTTTGCCCACAACTCAGAGGCAAATTTCTAATGAACTACTGCCGTTCTGCACGGGTTTTTTGATTTTGACTAAAAACCGCAAAATGATAATGAAAAGACCACTGGGAACGCTTTTACAATAGATTAAAAGACTCATGGAGTAGGACTTCTGAAAAGCCTTCCTTCTAGTAGAGCAATGACAAACTCACACCAGAAGCAAATTGTTTCAACTTTTCTCAGTTACATTTTCTTCTAAGGCTTTTTTTTTCATTTATAGATCATAGTTAAAAAAAAAAAAAAAGCATCCAAAGGTAATATTGTACTTGCTTCCTCATTCTGCCATGAAGATTTTGTGCAAGCAATGTTTATTAGAAAATGTAATAATATTTTGGATAAGGTGTAATGAAGGTTTAGTAGGAATGATAATCATAAGTGGACATCGTCACAGAGAGGATATGACTTCTTCTTGTTACAATGTTCACATGGAAATCAGTGTGACTCACTGATAACATTCTTCCTCCATCGGACCAAAGAGCTTTGTGTTTTTGTGTCAGTTTGAGTCGCGTCCTTGATTTATTTTTTTTTCTCAGCTCTGACTTGCACTGCAGACTGCAGTGACAAAACCTCACCAGCTCTTCGGTCATCCAATCTGACTCAAGGCTCAACAGCCGGACTGATAACGTTAATCATCAGAGCTATCTTGAGCGATGCGGCTGTCCGTTAGTGCGATGAGACCTTGCAGTGGTGCTCGGCCTTCAGGCGGCGGTCCTGTGGAGAGGAGGCAGCAGGCGTAAAAGTGACACCAAGCACTGATTAAGCAGTGCAGACCTAAGCAAAAAGAGAGAGATTTTTGCTGAGTAAGCAGGTAGCAGCAGATAAAGCTTTTGATTAAAACAGAAACTACATAAAAATTAGTGACTTTTGTTCATTTGGGGAAAAGCAAACAAATGTGGGAAAAAAAACTTAAACAGTATTTATAACTTTGCCTTAAAAAATTTAGAAACAAAATACTTTTAGTGTTTCTTAAGATATTTATATAGTTTTCAAAAGTTGTGTTTTGTCTTTGTTGCTTTCATTTTTTGCTGTGGATTTAGCACTTTTTGTACATGAGTAAAACAACGGGGCAAAAAAATGTTTGTCTGTCACAAATTCTGCAAGTTGTTCCTCTTAAAAAAGATGAGTTTGGTCTGTAATGTGTATCAAAGATAAGCTTCACCTGTGAGAGTCAGAATGTAAAAACAGAATTTAGGAAATCACATTGTATGATTTTTAAATAATTCATTTGTATTATGGTGCAGAAAATAAGTACTTTGTCAATATCAGAAATTCTTCTCAGTACTCTTTAATGGAACCCTGGTTGTCAAACAACAGAGGTCAAAGGTTTTCTGTCTGGCTTCAGCAGGTTTTGCAGACACTTGCTGCATTTTTGGTCCATTCCTCCATGCAGATCTCCTCAAGAGCTGTGATGTTTTGGGGGCTGCTGCTAGAGAACACAGACTTTCAATTCCCTTCATAGATTCTCAATTGTATTGTGGTCCCGAGACCGGCTAGATCACTCCAGAACTTTGAAATGCTTTCTATGTAGGTACTCCTTTTTCGCCCAGGCAATGGGTTTGGGATCATTGTCATTCTAGAAGGTCATCCTTTATACTCTCACTGATGGAAGGAGGTTTTGGCACAAAAATCTCCTGGCCCCATTCATCCCTAACATGGATCAGTCGTCCTGGTCCTTTTGCAGAAAAGCAGCCACAAAGCATGATGCTTCCACCCCATGCTTGACAGTGGATATGGCGTTCTTTAGGTGCAATAGAGCATTTTTTTCCCCTCCAACCACGGCAAGTGGTGTTTAAGACAAAGATAGGATGATCATACCTAATGATGACATTATCAAGTGCCAGAATGTAAAGATTAAAGAAAGATTGAGTAGAACATAAATCTAAAAGATTTAACACATTCTCTTATTTAAGATGTCATGCTGAGGCCAACTGGATTGTGTTGTCAAGAAAGTGCACTGAGGTCAGGTAAAACCATTGACTGTATAAGAGAACTGGACTGTGATTCCTCCCTCCTCATATTTCAAACAGGAAGTACCCGCTGGCACCAAGAAGCTAAAATCCTATAGACTTATTTTGAGAAATAAACAGCTATTACTCAGTCTATTTGTCAAAATATCCATTCTTGCTTTACGTTTTTTTTAAACATGTTCTTGTTAATCATTTTTTTATAATTCTTTTTTCACTAAAAGGCATACATTTGTATAGCGCTTTTCTTCCTTCCTTGAAGGCCCAAAGCACTTTGCAATCACAGTCCCCTTCACACAGTGATGGCGGCTCCGCTGTCAAACACTGGTCCCAACCTTCCACCAGAGGCAATTTGGGGTTCATTGCATTGCCCAAGGACACTTCGACACACGGGCAGGCAAGGCGGAAATCAAACCTTCTCTTATGCAGTCAAGGAGGAAAACCTAACTAGAAAGTTTGTTTGCACTAATAACCAGTCTCACAATTCAATTTGTTTTTTAAATCACCAATAACCAAGGTTATCTCAGGGTGCTACACAAATAAAGCAGAAAGAAGGTCAAACCAAGCAAATAACACAATTATTCACTTGTAAAATAATCTAGTTTGCTTTAAATAGTTTAAGTTCAATGAGGTCAAATTTAGCCCGGGTCCTTCCAGTGATGCCAGTTTTGAAAAGTGGCCAAGAGATAACCCTTTAAATAATTTCCATTTCAGAGCATGTAGTTATCAGACAATGGAGGAAAGACCCCTCTAAACAGAATGTAAAGAAACCTCAAACAGAACCAAATTCAATAAACAACAATCAGCTGAGACCGGTTGGAATCAGATGGGACTCTTGTTTCTTTGTGTGATCTTAGGTTTTCATTTGGATGATTGGGATTGCAGCATTCTTTACATGAGATCTAATCTTGAGAAGTTGTGCTTCAAGTTGCATTCTTCCATGTAGCTGCTTTTTTCTGGATTGCTTGTGTGAGTTTACTAGTACACACAATGTTGAATCATTTTTGACTAGGAATAAAGATTCAACATTTCCAGCTGTACAAGTTTGCTCTTTTCTGAGGTTTAAAGTTTGTACTGTTTGATACATTTGGAGCTGAAGCTAGACAGTAGCTTGGCCCGAGTTTGATCAAGGGGTGTCGAGAGATTGTGCTCAATTTAAGACTTTATCGCAGCCCAAGTATAGTTGACACTTACTGAAGGTTGACAGGGAGCCAACTTTGAGTGGAAAGGATGACCTATGTCTGCCAGCAGACTGTTATTTTATTTTTGGAAGCTGAGATTGGAGCAGTTCTGCTGGAAGCTGCAAATGGAGCAAAGGAGCCAGCAGCTGACACATGAGGAGAAACACCTGCAGAGGTTTACTTATAATGTAGAAGACCTTTAGAGAAGCTGTCCTTGGACACAAGCAAAGTATAACTGGTGGTAACTTGTGGAAATACAATTGACTGTATTTGAGAACTGGACTGAGTGATGACAAAATGACTTAATGGGAAGATCAAAAACATGCGATCAAAAGCTTTCAATTGTTCTTAAGATACTAAAGCTAAATTAACTAAACTTTCTCACATTATTCGGTGCACCTTGCTAGTACTGTGTTTGGCCTCTTTTGCCTTTAGAATTGCCGTAATCCTTGGTGGCATAGATTCAACAAGGTACTGGAAACACTTTGTGTTCAGAGATGCTCTTCTGCAGAGCTCTGTTGGAACCAGTGATTATTTGAGTTACTGTTGTCTTTCTATTAGCTGGAACCAGTATAGCCATTCAGCTCTGACATCAACAAGACATTTCTGCCCACAGAACTGCAGTTCACTGAATATTTTCTCTTTTTTGGGACCATTCTTTTTAAACCCTAGAGATGGTCGTGCGTAAAAATCCCAGTAGATCAGCAGTTTCTGAAATACACAGACCAGCCCGTTGGGCACCAACAAACATATGTCACTAAAGTCCTTTTTTTTTTTCCTCATTCTGGTGCTCCATTGGAACATGAGCAGATCATCTTGACCATGTCTACATGTCTAAATGCATTGAGTTGCTGCCACATGATTGGTTGATTAGAAATGTGCATTTATGAGCAGGTTGGCAGGTGTTCTAAATAAAGTGATCAGTATGTGTATTTTTACTAGTTTAAAGTTAGTTTATAGTTAACGTTTTTTTTCTAGTCGATAGTTACACTTTTTTGTACTTGATTGTTCAAGCTTGTCACAGAAGTGCTCTAAGCATTAAATATAAAAAGGTTAATAAAAAATAAAAATGGAGATCATTTAATAAATCTGGATCTGTTTATTTTTTTTGTCATGTGTCACAAATTATCGGATCATGACTCGACGTTAGCAGATACTCAAAATTAGATGACTGAATCAGATCGAGGCCAAAAAGATCTGGTTGGGACATCCTTAAAACACACCTGTGGATCATCTGCGGAACTATGAACATTAATGTTGAGCTGCAGAAAGTGAGACTCTTCCAACTGTTTATTCATTCGAGAGCATTTCTTCAGGGTTCAGCTGCTTAGTTTGCAGCTGCGCTCTGCACAACAGCAACAACCCTTCAACCCATCATCCCCTCGCCTTCCTCTGCCTGGTTGGCTGCCCACTGCCCTCCTTGGCATGCTGATTGATTAGTTCTTGCCATGACTTATTAGCAGGATGGTAAATATTCACTGGGCTGCTCTTTAGGTTGGCAGGCCGGCCGGCGGCTAACTCATTATGGCTTTATTATTCTCTGCATCTGCTTCTAATTTATTCCCTCGCTGCTGCAACTATGCTTGATGCCCGCCTGCTGAGCCTCTTCTGCTCACCCGGACCTCCTCCTCCCCTTCTGAGGCTGCGGGGAGGTGAGGGCGACTGACAAAGATTGAACGAGGGTTGGAGAGGAAAAATAGATTGGTAAGAGATGGAGAAGAAGGGTCTCATTATGGAATGCTGATTCAGGAGAGGGGGAGTCCACCCGCTGCAGGCACTGACCCTGGACATCACGGCGGCTGTTTTCACCGGCGGGGCCTCAACTTAAACTGCCATGCGTTTAAACTCCATTAGTGGCTGCTCACCTGTCAATCAACAGGTCAGTCCATTTACGGGAATGATGCATTATGGGAAAGTGGCTGGAAGGTGCTGAGGAAGGACGACAACACCATCAGACTCAGAAATAGAAAGGGGTAGTAATTACAAGGGGGTTAGCTCTCCAACTCTGTCCTTTAAAAAGTCCCCAAGGATTTTAAAAAGAGCCTCCAGAGCGCACAACTGTAAGTGCTTTGAAAAAACTACTCTTGGCAGCGAGGGAAACCCTCAGGATTGTGACAGTACGGCAGTAATTTGTCTGTCAGATGTGAAAACTTAAAGGAAAGAGTCGGTTCTTTTCCACATTTTCAGCCTCCAGGTGTTAATGTTTACAGAGCAGCAGGTTTCAGTCTGTGCTCTGAAACACTGAGCTCTTGTTTTTTGAATGGTTGGTGTCTCTAAACTGACAGTTCAAGTTTGTGACAAAACTGCAGTTGTATTGCATTGACGAGAACAAACACTCAAGCTATGTTCACACCGCCCTTGGCAACGTCCGTTCAAGTGACCGTTTCCTTTTAAAAGTCTATGTGAACATGCGTACATGCTCATTTTGGACTTCCATGTTTAAAACTCTTGCATTGACGTTTAGCTACACAAGTTTCTATGACTGTTTTCCAGCTTTATCAGTTAAACCAGGTCAAACTTTGACCAATCAGTTCCTCAGATTTGGTGGAGATGTATGGATGATGTATTTTTTAATTCACGAAAGTGCAAAAAAATAATTGCAGTTTATGGCCTGACAGAATTCTATGACAAGTCTTTCATATAATGAATAGAGCTGTGAAAGAAAAAAACCTGGAGCAAGAATTGCTTCAACATTTCACACCAAGCCGCTTCCACCTGTAGATGGTGAAAATGTGCTAGTAAACAAAAGAAAAAGAAGAAGCCCCCCCATACCCGCTGTGTCCATCCTTTAAAGTTCATTCAACCATTCTCTAAATATGCATTTCCTTGGTTTGCAACACAAGGTAACGCTTTGCTTTCCCCCATATTTAAATGAAAGGAGCCCAAAGCGGGTCAGTACACCAAATAACCTCTTGTTTCACAAGGCAGTCAGTCCCAGTTTACTGTGCTGTACAAGTCCAACTACGATTTATTGCAGCTGTACTGGGTGTCAATTCATGTGGGAGCTTTATTGCACTGGTCCCTCTCTGTATCGCGGTTCACTTTTACTGGTCTCGCAGTTTTGCAGATTTTTTAAAATGTTGCGTGCTTTTTTTTTTTTTTTTAAGCCATGTGTTCTTTGTCTTGATTGGCTGGAGACTTTGTCAATCAATCTTTGCTGTGCCTCATTAGTACAGATACGTGCAGCTCTCCTATTCGACATACATCTTCAATCGCGATTGGTTCTATGTTTCCATTCTATAATACTGCACTTATTTTTCTATGAAGGCTCAAACTTTGATAGTTTTAACAAGAAGGAAACGTGTAAAAATATTCATGTCTATCTGTAAAAAGTGTATGAAGTGTGTAGTGAGGAGTTTTATGGTTTTAAAATATCTAGAATCCTATTTGGTGGATTTCACCTGTTATTGGTTATCTATGGCACAACAGTACATTGTCCTGTATCATATGTTTAAGATCAAAATTATGCCCAAAGAGGGGTCGTAACCTTAAAAAGGACAGGGGACAGCTGGGTGTGTTCTAGCAACCGATTGGCTTATTCTTCATATCACCTTTATTCTTTTTCACCGGAAACTTTAAGGTTTAGTGATGGCAAATCCTGCCAACACAGCAATGACCCCAGAGCTGAAATAATGGCTTGAAAAGAGCCCCCCAAAAATCACTGAAGTGGCTCATGTAACTTCATCTAGCCCATAGAAATAAATGGTCTTGGATGTTATTTATATTTTAAATCATATTAGGTGTTTATAAATTTTAGATTTTATGCACAAAATACCCTTTATATAATTTTTGAGCGTTCACACTCCAGAATTGTTCTTCGTTGGTCTGTCTTTTCTTCACACCAACACCAAGTCCCACTATGGAGGCGTTAAGGTGACATTCCCACCAGCTGTTCAAACTTCTTCATTGAGCCTTATCTGGTGTTGAGAAAAACCACCTCAACTGCTGAGTGAACTTCTAAAATTTATTTCAAACACAAAACTCCAGTCACCCTGCTTAAGAAGCTCATTTAAGCAGCTTGTCTCTATGTTTGTATTTGTTCACTCACCCACCACAATTTGTGGCCAAATCCAATATTAATGAACATTGCAAATGCTAAAAAAAGTTTCTTTACTCTTTTCTTTTTTGCAATAAAACAATTTATCAGTTTAAATGCAAATCCTCCTAAAAATGACAGAACAAAATATTATTCCATCTTGATTTATTTGTGATATCTAAATTCCTACATAAAATTATAAGGGAAAAAAATCCCCATCCCCTCTTCAGAAGCTTAAGTTAAGCCCTTAATGGCGTGCCTGCACCCAATACTTTAACATTAACTGCTTTGAGTTTCCAATGGAAAATGCTAAGCACCATTTAAGAGTCCCATTAGCTTGTGAAAGCATTTTAATTAACGGCTCCTTAAACACAAACACTAAGCTCACTCCAGTTCTCCCCGACACTCAGCCATCACTCTGAGAGGAAAACGGCAGCCTGTGAAAGCCAAGCAGTAATTACGGAGAAGAGTGAAAGGTTGAAAGGTTTCCTTGTTGAGAAGCCAACCTAATAAATGTTGCTCCAGCCTGGGATCAGAATCATCAAACTCGTGTTTCTCAAGAAGCAAAGGGCCGATGACGGCGCTCGTTTTAGTGAAAAGCGGCAGTTGAGTGCTATTGGCTGGTGTGAGTGGCGGTGCCTCTGCTTTCATGAATGTTTCAGACTGTTACAACTGTGGGTCATGATCTTGAAGCAAATTCTTTTGTCTTGAGGAATATTTCACTAGAAGCATGTTGAGTACAGCATCTCACTTATTTCCACAGGAGAACCCCAAGGCTCTGTGCTGGAGCTCATGCACTTAATGAAACCAAAAGTTCTCTAGAGCTCCGTTCACACCAACCAGGATTCACGTTGAGGAGGGGTCCAGTTTCGATGTTAAGTTTATATGTACAGAAGAGATCAAAGGTCCTGCGATGTGATCTGAGCATCGGGTGCAGCTCTGGAGTCTGGCAACAGCGTTTTTAGGGCATTGTGGCCCATTCAGCTAAGTGAATGAAGACTTTGCATTGTGTCAACCAATCAGAGACTTAGCTTGCCCTGTGACGTGTTGATGACATGATCAGCAGGTGGAGTCCGAAACCAGCATGGAGAAGAATCTGACCGTTCTCCTCCTGAACTGTGATCGTTTTCTTATTTGCATTGATAGAATAATAAAGTCTTTTGATTTTGTTCTTATTTTGATTTTTTTCCCTCCTCGGAATATAGAATTTGATGTGTATTTAAAGATAGGCATCATATGCAAGTTTGACGCGTGAATCGGGTTCACTGTGAACGCAGCACTAGTGCAATTGTCCAGCATGTCTTGCTGAGTTATCATTGCACTGGTGATATGCAGCTGTTCCCTTTCTCTCCAGGTTTTGTCTCATTAGTATTACCAGCTTCAATCCCTGAGACAGTAAGTCTTTTGCAGTCCACACTGTGCTTGCAGTGTCAGTGTAGGATTCTTTGCATGGTTTGTGAGTAAAAGCATTTAACAGGTTCTGTGGGCTCTCCGAAGCCCCGCAGGTGCTGGAGAGATCCACACAAGATTCATTAATTTTTGTGGGCTTTCTTTAGGGTTGCATTTGGTAACAGAAAAGGAAATAATGGTCAACTCTGATGTTAATTACATTAGACGGCAAAGCTGTGAGCATGCATTTGTCTGCAGTGCACATCTTCTTTATACTCCAAAGACAAAGTGTAGGTTTGCTGTCTGGACTGCACCGACTAACACTTTTTGAACCTGTGAGCAATAGTCTGCAGTCAGGATTTCTGCTGAGAGGAGAGTGAAAACTCGTTTGCAGCAGCAAGGCTGACGGTTGGGCAGATTTCGCAATAAAGCCATGAAGTCAACTGTCTTTCAGGAAACTAAACCAGGTGACAAACACCAAGACCCCAGATTGAGCTGACAGTTGCTTAATGGTTATACATACACCGTTGCATATTTCTTTCTTTGAGAGCTGATGGTCATTCAGTTGTCTGTCAGAGGCTCACATTCCATTTGTGAAAATGCAATTATCACAAATATAAAAAGACTTAAAATTTTAAAAAAGCCTACCTAAAGTAAAGTTTTAGATGTTCTTTCTAACCATTGATTTGGGGGGGGGGGACTGGAACCATTTTTTTGCCTTGATTTTTGATTGGTAAGTGGTGGACTGAATGGACTCCTTCTTTTTTCTCCTGTTTTCAAACCACCCTCAGGGAGAAAATTCTCTCTTTACTGAAATGCAAAATGAAATCTTATATAACTATATGTTCTTAATATATTTGATTCACACATTTCTAAAACTACTACGTCATTAGCATGATAAAAGCCTCCTTTAAAATCCCATTGTATATAACTTGGTCCATGGTTTCTGCCCTGTAGTTCATCGTCACTACACTAGGGGCAATAGAAGGGCTTTTTCTGCTCATTCAAAATAGCTGCTTCCATGAAATCTCAAACATCTTTGGCGGGAAAAGTTTGGCTAATTTTTAAAAAAGTAGCTTGTCTATTGTTATTCATTTCAAGAAATGACTACTTTCTGTATTGAAATAATGCAAACTTGGTTGATAATTATCTATAATACACTCACTGCATGTTAAAAATGTGTGTTTCAAATTTGAGTATATAAGGAATGTTTTTTTTCTTGAACACTCATCTCAAGATGTTAATAATTTTGTAGTTTTGGGAGTACACAATTTCAACACAAAAGCTCCAACAAATCTTTATGCATTTGTGCTTCTCTGTCAAAATATTAAATCTCAATTCTGGGATGCCATATATTTTAATTTGTTACATTTAAAAAAAAAATTAAACAACAGGACTCCCAGCATGAAAATAGAAATGTTTTTTGAACTTGTTGGCCTGAGACGTGACATTGCACCTGTGCAGTAATCTCACCCTCATGCTGCTTGCTGCTGTAGATCTGGGTTTCACTGGAGTTCAAAAATAATCTGTTGGCTGACATGCTGAGAAGATGTGCAACCTTCTTTCTGTAAAACTAATGCAGGTTTAGAGCCAACATCTGTTAGAAGCAAACCACATAAACAAGAGCGAGACTGTTTTAGAATGTCTGCCCATGTTGCCGTCCTCTTAAATGTGAAGATCCCTCTTTGCCATCTAGTGTGAGAGCTTACTGGAAACTGCTGATCCATACTGGGTCAATGCTTTGGGCTGAAGGGTCTCAGCCAGGTTCTTTCTTTTTGGGTTAATAGCAGGAGAATTAAGAAGACCTGGATGGCTGTGGAGACTTAAAAAAAAAATAGCTATGTCCAAGGCTTCTAGGACATTTGTTGGCAGAGTCATAGCTGAGTGCTAAGGAAAGATGCTAATTGCTTCAGTAATGGGTTGTGGGCTGCAGACCGTGATGGCTCCTGCTTTAAAACCAGGCCTAGAGTTCAGTGGGGTCAGAGGAGGATGGCACCGCTCCAGTTTGCCTGTTTGTTATTGCTTGTCTTGTGTTGTGAAGAGGTGTGCAGGGTAAAACCCGGCTCTCACAGTTGCCTATAATTGCTCTGTTAAAATTACATTTCATTGATTTTCCTCAAGATGCTGAAAGAACATGACTGGAATTAAAAAAGAATCTCTGGGACCTGTTTGCAGCTTTAAAACATTTAAAATCAAAGCTGCAAGGAGCCATAAATTTACCATCACAATACCAAGGGCAGTTCAGCAGAACATTAATGACAGTGAAAACAGCTTTTTTTTTTTTTTTTACATAATCGCAATCTTGAAAGGTGATAGGTCCAAAGCAATCATGCCGTTTTTTTCACTCTTCAAATGAAAATTAACTTTATTTCTTGTCAGGAGTCAGTAGGTGTTCTTCCACACCCTTAAACTTGACATTGCAAACATTTAGTAATGTGTGCATACATTAGTGGCATATTTTAGTGGCGTTTTTGTCTGTTGATTTAAACAATTTCAGTTTATGAGGTCCAGCAGACAGGATTCGCTAGTTTTAAGCTTGAGAAAAGGATGCTCTCTAAATAAAATGAAACTCAAAAATAATTTTAAAAAGGGGATGTTGATAAGTGTGGTTATATATTTATAAAAAAAAAAAGTCTCAAGCAACTACAGGATCTGACGAACGCCAAAACATATACATTACATAGATTTTCTTGTTTGCTAGCAGCAGTGAATTGGAGTGTAACTGTGAGTTGGGTCAGCTTTCTAAACTAAACAACCCACTAAACATTAAATGGCACATGGACATTCTGATCTAGTTTATATTTTGTCTGCCTGTCAATAACCATTTCCTGATGGCTATATGAGGTGCAAACTAGGTCCACTATTTAAATATCTAATAATGACTTCTTTTCAACTTCAATTTCAGTTCAACATTTCAACGTTAAATTGGCACTTTATTGGACCTTATATGAATGTTTTAAAGGGGTGAGGAATTGGATTAGAAGAAGCAGCATGTGACTTAGCCCCTCCCAAAAAAAATAGATGAAGCCGCCTTTGACGGCTTCGCCCACAAATATATAGAAGCCTGTTACTCTGCCCCTCCCACAGACAGATGAAGCAGCCTGTGACTTGGCTCCTCCCACTGATGGTGAATGCAGGCCACAATGCATTGCGTGTGAACAATTTCTCATTTGAAAAATTAATTAAATAATGAAAAAGTTAAAATTTAACCAAGTTTGGACTCAAGACTTTTTTACCCCATGAGGCATAATTCAATAGACTTCTTTGCATAATGTGAGATAAGTAGGTTTTTTTCTGTCCTTGTCCTTTTAAAAAAAAACATTTTGTTGTTAAAATATGCTAATGAGTTAACTGAAGAACAAAACAATGTTTTATCTGTACTAACACTACAAAAATGTGTTATTTCTTTCAATGTGAAGGTTTTTATCATCAAAATGTAAAAGATCTAGAAATCTCACAGTCATCTACATATACAAATTAAAATGCCAGTCTGGCAGTTTGGAAATGAAGCACCCGTTTTATTCAGTAGAAGATTAAACATTGTAAAAAAAAAATGTCATCTTACAACTGTCTACTTATTCTCAGCCCCTGCTAGTATGGCATTTCGGGGATCAAATTTTAGAAACACTCATTTTAACTTTTACAAGGCTGGAATTTTTCTGGCATGAGAAATATTTGCTGCTCAGTTGTTTTTTTTGTGTGTGCGTAAGAACATAACATGCTTTAATTTGAATATTATTTTCAATGTACTAATATTTTTTACAACTAAAGAAATTGATAATTTCTTAATTAAAAAAAACCCAAAACCTCCAAGCTTTACAGTGACGGGTTGAGCTCTGACTACTGCTGGATTCAACTCTGCAGACCCATTAGAGTGAGTTCGGTTAAAAATAAAGTGTAACTCTGTCTCCTCCCTCCTATCAGAAAAGAGCTCATTAGAAAGTCTTTTGCACGTCCCCATCAGACCTCAGAGCCATTACTCCAACGCAAATCCCAGTTATCCCATTTGAACCAGTGCAGCTCCTCTCTGCTGCTGTTTCTTAATCATCTGTGCTTTGAAGAGTGCTTGCGAGGCACAGACTCATCGGAGCGATGAAGAATCCTCTTTTTTAGTCAATTCTGAATCTGCAGGCAAAAAATATGACCTATGTTTTCTGCAAGAATTCATGCTGCAAAGACTCACAGACACTGGTGATTATACCAGCCATTAATAGTTTTTTTTTATGTCATTATTAATATGTTTCATATTGTTAGTCTTGCTAGCACCAGTGCTAGTATGCTACCAAAAATGCATGCCTCTCAGAGTTGGACAAGAAAAATTCACAAAGTTACATCAGTGTTTAAGTTGCAAAACAAAGAAGAAAAAAACAGATAAGTTGTTTAGGAGTGAACGAATGCTATTTTATTTTCTCATGCTTTGTTCTTTACATAGTTGCATGTGCTGATAATAAAACCACAGAAAGATTATTGATGGAAATTGAATGTACTATCCTTATGGAGGTCTGGATGTAGAATTATACTAAGAATTAAAGTGGAAAAACACTAGGCTGATCCAACGTGGATGTAATGTCTTAGAAGATTTGATGTCCCAGATGTGCTCCGTTGGATTCAGGTCTGGGGAACGGGTGAGCCTTTCTAATACATCAATATCTTCGTTTAGCAGAAACTTCTGACACACTCCAGCCCCATCAGGTCTAGTGTTGTCTTGCATTAAGAGGAACCCAGGGCCAATCGCATCAGCACGAGGGGTCTGAGAATCTTATCTCTGTACCTTAATGGCAGTCAGGCTACCTCTGGAGAGTACATGGAGAGCTGTGTGGCCCTCCAAAGAAATGCCACTCCAAATCACTACCGACCCACTGCCAAACCGGTCATGTTGAAATTTCAAGGACTCAGCCATTTTGAAATGAGTAGGAAAAGGCTTTTCCATCATCATCCCAGCAATTTTGCTGCCTCTAATGGAATGATGATGAACTACAGGGCAGGAAACATTTACCAGTTTGCACACAATGGGTTTTAAGGAGAGTTTGGATCCTGCTAATGTGATAAAGATTACAGAAATGTGCCAATCAATTATACAAATGAAGGTTGAGCAGATTCAGAAATACACTAAAAGCTGCACTTTTCTTAAAGCTGTACTTTGAGGTACATTTTTATAATTCACATAAGCAGTTTATTTTAAATTCTTAATAATACAACAAAACATTGTTACTTCACATTTAAAGACTTTAAATAATGTTGGTAGTATTTAATAAAATGTATTTACGTGATAAAAAGCATATGTAAGGATTCAAATAAGACCTAATATTAATTAGTTATAATCTGAAAAGCTTTTTAATGATATTTCCTGAATATTTTAAGTGTAATTGGGAATGTTCAATCTTGCATACACATGCGTATGGCTTTGAGTGGCAGCTCGCATCACACGTGTTTGTCTCCACAAGACAGACCCTAACCCACCACGATTTAGGATCAAGGATTCTTGTTTTCAGTCACTGCTCATTTCTACATGAGACGTAATTATAGCCTCTCTTAGTCTCACCCACGCCTTTAATTAAGACGCCCAAAAGGAGGAAATGGAGTGAAATATGCAAAATTGATTGAATGAAATTTGTAATTCAAAGTGCTGAAGTGAAGAGAGGAGAGTAGATCAAATACAAACCCACACTTTAAAGAGCGGTCTCCCGTGGGGTTTCCCACCCAGAGTTTTCAAGATGTGTGTGCAGCAAATCCACGGAGAGGCCACGGCCTCCATTTTCAAACCACTGCCTCAGAATGAAACTTTATATAGAGCAGAATAATGATGCAGACTCTTGCTGGGAGGAACGGTCCTCTAATAAGTTCAAATTAATGCAGCAGGCAGAAATCATTTAGAGAAGAATCACTCAAGCTCACACACAATCTATTTGAACCTTTCAGGTTCACAGACGCACTCGAGCATGCTTTGCTTTGAATCTTTGAGTTTTTGCAAACTGCACCGGATTCTGTAAACTTTATCAGTATTAACCCCTTGACGCCTAAAGCTATTTCCAGCTAAAAGAAAAAGTGTCACATTTGGAACAGAAGTGGTTTGATGTGCATTTGCATCAATAGGTTCAATTACTTTAAGGAGGATGCAATTTAAAAAAAAATGTATTTGTTTGAAATTGGTCAGCCTTTAGTGACCCCATAAACCCCAAACTAACCTTGAACTTAAAAAAAAACAAAAGAATGTCAAAATCAACATCTGTGGGTGCTGGATAGAACCAAAAAAATCACAATCAAAACACAAAACAAGCATGTTTCATAAAACCATACATATGCTGAATGACATAAGTTGCAGAATGTGCCATAAATGAATATTTTCACCTTTCAACCACAAAAGGTATTGTAGCATCATCAAATTAACTATCATGCCCTTAAGGTCCAGATAATCTTGGAGATTTTAGCATGTTAGACAAACAGTTAAATTACTTTTCCTATTTCTTTAGATGAATGTTGCTGTTCTAAATTAGATGCTAATGTGCTAAAATATTCAGAGTAAAAAAAATTCCAGATGTAATTTATCTGCAATATATTAGCAATAAAAGGGCTGCACGGTGGCGCAGTGGTTAGCGCTCCTGCCTCACAGCAAGAAGGTTCCCGGTTCAAGTCCTGGCTGGGGGACCTTTCTGTGTGGAGTTTGCATGTTCTCGCCGTGCATGCGTGGGTTTTCTCCGGGTACTCCGGCTTCCTCCCACCGTCCAAAAACGTGCTTCATAGGTTCATTGGTCACTGTAAATTGTCCCTAGGTGTGAGTGTGCATGGGTGTGTGTTTGTGGCCCCTGCGACAGACTGGCGACCAGTCCAGGGGTGTCCCCTGCCTTCGCCGGGTTAGGCTCCGGCAACCCCGTGACCCCGAAAGGGATAAAGCGGATTGGAAAATGAATGAATGAATGAATATTAGCAATAATGTTAAAATAATGTGTTTGAGGATTTTTCTGGATTAGTAGTAGAATTCTTAGCATTTCGGTCACAGGGAGGTTAGCTCTCTTTAAACCAGTGTTTGGTGTTTAAAGACCTATTCTAATGATGTGTTTAAGTGTTTAACATGTTCTTGTGGCGTTTTTCTGATTATGGAGGACATACACACTTGGACAGAATTGTTGGTACCCTTTGGTAAGTAGAAAAACAACCTCACTATGGTCACAGAAATAACTCCAATCTGACGAATGTAAAAAAAAACAATTTTATTAAATTGAACCAATGAAAGTCACGCATTGTTTTTCAACAGAAATATTTACAAAAATAAAATCCTGAAACAGGCCTGGACAAAAATGATGACACTCTTAACTTAATGTTTAGTTGCACGACCTTTTGAGGCAATCACTGCCGTCAAACGGTTCCTGTAACTGTCAATCAGATTCTACACCTGTTGACAGGTTTTCTGGCCCAGTCCTTATAAGCAAACTGTTCCAGTTTTCAGTTCTCAGGTTTGAAGGATGACTTTTCCAGACGGCATTTTTCAGCTCCTTCCAAAGATGCTCAATAGGATTTTGATCAGTGCTCATAGAAGGCCACTTTAGAATAGTCCAGTGTTTTCCTCTGAGCCGCTCATGGGGGTTTTTAGCTGTGTGTTTTGGGTCATTGTCCTGTTGCAAGACCCATGAGACCTGCGACTGAGACCAAGTTTTCTGACACAGGCCAGCACATTTCTCTCTAGAATCCCCTGATAGTCTTGGAATTTCATTGTACACTGCACAGATTTAAGACACCCTGTGCCAGATGCAGCAAAGCAGCCCCAGAACATAACAGAGCCTCCTCCATGTTTCACAGTAGGGACAGTGTTATTTTCTTGATATGCCTCATGTTTCCATCTGTGAACATAGAGCTGATGGCCCTTTCCAAAAAGTTCCACGTTTGTCTCATCTGTCCATAGGACATTCTACCAGTAGCTTTGTGGCTTGTCAACATGTAGTTTGGAAAATTCCAGTTTGGCTTTTTATGATTTGATTGATTGATTGATTTTCAACAATGGTGTCCTCCTTGGTCATCTCCCATTAGGTCCACTTTGTGTCAAACAACGATGGATGACGCGATCTGACACTGATGTTCCTTGGGCTTGAAGTTCACCTTTAATCTCTTTAGAGGTTTTGCTGGGTTCTTTTGTTACCGCTCGTATTATTCTTTTTGATTTGTCATCAATGTCCATATTGTGGCCTCGATCAGAGAGGTTAGCTACAGTCCCATGGATCTTAAACTTCTGAATACTATGTGCAATTTTTTTCATAGGAACATCAAACTGCTTGGAAATTATCTTATAGCTTTTTCTTTTAACATATTGTCTATAATTTTCTTTCTAATATACTGAGGCAACTCTTTCCTTTGCTTCCTCTGGTCCATGCTGAGTGTGGTACACACCATGCCACTAAACAGCACAGTGGCTACCTGTAGCCCTTTATTAAGGCCCACTGACTGATTACAAGATTGTAGACACCGTTAGTGGACGGACACATCTTGGATTAACCCTTAATTAATATCCCTTTGGTCACGTTATTTTCAGTCTTTACCATCATTTTTGTCCAGGCCTGTTTCATGGCTTTTTAGTAATGTTTGTTTTAGTAAATCATTCTGTTGAAGCATGGTTGAAAAGCAATGTCTGACCTTCATTGTTTACATTTTATAGACTTTTATGTTCTCGTACTTTTGCTAGATTCATGTTATTTCTGTGACCATTGTGAGTTATTCTTTCATTAACCAAAGGGCACCGACAATTTTGCCCACATGTATATAAAGAAGATTAAGATTGAAAAGGCATTTCTGAGTATTTCTTTATTTATTTCATAATAGGTCAATGCTTGTAGTTGTGACATAGAAGCTACATTCAGCAGACCGCAAGCTTCCTGCTCTGCTCTAGTCTGATGCATCCACTTGTAGTCAACTAGATCCATGTACCACTTGGTTTCCCTCATCTGGTCTGGGATCTGGCTTGTGGTTAATAGAAAAACTTACTAAACCATCCAACGTATCATAATTGATAATATCTAGGTCTCTAAAAAAAAATGTCAAAGATGTTTTGTAAGCGGGTTTTCTTATTTGGGTGGCAAAAATACACTTTACAACTCCTAAAAATTATAATTTTTTTGTCTGTTCTTTTGATTTTGTGGACTTTGCAAGGTTAAGAATTGCTGCTTTAAAAAAAAAAAAAAACTTATTTCAGTTCTTTTTCTGTTTGTTCTTAAAGTTGTATATTATTTCTCACTTAGACAAACACCAACACAGATTCACCCTTGTTTGTACAGCATCGTTACATGTTCATAACTTGATATTAAGCAGCTGGAGTTAAAATACTAACAAAAACCCCTTTTGTGAATATTCTTGTTTTTTTGCACTTGTCATACATTTAATGATAATTCTATATTTTTTTGGTTGTCAATCGAAAGCTCCAATTCATAATCAATTTGGAGTTATGCTCAGACCCACTTCCAATGCCTGTAATAAGAAGCCAAACACACTTGTTTGTATTTGATCAAAATATTTTCTTTATTCTGCAAGAGAATGAATTATGGTGGAACTCCACTGAAAAACAGAGAATCTACAACCAACAAACTGTTTCCAACCAATACGAGAAAGGAAGGTGTTTTGTGACAGATAAAGCAGGTAAAAGAGAGAAATACCAAGAGAAGCCTGAAGCGGGAATGGCAGCTGAGAACAGTGAAAAAGAGGCCCAGTCAGAGTGATGAATCCCCCAACAGGTTGGAGATTAGGAAGTCTAGCTTGTTTCTCGGTCCGTGTTTGGACTGACAAAACCGAGTGTCCGAACACTCCAAGAATTGCATAAAATCCTAACATTTAACGTTTTGCTGCCACTGGAGTTGGATCCCTTCAGTCTGTCTGGACCTCTTTCTTAATTTGTTCCCATTGACAGCACTATGTTACTGACGCCAAGGGATCAGACCTTATTTTTCAGCTGTGAAAGCAGTGATGTTAAATTAGCAATATTAAAATCCAGATCTGAATACACCATAAACAGACAAACAGTTGTTTTCCCAAGACATCTTTTTTTGTTTGTTTTTCTTTTAAATACACAAAAAACAACAGTCAAAGAGTACCAAATATGCATGCTGGATCTGTCCAAAAGAGAAGGAGGGGAGGGGTGTCATATACAGTTTTTAAAAATCCTTTTTTTTTCTTAAAGTTCTGTATTTTCATATATATATATATATATATATGTGTTAATATATATATATATGTGTGTTTGTGTGTATTTCTGGGGGGGCTGTTCCCCCTCAAAGATGTGCTGGGTACTGTGATCAGATAAGCAGTGGTAAGAACATGACACGACTCCTCAGTGAGAATCACAAACATATTCAAACCTCGCTGCAAATACAACTTTGCAGAACTGCTCCGGAGTGAGGAGTAATAGTCGGGTAACAACAGACAGTTGCTTTTTTATCTAGTTTTTGTTAACAGTCCTGGGATGGTAGTGAGCTTCAACACTCAGGAAAAAAAAAGAAAGAAGGTGATGGCAGGTTTTTATTGTACCTTTATTGTTGCTGAGACTGCACCTTCTGTACCTTTTTTGTTTTTTTTTTACCAAGAGCCAGTTTCCTGAAGTGTTGTTTTTTTTTCGTAAAAAGTCAAGTCTTCGCGTCGGAAAACTCAACCAAACAGTCGGTAAAGGTAAACTCAAGTGATATTTTGGTTTGTTGTGCTAGTCTCCGACTCTTTTTTTTTTTTTCTCGCCCGTTTCCAGTAGAAAACCAAGCCTGATCTGACACCTGAACTGTGGGGTTTGATGCACTAAAGTGACCTCCTTTCATCATGAACCCCTTTGTTGATAGCAAGGAGGATATTGCATGCTGAGGTGAAAAGAAAATATCGTCCTGCAGAGATTCACAAGTACAGATATTTAAAACCGCTTAAACTTGTTGTCACTGCTAGCTTGTATATTTGTTGCATTTAGATAGAGCTTATTTCTAACATGGAACAACAAAATGAAAACTAAATTATCCTAAGTGGACAAAACTTAAGGATTACCCCATGATTGATAGGTCGAATGCATATTTTTGAAGGGCAAAAAAATCTTTCCTTTTGCTCTCGATTTTTGTAGGACAAAGTGAAAAAAGAAAAATATTAAATAAGGAAAATATTGCATTCTGTGTTTTAAAATGATGTCCTGCAAAACGTAATTGTGCAGATTTTTTTTGTCCCTGTTGGATTTCCATATATTTTAAATAAAATTTGATTTGCTTTATAAATGGTTTGGCCTCCATTCATCTACTTTAAATTACACATTTTTCACAAATGTATGGAACTCCCTAAGAAACCCAGAAAAAAAGCCTGTTTTTTAAATGTTTCAAGGGTGGGCTCAAGTCCAACCTGCCCCTTAAATTTTGTAAAGGATTAAAGTTAAATAGAAAATCTTGTTTTTACAGGGTTGAGACCTTAAACTGCCTCTCAAAATTTTAAAGGAGTAAAAAACATTTAAATAGGAAATCCTGGTTTTCTCTCAAATTTTGTAAACGATTAAAAGCAAATTCATTTGGAAATCCTGTTTTATAATTTTTTTGGGGGGGGCGGCCTAAGACCTAAACTGGCCCTGAAATTTTTTTATAGGATTACTTGTTCAAGGTTTCTTTCTGTTTTTCACACAAGAGAATCATAAATGAAATAAAGTTAAACAATTTCATCAAATGCAACAATTCAACAAGGGATGTTTGATCAGTTTACCATCACTGATGCAGTTCAGATTGCAATTCAAGTTTAAATGAATTGCTTTTTATCATTAGGACATCAATCAAGAGAGTTCTGTTGTACAGACAATGACTTAAAAAAGAAATATCCCTTTCCATTAGAAGAACTGAAATCTTTGGTTTTTTTAACGTTACCGGGGAAAAGAAAAACAGTCGGTAAACAAAACAACCCTTCAACTGCCACTTCTATTGGCTTCATATAGACTTATACTGTATATAAAGATTTATCTGTAATGATAGGTACATCTTTGTGTAAATATGGATGCATATGAAGACATCACAGGTAAATGTGTGCAACTTCTGCGGAGGAGAAATAGCTGTACGGGTCAGGAAAAGTTTCAAAATAAAAGCGCCCCCTACCCTTCCTGAAGTAGCTTAGCCTGAAACCAAATACTGTACATCTGTCATAAAACTCTGCTCACCATAAAACAAAATCAAAACTTCTCTTATTATTTCTTTAATAAACGTATATTTTCATATAAAGACATTCAACAGTGAGTGATGCAAAGATCCTTCAAGTAGTAAGAACCAGGGATTTTCTCTGATCTCCCTGCCAAACCAAGAAAAAAAAATTCGCTGCGAATTAAAGAGAAACAACGGGATGGCAGAGGGAGGGAGACTGACATCCAAGCTTTGACGGTTTCTCAAACGACGTTTAATTGAAGAAAAACCCTGATTTGTTTTGTTTGTTTTTTGAACTGGCTGGCTTAGTTTTGTGGTAGTCTCTACGGTAAACCTGAGCGTCGATGACCGGAAACTTTCCGAGAAGTCTGCCGAATCGAATGGGCCTGTATTTCCGATAGCACCTTAGAGACAGACGAGCGGGGAGGGGAGTAAGGAGTCAACAGCTTTGAACTGGACCTTTTTTGTACATTCAAGATGACGAAAACCAGAGAACATAAGTGAGTGGAGCAGAGCGGGGATCTGAAGGACACAGAGAGGCTTTCAAAGTAGCGAAGGTGTAACAAAGGTTGGATGTTTGGTCCAATTTTTGATTCACTGATTCACTTTTTTTTCTTATTACAAACGGTTTGCCGACCATGGCTTTCTTTCGGGCTCCAGAGGGACGTTGCAGGAGATAATGGCACTGAGGATGGGGTCCACGGAGACACAAGGCGGGCACATTCAATGGTGTTTGCCTGACTTTCCTGTGAAAAAAACAGTCTTGTTCTGGAACTTGGAGAAAGATTCTATTGCAAAAAGCTTCACTGGTTTTTTGTTTTTTTTTTTTGAGTCGAGCAGTAAGTAAAGAAAGCTGTTCAGTATTCGCTCAAAAGCTGGTTATTATTTTTTTCTTTCCCAGCGGCTGAGAAGGCTCATCACGCTGCAAACGTCAGCACATACACTTCCAGAAAAAAAGAAGCCAAACTGCAGATTTTTGGTTGTAAATAACTGAATGGTTATTAAATGGTAGCTTATTAGACTGGGTGTTGCTTTTTTTCTTTTTTTAAAAGGGAATGTGTTCTGCAGCATCACTTGGTTCAGAAACAGAAAAGCGCAAATCCAACCTGTTCTAATGAATTTAGACTGAAACCCTGCAGCATGGTGGCTCCTCTCAGCTGCCGTACTTTTGTGTCCGCTGGCTGGGGGAGGATCACCTCAGCCGGATTTGTTTTATTTTCTAAGCGATTGATATGAGTCACAGCACGGCTTTAAGTCCACGGCACGTCCTTTAAGTGCTTCTTATTCGGTTCTGCTGCACCTTATAGTTAACATTGAAAGAAAGGGGGAAAAAAAAAAAAAACAGTTAATGCAAAATATCTGTCCCCCTCCCCCCATGTTCACACTTTGGTCTCTGGTTTAACTGTGTTGTTGCCGTTTGAAAACAGGCACCGAAAACAAAAATAAACGGAAACAGGTACAACAGTTTTGCAGTTAGTAGAAAAGCGAGCTTTTTTCCACCTGAAAATATGGTTTCTTGCCTTTGAGCCCCCCCTCCCCCCTTAAAATCCCTCAGCAGCAGTCTATGTGGAGAAGTGTCCGCGGTCTCATCATGCTACATCATTTATTCGCTTCATACAGAGAGCTGACTCCTGGTGGTGTCCGCTCCGGTCAGGAAACACGGAGGTGGGATGAAGGTGTGACAGCGGGACTGTTTTGTAGTCAGGGTGGTGGTTAAAAGTTTGTGTTTTTCTTTTAGGTAGCAGCGGGGGATCAACCTGAAACTGACGTCTCCTCCTCCGTTTCCTTCCTTCCTTCGGTCACTTTTTCTCACATTCACAAACATTTAAAACTTCCTTGTGCAAATCAAGCAGTCTTAGAAAGAATGCCCTCCGAAAATGTTCTCGTAAAAAATATATAGAACTCCAAGGTGGCTGAAATGAATGTTGCAGCAAGTGTTTCTGGTGTGTTGTTTGGGGGCCTTTTTTGCATTAAAACCACGCTCCCAATCCCCCACCTTAACCTTCCCTCAATCTGAAAGAGGAGGCTGGCTGGAAGTCTGTGGTGGGCGAGGTTCATCTGCGTCCGGAGGGCATCTGTGTGTAGACGGGGTAGACTAGGCGGACGTTAAGCGAGTCGTTGTGCTGCACCAGCGAGGTCTGCTGGTAGTGGAGCACCAGGTCTTTCAGGCTGCTGTACAGGTTGTATGGCTCAGCAAAGCCGAAGCCGTGCGGCGTGCTGTAGATGACGCAGTGCTTCACCTCCCCATCGACACTGTCGAGAAACACAGACACATGCTGTAAGAAATTGAGCTGTGTATTGGCAAGAGTTTGGTGATGCGAAACATATCACAATACACGACATGATACAATATATTCCAAGACTAACTGTGACAACGTTTCACAATTTTTAAGAGTACGACTTTGAAAAAACTTTGTCTGAATGCCGTTTTGACTCTTTGTTAAAGAGTTATGATAGTCAAAGGAATGTCAACACTGGAGCTAAAGCTGAAAACAAAGGTGTACATGAATCTATTTGTCTGCTAGTGCATGCGTCAGAATGGATCAGAGCAAAGAACTTGTGCCCTGCCGATTGTAGGGTGCAGCTCTGGCTACATTAGTAGCTTACCATCACAGTATGAATGAATAATAGAAATACACAGTAAGCGCTATGAGAGTCTGGAAAAGCGCAGATAATTCCAATCCATTTTTATTATTACATCACAACTACAATTGTTTTCAAATAGCATTTTTTCATCTGCTCCTGATTCACAATTTGAATAAAGAAATACAAAGAAATGCAATTTTAAGCTTAATTTTCTTTGTGTCCTACTACTTTTTTTAAAAATCAAGAACAGGTAAAAAAAAAAAAGATTTTATAGTAAAAACTAATTAGTGAGATTTTATTTCTACACAGGGAAAAGTACTAATTACAATAAAAGACACTATGATGAACTACTGCTAAATCTAGTTAGTGATTTTCATCCCTGAAATATTCAGAAGAATTAAAAACTATGGACATGAATGAGTTTTGAGGGTCCATTTGGATCAGGTGTAGAGACAGATCATTGGTTCTGGAATGACCCAGTTTGATCCCATAATGTTTGAATGATAATTAAAAAGAGTAAATTGAATTTTTGACCAAAATTATGAAAATTTCAACCAGTAAATATGTATGTTGTATGTATGTTGTCAGTGTGATTATCTATAAATACCCACAGTTCCACAGACCTTGGGTTTGGTTGCCATGGCAGCATTCTGAGGCTACGCCAATACGTTTTTTTTTTTTTTTTTTTTGGCAAACCTTGGCTCGATTTTGTACTTCTAAGCCAATATATAATTTGAAGATAAACTTTAAAAATGTCATTCTGATGTGGCCTTTAGCATCATTATGAGGAATAATCACTGTATAGTTGAGAAGAGAGACATTTAAATCATATTTTACTTTAAAGGAAAGATCTGAAATGGTTTAGTAATTAAAGGAATCAAATTTAGTTTAGTTTTATTTTATACATGTCCCTCTTTAGTGTGTTTTGCTCTGCCAGAGAAAGAAATTTAAGAACACAAGTGACTGGTTCCCCTCTAAAATGTGTGCACTTACACAACAGAGCAGGCGTAGCAGCCTTTTTTGCTGCTTTCTCTGATGAGAAATGCTCCGTCTGACTTTCCGATGAGCAGCTCCTCTGCCTCCATCCGGTTCAGATTCCCCACGAACCAGCTCTTCTCATCATAGTGAGGCAAGTTCTCTTCCTCCTCGTTTACAAAGGAGCTCCTGCGCAGAGACACAGTCGACTGTGAGCAATGACTTGTTAGCAGAAACCCAGATCTATACGTGAAAAAGTAAAAGACTCACTCGTCTGTGTTCTCATTCTTCAGGCCAAGCCAGTCGTTGATTCGTTTCTGCAGTACTCCTTTGTGATTGAGCCAGCTGGAGAGGAGAACAAGAGATGGTCAATGTCAGAACTTCTACTAGGAATCCTTTTAAAGCTCCTCTTTCCTTTTCAAGAACAGCTGATAAACAAGTATCAGGCTGAGCAGAAATCAAATTAAAGAGAGATGACGTCTGTACCCAGCTTTCTGGGTCAAGGCCAGATCTCTTCCTGGAAAAGCAGTGGGAACTCCCCCCTGAGCAGCACTAAGTTTCTAAACTGACCTGATGGATCTTCGGATAAAAGCGTGCTTTCATTAAGAAAATATTAAGATTAAATCCCCCAGGTGTTTTTACTGAGAGGATATTCCTTTTTGGATGTCGAGAATCATCTCCACACACCTGAAGGACCACTGACCTCCTGAAGTCTAAAAAAAACAGCTCTGATAAAGCCCTCCATACTCACACGAGGTACTGGTCCCTGATCTTGCGCAGCTGTATGAGGTCAGGCTTCAGGCTGTTCATCTTTTTGTCTGTCTCGCGGTTATCCATGGCTTGGGTCTTCAGGTCCTGCTCCAGTCGCACCTTGCTATCATGGATCTCCCCAAGCCGTGACTTGAGCTTCTCATAGTTCATCATAATGCGCTCGATCTCCTTGTCATTGCCTTCGCGGTGGAAGCGCTCGATATAGTCCTTGCTGTAGCGCTCCTGGGTGTGGCACTGCTCTTCAAAGATCTTGATGGTCTCGTTGAAGGCCTCGATGGCCGTCCTCTTCATCTGGATCTCCTACAAAAAGATCAAGAGACACAGGATGAGAACTAGAGCCAAAGAACGATCTTCACAAAGGAGAACATGGAGCTTGCTCACCTGGGACGTCTTGGTGTACTCTTCGTAGAGTCTATCGTACTCTTTACTTTTGTCCTGGTATTGATTGTGATATTCCTGCAGCTTCTTCCCAACAGCATCAATGTTGTCCTCCTTTACCAGCTGATCCTGAGGTTGGATGAGGAAAGAGATGACTCAAAGAGCTGCAAACATACATTAACTTTATCCCCTGGGGGTTATTTCACTAAATAAAAACAGTATTGTGAATATCTGCAGATCACTTACAGCTGTTGCAAAAATTCTCTATGAACTTAAGAAAGAAGTACCAAAGAAGTACCGCACTGTAGGACTAACCAGATTACAGTGGGGATTAAAAGTTTGTGCAACCCAGGTAAAATGTTATATTATTATGCAAAAAGAACCCAAGGAAAGATTGAAAAATCGCCTAAAGGCATCAGTTTACAGATGACAGTCTTTTAATATGACAAAAAAATGATGCTTTTACCCTATCAAAATAACAGAAAACAAAATAATGGCGTGTGCAAAAGTTTGGGCAGAGTTGGTACCCTGGTAAGTATCACAGCTTTTAAACGCTTTTTATAGCCAGCCAAGAGTCTCAATTCTTATCTTCATCCATTCTTCCAGTTTGAAATTTCTTTTATGTCTGTTACACACTGCTCTTTTCAGGTCATAGATTTTCAGGGATGTTGAGGTCAGGTGATTGGGAAGGCCACTGTAAAACCTCCAGTTTCTGCCTCTTAATGTAAGACAGCGTGAATGTTGAGGTGTGTTTAGGATCATTATCCATTTGTAGAAAACATCCTCTCCCACTTTTTCCCAGATAGCATCAAGTTAGTGTCCAAAATTTGGTGACATTTTGTGGAATACATTCCTCCTTCTACTCATAAAATGGTTCCGGTGCAGCTGGCTGCAATACAAGCCCAAAGCATGATTGATCCACCCCCATGCTTAATAGTTGGACAGAGGTTCTTTTCATTAAACTCTAGAACCTTTCTTCTACAAACGTACCTTTGCTCATTGCAGACAAAAAGTTCAATTTTAACCTAGTCAGTCCACAGAACTTGTTTCCAAAATGCATCAGGCTTCTTTATATGTTCATTTGAGAACTTCAAACATTGAATTTTGTGGTGAGGATGTAGAAGAGGTTTTCTTCTGATGACTTTTCTATGAAGACCACATTTGTACAAGGATCTCTTGACAGTAGAACAGTGTAGCACAAATCCCGAGTCTGCAGGTCAAACGTGGGTTATGACTTGCTTTTCTCACAATCCTGCAAGCTGCTCTGTCTGAGATTTTTCTTGCTCTTCCAGATCTTGCTTTAACTTCCACTGTCCCTGTTGACTGCCATTTCTTACTGACATTCTGAACAGAGGATAATGGCATCTGAAAACGCTTTGCTATCTTCTCATAACCTTCTCCTGCTTTGTGAGCATCAACTATTTTCAGTTTCATTGTTCTGAACAACTGCTTGGATGCTGATTGTCGAGGAAAGGTCAGATGACTCAGATTATTTAAAATATTTGAGATTAAAATCACCTGGTCTTTGCAAACGATGATTGTGAACAATCCACGACTCTGTTAGGTCTCAGCTTTTCCAAAGGGGGCGGTGCATACTATGAATTCTGCAGGGTGTCCAAACTTTTGCACACACCATTATTTTGTTTTATGCTATTTAGAAAGGGTAAATAATAGAAATAAAGCCTAACTTTTTTGACACATTAAAAGATTGTCTCATCTGTAAACTGATGCCTTTAGGAGATTTTTCAATCTTCTGTTTAGTTCTTTTTGCACAATAATACAACATATTACCTGGGGTGCCCAAACTTTTGATCCCCGCTGTATAAAGCAATGGATGGTCTATTTTCAAACTTAGGTCAGATACGTGGTGCGCCGAACTCAAAGGTGCATTAAGCAAGACGAGTTGGAGGTAAGTCTGTTAGTAAGACTTTTCTACTGGTAAGTGTGTTCACAGTTACCCCAGATTTGTTTGAAACATGCTACACAATGGAAATGTCAGAAGCATGAGCTGCGCACACTAATCCCACTAAAATAAACGTTGCTGTGACTACGCTAACTTCCAATTTTGTTAGTAACGCATGAAAAAAAAAAAGGTCCGACACCTCTACACACTAGCCATGTTGGCATATTTACAATATCTGCAACTCCCAACCTTGTTTGCAACTTGTACAAACACAGACTGATACTGTTAAAACAAACATTACTGTGACTACACTAACTCGCAACTTTGTTAGTACTGCATGAAAAAAGAAAACCCCATAGTCCAACACTACTACACATTAGTAGTGTTAGCATTTTTACAAAAACACCCAACCTTTTTGGTACTTTTCGGAAAACAGACTGATACAGCAAAAAAAAAAAAAAAAATCTTATTAGCAACACATTTAAAAAAAAAAAAACACAGTCCAACAATGCTACACATTAGCCACGTTAGTATTGTCTCAATAACATCCAACCTTGTTTGCAACACTTAAAAGAAAAAAAAAACATACTGGCATTTTGACAGAGCACCTTGTACCTCTATAATTGCTTCAACGTCAATAAGCACAACCAGAATTAATCCATATATAAGGCGCTCAGGATTATAAGAAGCACTGTTGTTTTTTTGTGGTACATACAATAGTTCTGATTTAGGCCCCATGATCCCTTTGGAGAAGTTTTCCAACCTTACGGTTTTTCAATATGCAGCAGATACTAAACTTACAATCCTTTGAAAAGAGTTATTTCAAATGCAAACAACAGCAGCATCTTCATTGTCTACAATCTACTTTTGTTTAAGATCTAAAAAACATCTGGAGTGTTCTTCCACCACTGGTTGGACACCACTGTTCAAAACCAATCTGCACTTAAGGAGTTGATTTAGTCGGGTAGACGCCAACATGAACTTGTGATCTGCACTTTGGAGTTCATGTTGGCGTCTACCCGACTAAATGAAACACAAGAAGAAGCAAACAAAGGAGCTGTTGCGTGATTTATGATGCGTTTCTCGCTCATTTGCCACCTGCTGGCTTCTGGTGTGTGAATCCACCCAAGTTGAAAGGCTTATAAAAGTTTGTTGTTCTTTGGAGGAAAAAGTGCCTGTGAAATTCTGATCCGAGCAGCCTCTACTCAGTGTGTGTACACTGGCTGATTTCTCCACTGATGTGTGGAAATACTTCATTCATCTAGTGACTTTAATTGTGTGTGTGTGTGCGTGCAGCTGTATAAGCATACAGACCTGCTGGAAGCGGGAGACTGGATACATGAGCTTGACGTCCAGTTTGGTGTTGTACTGGGCAAGAGACTCATGCCGGTAGTGGCTGATGAGATCCACCACGGAGTTGAAGGTCAGCGGCTCGGAGAAACCATACTTCCCATCCCTGTGGTAGATCTTGATCAGCTTATTGTTGCCACCTTTCCTGAAAGAAGGAAAGTAAAAAAAAAAGTGTTCATTTTCCTATCAGCTTTTTGCTGAGTTCTCATGTGACGCAGTGAGGACAGCGATGGTCCTGCGTCTGCTACCTCAGTGTGAGTGTGTAGTCGCCTTGCATCTTTGTGGAAGCATCCCTCACCAGGAAGGTCCCGTCTGGCATGTCTCTGAGCTTATCGTTCACCTCCTCTCTGTAGGTCAAACACAGAACAGTTGAGGAGGTTTGCACAGATGAGGCCCCAGGAGAAAGAAAAGAAAAAAAAAATAACAACCTGTCCGGTTTCTCACCTGGAAATGTCCCCCCAGTACCACTCGGCTTCTTGCAGCGAGGGCGCTCCTCCATCCTTTGTGGTGGTGCTGCCTCCCCCCACACCCGCTGATGAGGACTGCTGGGACTTTGCTGGCTTTGGAGGAAGAGCTGCAGAACAAACAGAGACCGTGTTTTTTTTTTCCTGCAGTTTTAACTTCATCCCATAAGCTTTACACGTTTAATACCTCTATATACCATAGCATGAGCTGCTAAACCTGCACAGAAAGCAGTCGGTGTCACACCTTTCTGAACTCAAACCTCCCAGATGATCCCCCTCTGAGCTTTGGACTAGGCTCCAACAAATTGTCCGCCAGGCCAATTATTCGCTCAGATATTTGTTACTTTGACCTATATCAGGACTGACCGATTTTGAACTGGATATTTTGGTTCAGATGCAGCCAGTATTATTCCACCCATGGCACCATCTGATTGGTTATGCAACCCACACACTTAGTCTTCTGCATGTCAGACTACTAGCAGCTAGGGACGTCACTTTTAATGAGTTTATAACGGGTTTAAAAAGGAATTTTTTCCCTCCCTGTAGTAAGACAAAAAAACAGCTCCTCAGCTGCCTGTGCGCTTGTTTAACTATGGTCCCTCCCACCTCTGCTCAGCACCAATATGAAGGGCACTTCAAGCAACAAAAAAGTTTCTTTGTGCACCACAATTTGAGTGAGCACATCTTTAGCCTGGTCTGTGCAATTTACGAGCCAAACCGAAGCACTCTGGTTGGAGAACACGCGGATCAACTTTGCTTTTTGCACCACAATCTTGTGCTATTTAACTCGGATCACTGGCAATTTAACTGTCACATTTTTCTCAAATTGTATTTAACTTAGTTTTATTTACTTGATAAAAATTCAGGAAGCTATCTATTTACATTTTTATTTGACCTTATGAGATATGTGCCAAGGAACTCCTTGCACTTTTAGTTTTTGTTTCAACTAAAGATATGTCTCCAAATATCAGTTTTAAGGCCTTTTTTTTTTACTACTAATAAATCAGCATCAACCCTGAAAAAACATATGTTAATCTCTACTTTGAACTGATCACTCTGTGAAACATAATGATAGTTGCTTGTATTAGAATAAAAGATTTTTCTTTTTAATTATTTATGAAAAAAATTCAACAGAGTATGAATATGTTTGACAAAGCGCTGACATCCAAATGATTTCAGACACTCTGGTCTAATTTGTGATCTGCTTTGTTGATGTTTTACATCGTGGTAACATGAGAAAAGATACAAACTAAAGTTCTCATGCTAAAACATGTTTGCAATTTCCAGATCTCGTTAAAAACTAAAAATGCACTTGTAGAAAGATTTAAAACAACTTATTTTCCAGTTTGATTATAAATTTTAAATATTTTTATCAAATCTCTATGTGCATCAGTTTGGGGACACAGAAATATAATAATAATAATTATAAAAACAAAGTTCTGCCACCTGTAAACACAATGTTCCTTCCTGACTCAAAACAAAGAGAAGTGGAGAACAGTGATGTGATTGCAGAACAGATCATCAGTTTGGAGGAGTTGTGTGGCAGCAGAACTCCTCTAAGTGTCTGCTGATGCGCCGTCTCCTGCTGCAGAGAGCCAACATGCAAGAGGACAAAGTGTCCAGAACGTTCTGGCTCCAGACGTTGAACGCTGGCAGGTGACAGGAATCCCGGCTGACGGACGTGCTCGTGTGGCAGAACGATCGCAACTTCCAGATCAGATCAGAGTCAGCCCGGTGGGTCGCCGTGAGCAATTGCAGTGGAGTTCACACAAAGACACTGCACTCAACCTGAACCTGCTGTGAAAAGTGGCAGCTCGCCTTTGTTCTCCTCACTTTTTTCCTGCGTGTCAGCATCTTTTTCCCTCGCAGAGGCTTGGAGCCACGCCGGAAACTACTTCTCAAAATCTACCAACATAAATGTTTCATGACAAATATCTAGTGTGTCCTTCAGCAAACGAGCAACAAAAGTGGGAAACTTTACTAAAGTCATACTGCAAAGTGCTGCAGGCAGGCAGCCATGACATCTGTCCCAACACAGACCATCAGGAAAAGCAGACATTTTTAAAACTAAAATTTTTGCAACATGTCTACAGTTTAAAAAAAAAAAAACTCCTAAAACCTGCAAGAAGCTCTGAAGAGGAATGAACAAAGGGGGCCATCAACGCAGCGCCCCCCCCCCCCACCTCACCAGACAAAGAAGCAGCGCTCAGCCACACACACTTGAGTATCACTTGTCATTGCACACACGAAGAAGCCCACAGCCCTGCTGAACAATGAAAGACAAAAAAGCAGCAACTCCTGCGTCTATGGCAACCAAGGCGCTGTGCAGACCTCACAGCTGCTCAGATCGGCTTCAGAGGAACCAGAGCTGGCCCCAGGAGGTGCAGGCACCAAAATAAACGGGTTTTTAATACACAGCAGACGCACTACAGCCACTACAACTCACAAAGCAGAAAGGAAGAGTTTCTGTGTTCTCTTACCATCTTCCACCCTCGCACCTTCAGTGAGCTGCATGATGCCACTCGTCTCTCAGCTGTTTCCCCCCTTCTCCCTTCTCTACTACCACCTCCTCCTCCTCCCCTCTGCTCAGTCAGACTGAAGAAAAGACCAAGCGGGGCTGATTCTAAAAGACAGGCCACGGGATAACTAATCCGTGCACGGAGGCACGCCCCCTCAGCCAATCAGGGGACAGCCAGGGAAAGGAGGCTGAAAGAAGGGGGGTAGCAGGGTTGGACCTCTTCGGAGAAAGAAAGAGAAGAGAGGAGCAGGAGGGGGAGTTTCCCTGTGGCACCTCTATTCCTTCTGGGACAGCAACACACACAATAGCAGGGCATTGAGCCTTAAACCAACAGGTTGTTTCTGCAGAGCAGAGGAGGAAGCTGCTCAGCAGAAACTTAAGAGACCACATTAAAGCATCGTGACGCTAAAAATCCAACAGGTCTTTGAATTACTGAGTAGAAAGAACATCATCATTCACCTCGCATCCTCACACAGTTGCCAGAAGCTGGAGGAGAGGGGGCATTAACATCCACCTGTGCTATCCGTGCTCAAGTGCAGATTTACACACAGCCATTTGAGGCTTTCGCATCTCCACGACACTGTGATGAATTTGCAGCCTGAGCATCCATCCCTATCCAGCTTCCCTACACCTACATATATACATATTTTTAATTTAGAGTGCATGTCAGGCCACAGACACATTTGCCCTGCAAACAAAGAGGCGAGCAGTGAGGCCCAGCTGATGTGATTGATGACAAGATTATTGGATTATTGGAACTGCATTTGGAGAACATCCTGGATATGATCAGAACATGACAGCTCCAGAGAAACTGCCACGGATTACTTGGGAATGAAAGAAGAGCAGGAGCAATACATGACTGAGCTCCGGGGCAGGCTGCATTCAACACCGCCTCCTGTAAACCACTCCTACCATGTCCCTTTCACCGAGCTCACGGAGAGGGGGTGGGAGTCAAATGACAGTGGCACATTTCCCGAGGAATTAATGAATGAACGAACGCAGGTGGGAATGAATTCTGCGGGACAATGATGGGGCGCAAAGAGGCGCTGGTGACTCTCTTTTCCTTCATACAGTGATCGGGATTAGAACGTATTTAAGATCCCTTTATCCCGGGTTTTGCTCACTATTCTGGCCGCTCTTAGGAGTCCCATCCCCCGCCTCCACTTCCTCCACCCCACCCCCCCTGCCGCTGCTGGCACACGGTAAAAGCTGATTTCAGAAAGATCCAGAACAACCGTTCTAAATGTACAAGGCACGCGCGCACTGCACAGTCTGTGAAAGCGACACAAATATGTTTTCATTGAGGGGGGAAAAGGTCCCTGTCAAGGCTCCGCAGCCTCTCGCTTCTCTTCCTTCGCGGACACCTCAGGAGGCTAGCTGCCACTGCGGCGCGAGCGCCGTAACCAAGGTAGCAAACCAGGGGGTACACCAGCGGCGGGAGGCGCGCGCGCGCTGAAAACTTTCCACAGATTTTTCGCGGAACCAAATCCGACGCGACAACCCCCACACCGTCCGTTTACCTGGCGGTTGGTCCATTTCCAGGTAGAATATCAGCTCGGTGGAGTAGGGCATCGTCACGTCCCGCCAGTCTCCTTCCTCTTCGGCTTTGTCCGTCGTCAGAACAGTATTGTACATCGCTTTCGTTTGGCAAAACCGTTCTTCCACTTGAATTCTCTATTTTTGCCTACGTGCTAGCAATTGCAAACCGAACAAAAAATTATATAGATAAACCGCACTATATAAAATAATCGTACAGATAATTGTTTGTCTGTTTAAAAAATCTGAATTCCTGCTTCAGAATATAATAAATAGACAAAAAATGTACGGCAGTCTCCGAGCTGCGGCTCCTGTCTCCGACATAATAGTAATAGAAATAGCTCGGGGCTCTTCATGAAGGCCTTCTTTGTGATATTTCATGTATATATATATATATATATATATATATATATACATGAAATATTAATTAGTAGAAGCCGGCTCTACTTTACACGTCTCTTTCCGTCTCCCCCGCAGATGCCGCCGTCTTTCCGGCTTCATTTTAAGATGAGCAGTGACAAGAGGAGGCTGGCGGAGGCTGACAAGGGCTCGACCGTACCATTTTGCTACATCTTATAGGGGTGCGCGAAGCCACTTCGGCATACGAATTTCCTAAAATATTTATAAAGTGATACCTCCCATAACAAACGCAATGTGTTTCTTTCTGTTTTACGTATTATGTTTAAATCTAAATCTAAAAGACAAGGCTAATAATGTTTTGATTAACATGTAATGCAGACCCCCTCCCCATTTCGAAGACGGACTGGGACGCCTGTTTCTGCCCTCCTGCCCACAGCTGACCGTGTCTCTGCGCGCAGGCTCAGAGCGACCGAGTTTCAAAGCCAATAGAAAAGCGACTCCAGTCTCTGAAGAGCAAAGTTACAAATTCACTGGTTTTTCCAAGAAGCTCATCTTCCTCCCGGCTGACTGCACACAGCTACAAGGTACTTGATCATATATAGCAGCAGCAGGAGCCGCCGAGGGTACAGCATAACAAGCTGTATGAATAATGACCCTTAAAACAATCCTAAGGAAAGTAGCAAGGGTTTTTTGCATACATTGTAAAATAATTGTACAGTACACAATACTTCACATTTTTTCAACACAAAACAGTTTCATGGTCATGAATGAGTCATGGTCGAGTTTCTGTTGATTTGCACAGCACGTTAAAATATAGTTTATTTAAAGTATTTTTTAAATGTAGTTTATAAGGACTATTCCCACTTTATTCACTTTTATTTAAAACATTTTACAATTAGGTATTACTTCAAACATATTTAACCAGTTCTATTAACAGGTTCAAAATTGGACTAGATTTATGATTCTAATGAAGATCTGTTAACCTTTCATGTTTTTTGGTTTCAATTTTTATGGTTATGAAAAACTGTTTGCATATAACTACAAATGAAAACGAAAAAGTGCAACTATTTCTGCAATTTTTTTTTTAATTAATGAAGTAAACAGAATTTTAAAAGAAATTTTAAATTAAGGTTTCGATTTTTATGATTTGTACTTTTTAAATGTATTTGATTTATCTCTTAAACCCAGCTCTGATTCTAAACTATACGATGCCATTACATCCTAAATAAAGATTTTCAAAATGCCAGAGAAGTTGGCTAAGAAGGAAAAAAAAAACTTAAAAAAGGATTTAGGATAAAAAAAAAAGTTGCTCATGTTCTATTATTGTCATAAGTTAACATAAAGAAAATCTAAAGGATGTTTTTTGTGTACAAGAACACACTTAAACATCTATACAAACACAGCACAGACAAGTGATCCTTGAAAGTGTAAATATAGTTAACTTTAGTACAAACCTGCCTTTTTAACATGAGAGCTGATTAAGAAACTGCTCTCTCCACAACCAGCCTTCGGTGGCCTCTTGAGGAACTGCAAGATTTGGTACTTCCTGGTTTTCGAACAGAGGATCGAGGGACTTAATTTCAACTGAAGCCAAGCTGCCTACAATGAGAACCAGTCACCGAAAATGACACAGCTGCCCATCTATGATGTTGGAGAGGTGCAAACAGACATTTACCAACCTCACTATAAAGGGATTAAAGCAAACGCACATTAAAGCACACCTGTTCAGATGGATATTTTGGGTTTACGTGATTTTTGGCAAAGGTCTGTTTGAGAACTTATCTACAGGTCTGCTTAGAGCACTCAAAATCTTAAAAAAAAAACTCTTATAATAAATGTTTCTATTTAATAAAAGATAAAATGAGACTGGGTTATGAGAAAAGGGCATGTTGTAGTCTTGTGATGTATTATAACCCGACTTTGGACATCTTCCACCACAAGAAACTCTAAGAAAAGAATGCTTGCTCAGATTATACTTTGCTTACTTCAACACTTAAAAAAATAGAACAATAATGCCAGTCCATGGGACAGTTGGTTTAAAACAAAAAAAAAACAAAACAGCAAAATAAAAAAACCTGTTTCTCTCTGTGTCTCTATCTCTCTCCTATCTCTAACCTATATCTCTCTTTATAATCTTATTCTGAATGAAGTTCTACTTAGAAAACTACTGGATTCTCCCAACTACATTCGACTTATTCTTGATGCATGTGAAGTTTGGTTGCATGTTGAAATTACATCGGCTACTTTCTTGAAGCAGCTGTGCTGCCTACTAAATTTAAACCCTCCAAAGCTAGGAAAAAAAAAAAAAGAATTTGGAACGTTTCTTATCCCTGAAAAAAGTCAGTGAAGAAACAAAGGAAGGGCTTTTGACTTCAAAATAAAAGAAAACTGCATTTAAGAAACAAAAGCAGGAGTCATTACTCAAAATGTGGGTTATTCCTATTAACATTATAAAATGCATAAAATTCAGCAAGTTGATGTCTAATTTTATGAAGAGGCTGCTAATAAAGTTGTTGAAACATTGGATGGACGCCATCCATCAGTCACGACTAAATCCGAGTCCTTGATTGGTCAAAGTTTTAATTGGCTCAACTTTCGTTCAATAAATAAGCGTTTTGTATGCAGAGCCCAAAAATCGTGTTTAAGAATGTGCTTAACGATGCATGAACGCATAAGCCCAAATCGCAAATATTAGGTGTGTTTACATAGACTTTGTATTAAAACTGGTCGCTTGAATGTACGTTGCTGAGTGTGATATGAATGTAGCTTTTATGAAGGCAATGTCTTTCTTCCTTCTATGTATACTGTCAAGTTTTTTTTAAATTTTTTTAGTATTTACTTTTTTTTTTCTGCTTTCCCAATTACATTTGAGAAGTTTCCATATAATACCTTCAAATAGGGGGCTGCTGCTCTCGGTGTGACATCTACTCCGCCTGTCTGTGTGTCTGCTTGGTGTCCTACTTCTGGGAGCAATCGTAAATGAAAGGTCTGCTCCCCAATCTGTCGTTCACCCAATTCTGCTTTTCCTCCACCCTTTCATCTGTTTCTGCCTCTGTAAACTTGTCCCTCTTGTCTGGCTTTCACAAGAGGATAGACACTCTTCTTGGGGGAAAAAAAACCCACGCTTTAAAAAAAAAAAAGTAGGAGAGGGGGGATTTTACTGAATGAGATGCATGGATTATATTTGTGTGGGGGTGTTTCACAGATGGCTCGTGCCGGACACTCGCGACCCAAAGCTCCTCTCTGTCAAGTGTGTCAAACAGGTTTAATTGCCGCTGCCTCTTTGACCGTGTGTGTGTGGCCGGGCAGATGGATCCCTAACAATGACACAGGAACTGACTCTGCCCCTCGTCACACAAAAGAGAAAGAGGGAGGAAGAAGGAGGGGCCTACAGGCCGCAGCATTAATCTGCCCCCGTCTGAGGCCATCGGCTCTCTGCTCCTCCATTCAACTTCCTCAACAATAGCACACAGCGACTCAGAGTGGACCATTTCTAAAGAAAAATTCATATGAAGCACATGAGACCACTGCTCCCAATGAAAGCCTAGACTCTAATCAGGTTTCCTGCCACCTGCTTTGGTGCATTTTGAATGAGACCCAGAAATAAGCTCTTACAATGAACTTAATAACAAATGGTCATGTTAAAAATGAGTGTCTGATTTCCTGTAATGGAAACATTAATTGACTGAAGTTTTATCCAAATATACCACATTGAAACTATTTTCTTTGGAACTTAAAAACCCAGTCTGTTAAAAAAAGTGTTTTTAACATGTTGGCCATGACATTAATAATTTTGCAATGAGCATGGCATTTTTCTCAATATGAAGGACATTTATGAAGAAAATTAAGTTTAAAATTGCATTAGTATTAGTATTTATTTATTCGAATTGTTAAGAATCAGGAGCAGATGAAAAAATCCAGCTCGAATGAGAGCATATTTTTGACAGAAAATACTCTGGGCAGGCCGCACTCTCCCTGCTCCTCCCCATTCTGATGCATCCACTTGTGAACAATGTACGTCTTCATTTACCTAAGCTTACCTTAGCTGGGATCTGGCTAAAAACTGTACACCTGGATAGCGCCATTAGCTGTTTTTTGTTGCACCGGCAATGTTAGGTTGGGTGTAAGATGGGCATGGGTTAGAGTGTAAACATATGGATGTTGGGAAATGGGGGCGTGCTTACTCCGCACCAACAATTCCGTCCACAACTCAGAGACAAATTAGTAATGAACTTCTGCTACTCTTTAAAAAAAAAAATGAACAGAAATGGATAATAAGAGAAAAAAGTTTTTGTATTTAACATAGATGTGAACTATTTGTATGAAAAACCTAATTTCGTCAAATAAAAACACAAATAAGTTGTGTTAGTCAGTTAGTCATAAAAAATTGGTGAAATTTCTTCAATCCAATTTAGTCAACCTTTTTTTCTGTAAGGAGTTGTTTTCATCCTGAGCATCTTTGTTGTTGTTCATTACTTCTGGTGTCAATAGTGTGAAGTATTGTGTTTCTGCACCTTTCTTTTTTTTTACCCTTACTGAAATTCTACTGTTCCACCAGAAACTATCCTACACTTCCCTTTGCTAAAAATACTGAGTCTGCTTTAATGTTCAGTTATTGCTATATCGCTGTTTGATCTTGCCATTTTGTCGACTTGGGTTTAATAGTTTGGTTGTTGGAACTTGCCACTTACTGCACTTACCTGGAGGTTTCCATTATATGGCTTATTTGGTAACTTGTATGTAGGACAGCTATCCAGTTTAATGGAAGAGAGACTGTTCTCTCCTTTCCCCGACTCTGTCAACTGAACAAATCTATGCATGATCCCAATATCTGTATTTGTGGGAGGGACAGAGTCACTGGCTGTAGCATCACAGCTGAATATATAAAGAGTAAAAACTCTACTTCCAGAAAAATCCTTTCTATTTGTAGTATTGGTAACTCTTTAAAAGTCGATAAATTCTTTAATATAATGACAAAAAAGGCTGTGTATTCACTTCTGCTAACATGCAGGACAAAAGACAAGGATGTTGAATGTCATTACTGCTGCTGTTACCATGGTCTGGAAGTTGAGATTAAGAAAGAAAATACAAAAATGATAGTTAAATGGATGTTTCTGTGTGTGTGGATTTGCATGTGTGTTTCATATATATATATATACATTTTTCTCCCCATCTCCTCTTTTTTTCTCTTAACTAAAGAGAGGATGTTTCTTTGACTTTACATCATAATGTTATCAAAAAGATAAATACATGTTTCAGTGATGTATTATTACAGCCTCCAGTGTTTACCTCAATCCATAGTGCAGAAAACAACACGACCTTCTGCTTTCATTCGTTCATTTGATATTTTTTCTTCTCCAATTACATTTTTGAAATATTTAGCTATTTGGGTTTTTTTTTAAGGACTTGCAGTGCTGCATTAATCCTATTTTAGTTGGAGTGTTTTCACTTAAGGATACAGCAGTATTGCACCAATACAACAATACAGATGAAGCTTGGATGAGTGGATTTCAAGGAAGAAGACTTTAAATTCCAGTTGCCAGGACTCAATTCCAAGACAACGCTACCTAGATAAATGAGAACCTTCACAGACATTTAGCTTGATCAACCAAACTGTCTTAAAACATTTACGAGCCACAAAAGCTGCTGGTTGAGAGTGGTATTGCCCAAAATACTAGCCATAAGAAATCTGGAACGTTGTGACGATTCTCTGACTCAAAAAGCACAGGCAGCTTATTTTGGTCGTTTTCTCTGAAAGGCAACACGGTTCCCTTGTGTTATTACAAAAAGTTTCCTTTGTTACGTCTGTCACTATATTTGGAAAAAAATTCAGGTTCAGTGTTAAACATCCCAGATGTGAACCCATCTATGCCCAATTTGCAACAAAAATGACCGAAGATAACAAAAATGTTGCTTGGTTTGCACCATTTACGCTCAAGCACAGAATAATATAAACAATACAAGGCAAGAAAACCAATGCTGTTTTTGACATTAAAATACATCCTGTTATTAAAGCACATTTGTTTCACTTTTACATCCTGTCATTGAGGCATGCACATCAGAGATGAATAAATTTAGATGATACTGCAGTACTATACATATTGTACATAAGCCACAAATAAAAATCGTTTGCTACAGAATTGGTGAGAACACAAAAAAAATCCATGCATACTTGATGTTGTAACGTTAATTTCTTTTAGAATAAGTATTCAGTTTTTTGTCCCCATTACTTCATTTATTGCATTTAGGATAAATTCCTTCAAATCAATGTTGGATTTATTATAGGTGGTGGGGTGATTTGGGGGTTGGGCCATTGTGCTTCCTAGAATTTAAAATAAATCTTTCCTTGTCATTTACAGTAAATGTTAGCTGGCATCACCCACCTGCTTGCTTATCGGGGTTTTGTTTGTCTTGTCTTTGCACTTCAGCCTCATAGTTTGTGTTTAAAATATTAAACAAAGGCTGTTTCAGATAAAGCTTGTGTCTAAATGTGTCCCTGGAACAAGTTTGTGTCCAAAACCCAAAGCCTCTGCTGTCGCTTCAAAGGAACATGCAGTTCGGCAAACGCGATGTAATCAGCGTGTTTCCCCGTTGGTGTGTCTTGTGTCAAGTTTTGTGCCCATTTTCAACTCATGTTGTGTTTTGGGTTTTCTATCTGAGGATAATTTAAGGTCACACAGCACCTGTTCCTTGCAGTATCTAAAGGCCACATGAAGACTCTGTGTCAGAACTTAAAAATAACTGCTGAAACTTTGAGGAAATGTTTATTTAAAAAAAGAGAAAGTCAGACAAGTTAAAGGGTGGGGTGGGCAACATGCACTGAGCTGAGTGGAGTTATCGTGACCCACAAACATCTGCAAACCAGCAGCTCATTGAGAGTACTTTAAACTTTACAGCATTTTGGCTTATCGCTGCTTGGAATCAAACCCGTATTTCACAAATTCCACAAATTAGAAAACAATATGACTCTAAAACAAGGGTGTCAACTCCAGGCCTCATGGGTCAGTGTTCAATGAACCTACTGTTGCAACGTCTTATTGGAAATTACACAGTACCTGATCCAGGTAAGTAGCAGTAGCCAGGGATAAGTTTCTGATGAAAGGTAAATGGCGTATACTTGTATAGTGCCTTTCTATTTTCTTAGAAGGCCTGAAGAGCTTCACAGTCACAGACCCATTCACCCATACACACAATGGCGGCTCAACTTCCTTTACAATGTCACCAACCTATAACCACCCAAAGCAGTTTGATGTTTTTCCCAAGGACACTTCGACACATGGACAGGCAGGGCAAGAACTAAACTTGCGACGTTCCAAACAGAGGTAGACTGCTCTACATCTGCACCACGACCGCCTCTCATCAGCAGGATGTGGGCTCTTGAGGCCTGTAGTGTGACACTCCTGCTCTAGAACAACGCAGAGACACATTTATGCTGATCCCAGTGGCTGCACACTTTCTAGACACTGTGGTCTAAAGACACTGCATCATTCTTTCGCACCATGCCTGAGAGTTGTTATACAGTGTTTCTGCTGATGTGGTGTTAAATGCTTTTGAACAAAAATCTCCACTTTGATTTTATCTGTCCAGCAAGCACTGTTCATGAAATCAAAAGGTTTGTCGACAACCTACTCAAATGAAATTTTTGTTACTGGTGTTTTTAACACATTCTCTCTGGACTTTTCTGAGGATGGAGGACATGCTTAAAGACCAGTAAACTTAAAATTGCATTTGGGTGTTGCTCCATGCCAGTAGTCTCACCCACAACTCAGAGGCAAATTTCTAGTAAACTATGTCCTAGAAAACAACACAGTTCTTTTTTTGATTTTGAGAAAAATATTTCTTCTTCCAGTAGGACTTGGTTCCTGCCCATATCATCAGAAGCATCAAAACCTGGTTTGATGCCAATGCTGTCAAAGTACTTGCCTGGCCTGCCAACTTGCTGGACCTAAACCTCACTGAAAATGTATGGGGTATTATTAAGAGGTAAATGGTGGGCTTAAGATTGCAAAACAAAGATCAGCTGATGGTAAGAATAAAACAAATGTGGCCACGCAATGCCACAAACTGACTGCATCAATGCCACAGCGGATCAAGACAACTCTTGAGGTAAAGGGATTCCCAACCAAATGTTGAAGTTGCACATAACATTAATACGTTCTTTTGTTGATTTAATTGGATCATAAACTCTGTCTTTATCTTTTTGTAAAAACTGAAAAGTAAATACTGATTTCTTCACAGTTTTCTAATTAAACAGTGGCCTCTGCATCTATATTTTTTTAACGTTTTTTTTTTTTTAATGGAATTATAGAAATAAAAACACTTTTCCATGGTATTCCAATTTTTTGGAAATGCTCTTTATGTAGTACATTAATGTGGCAATGTGTACAACTCGAATCAAACCTTTAATTATATTATTACTGTTATTATTTTTACTGTCACCTGGCTTATTTTTTTCCTGGTAAAACAAAATACTGTCCCCTGACAAAACTCTGAAGGGAAGGGCTTTGAAATACAGGACAGGTGGTTGATGTGGTAAACTCTAGTGCTGGAAGGTGGCTTAAGGTTTTTTTTCCATTTTAACCCACTAGGCCACCATAAGTTAGTGCCCTCCAGCTCAAATTTCTTTCCAAAAAAACCACGAATTCGAGGGTGCAACCATCGTTTATTTTACTCCAGTGTTTTGGTTTTACACAGACCTTATAAAAACCATATTCTGGATGGGGTAATTGTCTGAATCATGTGTTTTATGTATTGCAGTAACCGCAATTACCCTGTTTACCTTTTTATTATTCATTACTCAAATACACTGACAGTAGCTAAACACCTTGTGATGATTTTCTGCGAGCAGCTTTCAGCTCGGCAAGAAAAATTGGTTTTATTTGAAAAATGAACTTTTTCATCTTGGCCAGCAAAAGCATCACCATCTAGTCTGCTCACAGATTACACTGCATATGCTTCCTTTGCTTTTTTACGCTAATACAAAACAGCCGCTTTTCATGTCTAGATCATACAGAAGAGTTTAAATAAGGCTGATGGTATTTGCACGTATTTATGCGTGACCTGCACAAAAACAGGTGGAAATTCATGTTGGCCACATGTAATGCGTGCAGCCAAGATGAAAATTGTTGCATTGCCAGCATTTATTTTTAGTGCGTCCAAGACTAAAATGTTATTGGTCGCACGTATTTAAAGGCAGAATGACGAGGGAACAGGCAAAGGTCAAAACATGGAGGAAACAAACTGAGACTGCTCAGACTGTATGTTAGGTAAACAAACAAGACTTCGCACAGGTATGAAGACTGGAGAGGGTCTATATGGCTGGTAACCATGATGATAATCATGAACAGCTATGCAGGAAGGAGCTGGTGGTGGCTGATGGGAGTTATAGTGAGAAGTCTGAGGAGTCAGGACTCCGGCGAGAGCTCCCTCTGGCGGTCGGAGGCTTGAGTTGTGGACTGAACTGTGAAAGAACGCCGTACCTCTCAAAATTGCTTCAATATCAGTAAGCACAACTAGGAAGGGACTCTGTGCACTGTTGTTTTTGTATTTTTAAGTGTGCATTCTAGTCTTGAAAGTAAAGTATATTGCTAAAAATTTACTCCATCTTTCCACGAGGATTAATTTAGCGCTAAAAAAAACTATGCAGCAGTATGTTTTTTTTTAAAGGAGGCAAGTTTTTCAGGATAGGATCAGAATATCTGTAAGTGGAGTCATTGCACTGAATGTAACACTGTTGGAGCTCCACAGACACTATTAGCCTTGTTGCCATTGTCACATCTTGTCAGAGCAACTGTCCTGAGAACTTTGCCCACTTTCAATTTCCACAAATGCTCCGCTTTTCCAACAATCCTACAAAAAGACGATGGTGTTTGAAGAATATTTTAACTGTTTTGGTGCTTTTAATATCTGCATGGAATCCAACTTTGACTAACAATGACAGCAAAAGCAAAGGCATTCAATGTGCACTGGATAGAGTTTGAAGGAAAGAGACCAAGTTAACAAGCAATAGTCAAAGAGAAAAAGTTTGCATATACTGCATATACTATTTGAAAAGTCAGAGAATTCTATTATTTGCAGTTTCCCAACACTTTCTATCAATTTTTTAAGAAGTTAACTTTAAAATCTCTTTGGTTTCTTTTTTTTTTCCAGAACTTAAAGTTGCCATAACATTGTTTTTAGTTGAAAAAGCTCAATTTTTATGTTATTTAAAAAGTCTTATTAACTGATCGGTTGAACACATTTATCTCGGAAGACAATCAGGTTCTTGTTCTTGTAAAAATGATAAAGAAAAGGTAGTGATGCACTGGCAAGAGATATTACAGTTGCAAGTAACTCAAAAATTGCACTTTTTCTTTCCATCATTTCTGCTAAAAAATGGGCATGTGTGTGTTTTTTCCTCCCATTCTTGTGTGCTGTAGGTTTAATTGGTCTCCTGAGAGGGAGTCATGTGTCTCCATGACTTAGTGTTTGAGCTCACTGTAAAAAAGTAGTAAGTCAGATGGTGACACGACCATGCTGTAGATCTCTGTGACGGGCTTCCCTCACCAGTCCCCACTGTATGATCTATCAGCTGGAGAGCAGGAGGGCTCAGCTTTTCCTCTCTAGGAGGAGTAGCTTCTAGATTGAATACTTGCCATCATTGGGTGGGAAAGTGAGACTGTTGCTAGTGTAGGGTGGTGGTGTGGAGTTCTCATCTGCTTTGGTTCCAGTGCTGCCAATGTGAACACACAAATGAGGGAAGGAAAGCTTTGCTGGTGGTCTTATGTTGTCCATTACCAGAGTCTCGTTTTGCAGTTTGCTGCTGTTTTTCTAGTTATTCTCATTGCCACTTTTTTGCACTCTGACTTCTGCAAAAAGGGTGGAAAGTACAATTTGGGAGTCACTACTGTACAGGTTGCTAAACAAGTAAATTTCAAGAGGAAAAGGCACTCCTGTTCCATTATGTAATGTGGCAAGCTGCTTTTGTATATATTAAACATGGATGTTTTTGGAGAGCGCAGTCTGTGTCATCTGCCTACACTTGTTCTGTGCTTAGCTTTGGAGAGAAACCCTGCTGCTGCTGTGAGATCACCTTTCGGTTCATGTGTTGTTTTGGAAACTGTTTTGGGGCAAAAAAAGATCTTCAAAGCATCAGATTCAGTTTTAACATGACAACCATTTGTGCATGAGTTAAAGTCCCACTCCTATCATCTTTTGGTCTTTTGTAAAAGCTTTCCCAGTGGTCTTTTAATTATGATTCTGCATTTTTTAAGCACAATCAAAAAATCTGTGTCGCTTTCTACAGGCTTTCCACTGCAGAGTTGCAGGAATTCATTAGAAATTTGCCTCTGACTTGTGGAAGGGACTGTTGGTGTGCAGTAAGCCTGCCAAACTTCTCCCATCATCCGTTTGTTAACACGCATCAGAATGGAATGAAGCAGGAAGCTTGTGGCTGCCACTTTTAGCTTGTAAGTAACAACTATAAGGTTTTTCAAGCAGCATTTTTTCATCTGCTTTGGATTCACCATGATTTGAATAAAGAAGTAGGCTACTCAGCAAAGCGGTTTTAAATCTGAATTTTCTTTAAACATGTCCTCTATCATGTGAAAAATGCTACATGAACATGTTAAATAAACAAAACAAAAAATCTTTATTGTGGGTCTTCAAGTTTAGCGCTCATCAATCTTAGAAACAGCACTTGTAGACACCAGTCCCCAATTGGAAACACTGGTATAGACACCTTTTTTTTTTTTTTCCTCTTTTGTATGTTAAATGTTTTATCAATTTGATTGTTTTTAGTATTCCCTCACTTTTATAGTACTTTTGCTATTGATTTTAATCTTTATGCCTGTCTTTTATATTTTATGTGTCACCATCTTTTATCTGTGGTTGTGGTGTTTATATTTGGACCTTGAGTTTGTAAATAAATTAAATGAAGTTCTATGAAACTTTTAAAACACATTGACAGAATTTATTCAAAAACAGCATACCAAAAAAAAAAAAAAAACCCAGCTGTTTCATGTCATGTGACGCGGCAAGACAGTCGGATCAAAGTTAGCGTATAATTTCTTTCCTGACTGCATCCCGGTACCAAGTGGCCCTCAAAGCGGTACTGGTTTGCAGCCCGGGTGTTGGGGACCCCTGATTTAATGGGAAGAGGAAGCATGTCGAAAAACCACAAGAACCATCCGTTGAACCAAATCAGTTGGGAGTGAGAATGTGTTGCTTGACAGAACAGCCAAAGCGTGCTTGAACCCCTCCCCTGTGTGCATCTAGTGTCTGACGTAAGACGCACATAGAGGTGGGAGGGGGAGCAAGCCTGTGCTAAACAGAGTGCTTCTCCTGCTGTAACCACCAGTCAAACTAAAAGAGAAACATCGGTGGCAAATATGTCGATATTGGACTGATACAGATAATCTCAAATTATACAAATATCGGTAGATACAGATACTGGCAGCGATAGATCGTCCATTCCTACAAAGAGTCATATGATCACCCTTTTTTGTCTGTAGCGGTAGCGCTCATTGGCTTCAGCCTGATGTTAGCATCAGATAAAACGATGCAACTAGTTTTGAGTTTAAAAAGCAATGTGAATCTTTTCAATGGTTTCTTTGTATCTGCAGTCATTTTAGACAGAAATGTGGTTGGCTAACGTCCTCTGTGACCCTTTAAGCTGTAGAGCAGGAGCTTCATTGCACAGTAAAGATTGGTGGAATCAAACCCAGGCTTCAAACTGAGTCTGGGAATGTGTTTGGTCTACAGGAGTCCCTCTCAGCGACAGAGCAGCATGTATGTATGTGTGTGTGGAGTGTGCAATCATAGTGTCAGTGGGATCGAGCCACCACAGCGAGCCACGCAGAGCGACCACATTTTCTGCTGCGGCTGACATGTGGCTGCTGAAGCGCAGAACATGACACGAAGGTTGGATCTTGCTGCATAAGTAAACCTTCTGTGTCTTTTTCCAAGACTTGCGTTGCATGTTGATTCCAAGAATCACTCAAAAGAGTTGCTGAAAAATGAGTTCAATAACTCTTTGATGTAATAGTCATTTTCAAAAGACCACATGTTTTCTGTTAAATTGCTTCATTGTACACCACAGGAAAAATAATTAGACCTGTAATTTTTTGGGGGGAACATTTGTACAATAATTTGGGAAAATTGTGACCAGAGGGGGCAACAGCTTATGTAAAAGCCGGAAACTTTAAAAATGTGTCGTAGAAATCTGAAAAATAAACATTTGTAATATATGTTAATGTTCAAATAAAGAAAACCACTAAAGCAACCTAAAACTTACATATTCCACTCAAAAAAACGTTTATTTACATTATGGTAGAGTTTAAACTAAAATCACCAGAAGAAGCACCTTTCTTTAAAAGAGCATATAAGTATCACATACGTTGGATGTATTCTTATCAAACCTTGATATTTTTTAATTTATTTTTTAAAAGTTTGGACCAAAGTGGAGATATTTCACAATGAAATAAAAAATGGAAGAGCATCTGAACTAACATTTCACAGTGATGTTAAAGAAAAACTATTATTATTATTATTAGATTAGAGAATCTGAGAAAAAATGGCAACTATTGACTTTATATGAGAACTGGACTGAGTGACACCCCCCACCCCCATGTTCTATATAGGAGGCACCTGCTGTTTCTGACAAGCCAAAATCCTATTGACTTCGACTGAGAAATAAACAACTAATATTCAGTCATTATATTTGTCAGACCATTCTTGCTCTGTTACCTTTTATGTTCTTGCTAATCCTCTTTTTCCAAGATGTTTTTTTTTTCTGTAGTGCAAGTTAATCAAGTTAAAAACGGACCAATCAGATGCCTTACTATAAGTATAAGGTGCTTACTTGCCACTATGTAGAGAGTTTGAAACGTTTGTGAAGCTGGTTTTCAAGTGGTAGGGGTGTGGACTTCCATCAAGCTCACTGATTGTTGAGGGTGGTAGCCAAAAATGCTGACTCAGACTAACTTGCACCAATCACTGCTTACTGACATCTGGCTCCAACATGGGGGCGTCCATATTGCGAAAAGATGGCTACTGAATAGACTTAATTTCATTGGGGAAGGAAGTAAGCTGCATTGTCAAGTGATGTCACAAACACTTGGTCCAGTTCTTTTATGTAATCAATTATTGCAATCCCAACTGACGTATGCATACAAATCTAGTAATAGGACATAACTGGCAAAGTGTTTGCCATTAAAAACCAATAAACTCTCATAGTTAAAAGAAGTTCAACTTTTCACTCAAAATAAAAGAATATACAATCCAAATGTATGTATTTTTTCTAGCTTGTTCTTTTTGTCCATACCCAGCAGTTCTAATAATTATCTAATTTTATTAGATATCATATTTGTGCATTATTGAGGACATTGTTCATTTGATTGGTAGATGGGTGAACTCAAAACTCTCACTTTATTTGTCCTGCCCACTTAAACTCCAGTAAAGGTCACTCTCCTGTTTCAGTTGTTGCTATTACTTCTGCTGTTCAGATTTCTGTGGGCAGCATCAGAAACTAATAGTCAAGTGTGTATCTATCTATGGAAAATAATGCAACTTAGAGCACGCATAAAATACTGAATCACCTGCATACTTCACCTTATGATGGTGGTGGGGAATTTTATTGGTCATTTGTGTATGATAAATATGCAATACTTATGTTTGCACTTATCTGTTGAACTCTCTTAGTTGCACATCCACAACTCTAAAACAGCAATGTATTATTGCTATCTTGTAATTTTATTTTCTTTAAAAATCTTAATCACATCCTTAGATTACACCTTTACATCAAACAGTAGTTATTATGACCACTTGATTAATGTTGCTATGATACCAACTAAAATAGCAGACAATGAGAACATGTAAAATTCGACAACAAAAATGTGCTTTAATGTTAATTTAACCTAATTTACTTTTTTAAAAAAGTATAAATATATCGATTGTTATAAATTATACTGACAAACAGCAATGTGGTCAGTGGTAATGAGGTGAGACAGATATACATTCTTTCATTACAACATTAAGTTTAGATTTCAGATCTTCAATAATGGACATCAGTTTTAGTAAGGTAAAAACAAAATTAAGACTAAACAGCTTGTATTGTGATGGAAAACAGTTAAAGCAAACAGTTCATGCTACCTGTAAGACATTAGATTTCAATTCATTTTACTAATAGGCTTTTATATTGCTGTTTCAAAAATGTATAAATATACAATTTGATTTAGTCATACAAACTTTCACCTATCCATCCATTTTGTTGAACGTGCTTTCCTCATGGTAATGGTCATGGTGAGGCTGGACCGTACCAAACTACTGAACAGTGAAGGCGGGGTTTACCTTCGACCATTGCAGGGCTAGTAATAACCCCATTTATTTAATCTTTTGCAGTTGTAAATCAAACCAATACACTTATTTACTTTAAACAATTCATTTTTCTAGTTCTGTAGCCCATGTGCCTCAAGGTTTACTGTGTTGTGAATTCAGAGGTGCTCTTCTGTTGTAATGAGGGGTTTTGAGTTACTGTTGTCTTTCTATCAGCTGAAACCATTTTTTTTTGCGTATACTTGTATAGCGCTTTTGGGGTTCAGTGCCTTGCCCAACGACACTTCAACACATGGGCGGGCAAGCTGGGAATCAAACCTAATTTCTTCTGATCAGAGGTCGACTGCCCTACCTCTGCACTATGGCTGCCCTGTAGTGTCTTTCCATTCTCTTTTGACCTCTGGCACCAACAATGCATTTTTTGGCCCATTCTCTGTAAACTTTATAAATGGTTGTGGGTGAAAATCCCAGTAGATCAGCAGTTTCTGAAATGGTTAGACCAGTCCATCTGACACCAACAACCATCCCACGTTAAGTCACTTCAGTCGCCTTCCTTCCCCATTCTGATGCTCTGTTTGAACTGCAGTAGATCGTCTTGACTAAATGCATCGAGTTGCTGCCACGGGATTGGCTGATTAGAAATGAGCACGAACACTTGGACGGGTGTGCCTAATAAAGTGGCCAGTGAGTGTATATCACCTTTTTCAAAATAAATGGAAATAAAAATGGGATTTGACTAGTGTTCAACCTTAGCATTTCTTTGTTCATCCTGATTTGTGGTGTAAAGGTCCTTTTCAGTCACTTTAGCCACTATGATATTTAGTTTGTACTTCCTCACCTGTTCTTCAAGGAAGTAAAGGCTTTTTCCTTCAGGATGGCTCTGTTACTTTGAGTGAAAGTTCCTTTTGCTGTTGGACTTCACCCATAAAAAGAAAAGATTCTGAAGCTCTACTTGCAGTGTGCATAATTGTTTGGTAAAATTTTAATCAATCCCATTTTAAGCTAATCAGCACTTGGATAGAGGCTGTGGAACCGTCAGCCGCATGGGAAATCATTTCCTGTGGTAAAATAGGCACAAAGAAAAGATCATGGTACTCATGCGGAAAGACATGAATATTTCATATTGTGAAAACACCAAGGTTGTCATTCAATATGCTTTTAGAAGAAAGATTCTCTTAAATTTGTGGGCCCCAGTAGCATATGAGATATTAATGGCATAGTGAGATTTTGTAAGACAGTCTACCAATGCTGAAAAAAGTTTTCTGTCTTTAATTGGGTTGTTTTCATGTCAAATCAGGTGGGTTATTTGTTTGAAAGGAACTGAACAACCATGAATAAACAGTTTAAAAGCAAAGCCGATTTGAAGGAAATTTATAAACAAGCTGCATCTGATTAAATATAGGGGAGATCAACTAAAATAAACTTCACTAGATGTTGAAGTGAGGCCATTGACCCAGACGGACAAATATACAGCTTTCATGTGATTTCTGCATTAATTAGGACATTTCCAAGTCATGCCTGGTCTCAGAGTCTGTGATAAAACCTTTGCTCATGGCCCATAATGCAGTGGTGCATGTGGTTTTTCAAGAAACTAAAGCAGGATTATATTCCTTCATGACTCAGTCAATTCAGCACTAGTATCGGGTGGCAGTCCAGTGTGAACACTAAAAGCGCGTTCAAGAACCCATATTCAGCTCGTTCTTCAACACGTGTCAAATGACTGTTGTGAACATAGCATCAGTTACATCTGCCCTCACAGGTGGATATGGGCTGTCTGCATGTGTAAAACAGGCAAACCTGTACAGGTCAAGCATGTGGCCTGCATGACATAGCAAGGGTGTGAATGCACATTGTCTATGGGCATGCTACGACCGTCAGGTCACAGGAAACACTATAATAACGCACAAGTAAATAAGTGTGAAGGTGTGTAAGGGTGACACTGAGGTGTATTCGTACAAAATGTTTCATCTGTTCACAAACCCTGCACACTTCTCAAAGAGCCAATTAGTGTTGGTTGCATGATAGGTGCGCGCTCACAAGGTACTCCTTGAATGTTCCTTGCACACAGCCTGACTATTAGAATTTAGGAACTTAGAGTGTACTTTGTATGGGTATCCTTTGGGCGTCCTACAGGGACTTGCATATCACCTGCACATCCTGTGCACGCAGCATTCATGCATGGTCAGCAAGGGGCCAGTGCGATGATTAGAGTGTGGTGTATGGGCATTGTACAACAGCATCCCATGTACATAAGAGGGGTGCATTTTCCATTAGCCTTACAAACACTTTACAATAAGCTTACCACATGCACGTAACAATTGTACGTTCAATTTTGATAATGTCCCTTGAGGTGTTTGCACAAGCCTCAAAGAACTCTAAGACACACCTCTGATCTGGTTAAGACACGGCAGCTCCTTTCTACGACCCTCTGCGGGCCCGAACAACCCAAAAACCCATGGTATTCATACAGGTCGTCTTCTGTGCAGGTGCTTGCAACTAAGGCTTAAAACATCAATCAATCTAGTTACCTTATAAAGAATGAGAGCCTTCACATTTCTATCTCTTTTTCTCAGAGTAACATTAAGAAAGGAAATTTTTCAATCTGCTCTCTCTATCTGCATTTGTTATGGCAGTCTAACAATTGCAGTTTTTGCAGTCTATAGATAACTGAAAGATTCCTATTTTCTTTTCAGATTGAAGTTTTATTTACAAGACTGAAGCCAAGAACAATGTCTGGCTTTTTATTGCCATCCTTCTCCATCTGGCTCTTTGTTTTTTCAAGCCCTCTTGGAGATGGCCGTGCCCACATGCAGACAGACGAAAGCTGACTCGGTAACTAATGATGTCATTCTGCAATATGAGCGTCCCTATGGTCCCTGTCCCATGATGCAACTCTCAAGTACCTCCTGCATAAAAAAAAAACAAAACAAAAAAACTGCTGAGCCACCTCCTTTTTAACTCTATTTGTGATTTACTTTGTTTTACTCTTTCACTCAGTCTCTCCATGGTTTCATTTTTTCGACAACTCACCTTCATATCTACCCCCCCCCCTCCATATTTTTGTAAACTTCCTGCATACATGGACCACCCTCCCTGTGCTTCCTTTTTCCTCCCTCCTTTGTGGTTGTCAAGGCAGCGGGGCACCATGGCTCAGCATTATTCATGTGGCTGCAGCCAGGCACTTGTTCAAACACGTAGCCAGTCAGACAATAGGCACAGTTTCCATCAGGGTCTAAAAAGACCGGCGTTTAAATGACATCTCCTTCTTAGAGGCAACCTGATTAATGGCAGGATATTAACAGAAACCAAAGATCCATCCTCAGGGCTGTAAATGATCCATGTATTGTTTAGAATCTTAATTCTGTTTTGTAGATTGAAGAAACCTATTTCATTGATGTCGCTCTTGTGTTATCCAGCTAAACCATAAAAGCAGCGACAATTTTAATGATCTGCACACATGAATTTGTGTCTGAACAATACAGTTTGGAACAGCAAGCCACACATTTTAATTGTTATTCATTGACTAAAGAAGATAATAGCAAGCGTAACAGTTTTCTTCACACATTGGCAGGAGGGAAATAGTCATTCCAGAATCACACTACAAACCTCAATTCTATCTTAAAGATGGTAATCCATGATTTGTAATTTAGAAAAACGTTTATTTTTACATGAATTAAGACAATTTTGACAGAACAAGCATCGTCTTAACCCTGTGAAGCCCACTACATACATTAATGAATTGGCAGGAAATAAAAAAAAAAATGAAAAGGTTCGGGGAAAAAGCACTTTATTTACTCACAGTACCAAATTTGAGCAATACATTTTTAACATAGTGCAGATGTATTATAGAGAATTAATTATCCATTTTGAAATGTGCAAGAAAAGCCCTTCTTCTGCCTCTAGTGGAATGATAATCTAATACAAGACAGAAAACATGGACCAAGTTATACATATACAATAGGTCTACAGGAACGTTTTTATCATCCTAATAAGATAGGGGCATCAGAAATGCGCCCATCAAATATGATATGAATGGGTATACTGGGATAATGTACATTTTGAGCATTTGTATTTGTTTTATTTAGAGTAACTCAAAAAGTCACGTGCCCATCTCAACCAAATTACTCATTATAAATGTCTGAGTGATAGTAAAAGTCACATAAAGAGTCCCAAAGCAACATAAATAAAATATGAAAGAAAAAAACAGAAGTAAAAAGAGATTGGTGGGAAGCAAAAGAAGAATCCATCCATCTGTAGTAAATAATCACACAGACCTTCATATGTTTGCTCGCATTGTATATTCTATCTGTGGAAACCGTGTTTTCTGATGTGAAATGTTTTTTTTTATATAATAGCAATCCATCCTTGAAAAATTTTACCATTTTATAATACTTAAAATAAAAAATAGATTTTTTTTTTTTTTTTTTTTTTTAACTGAGAGAAGTTGAGTCTCTTTAAATGATTTTTTTCTTTCTTCTCTCAGCTTGTTTCTTATAAGGAAAAAAAATCCATAGCAAAGTGTTTACAAGTTAGTGGTGTAACAGTAAAAACAGCAGGTCACTTCAACTCCTGGTTGAAGCAGCTACATCCCCCACCAGCTTTGAAAACAAGGGTTAAAAGAGTGTTTCTGGGGTGGAGGATGGGGGGACTGGGGAAACCTGTGGCAGGTGTACAAACAGGCTCTGAACAGGCAGAGCTTTTGTTTGTCATGCTCGCATGCTTCCTGCCATGGGAACAAAAGCAGAGGGTCACACACAGCTACTGTATCTCCGTGACTTCCCCGGCTTCCAGTGAGCAAAGCGAGACGCGTCACAGCAAGCCAGCCTGACATGAGTGGGATTCCAACAGGAATGGAGAGGAAGGCTTTACTGTCAGCACGAAGGAACAGGAAGGAGCTGAACAAGGAAAGACAGACGTAGGATAAACGTGACATCCTGTGATACAGCACAATGAAAGCACCTAAATTAAGACTATTGATCTCGCCGCTGATCTGACAAATGTTTTGCTGATGCTGGTAAATGATAAAGCTGAAAACGTAAAAAAAAAAAAAAAAAAAAAAAAAGCCCAATTCTTTCATTCAGCATGCCAAAGTCAAGAATATTCACCCTTAAGGCAGCAACATGCATTGTAACCAATACAAATCCAATCATTCAGAGAAGATAGCACATCCTGGCGCTCTTTTACACGTCATAATTTAAGGCTGGTAAACCAAACATGGTCTCATTTGAAAGACAAAAAGTAATTTAAAAACACCTGTATCTTTGCTGTGAGGGCAAAAACTGAGTTACGCTGCGGTTCATCTTTTGCGTTATTACTGATTGTTTTTCATTGATAATTTGCAACCTCCTTTTTAAAAAAAAAAAAAAAAATTACAGTAGATTGTATTCTGCATCCTGATTGTCTGTTGACCACTGTCAATCAGACTTCCCCATGCCTTGCCTAAATGCAGTTAGTTTGCCAAATCTACATAAATCTTTGATCTAAACTTTCAACTTTCAGAAGAACCTCTGTTAAAAGGCTGTGAGAACATATTGGCACATAGCATTTTAGCTAATGAACACAAAATCTGAAAACCTCTTCTTGAAGTCCCCCTTTCAACTTCCAAATCAATATGAACTCAAACCAGCATGGTTTTGTGATTGTGCTGGTACTTCTGGCTCTCCATCTGCTTGTCTAATTGCAGAATTTGCTACAGCTGGGCCTGTAATGAGCTAACAAAGTAGCTGTTAAATATTGCAACTGGTCTTTTCTTTGATATTTTCCAGTAAAAATGTGAACTCCAGTTTATAAAAAATTGCTAAAAAGTTCAAAAAAGGCTCTTTTTCTTTCTTTGTGGCATTTAAGTGCCACTTCAAAAGCAAAGTTGGCAAAATGCAACCAATTGTCGATAGTTTCAACAATAGCCTCTTTAGTGTTGATGAATCATGTCTATCCTGATATGCTAAGGTTGGAACTGCAAAATGGAAGTGACAGTATTTGACACAACTGAAAACATCCTAAATTCAAGTTGAGTTAGAAGAAGTCATGATGAGACTGCATTAAAGTCTCACTCCGATCATGCTTTGATATTTTGTAAAAGCATGATTATGCCGTGGTCTAAGCTAGTGGCTTGCCGATTGTAGCTTATCCATCACACAAGGTTTATCAAACTGCTTTTTTCACCTGCTCTTGATTTAAAACCATTTGAATAAAGAAGTAGTCAGATTATTTTGTATTGTTTTAATTAGTATATAATTATACTTATTTTGAAAAGTTGCAATTGTCCAGGTGAAAATGTTCCAAAATGTTGGAAAGTTTGACTACTTTTTTTAACCAGTGTCCAGGTACAAAAAATAAATATATCTGCAAAAGTTCTACGATGGTATAATTCTCCACTTAGCCTCTAGCTTGGTGCTTCTAGAGAAATGACTAAAGTTCTGATACAAAGATGTAGTCACAACTTTATGTCACTTTTTGATTTTTACATTGATGTGACACTTAAATTGTTACCATGATAGGATTATGTAAATTCAGGACTTAAAGCCCATGAGAACAAAATGCTTGTTAGTTTTTTGGTTTTATTTAAACAGGAACTGGCTTTGAAAACATGATTGAAGCTCAACCTGAACTTGGAAAGTATGTTGCTCTGACAAAGTGCGTAAACATTTTTCCAGGTTGGCAGACAGAGAGGCGGTTAGCCTTAGCGGAAACACAGTTGGACCTAATCCATTAACAAGATAATGGTAGATTGTGTAGGATTATTGAAATTGGAAAAAGGGATAGAGTCCAGGTTTTTAGAAGATGTATGCTTAAAGTGACAGCTGCAGAAAAGTAAGGCTTCTTGAGCTGTGAATGTATTAAAAAAAACAATAACGAAAAACATTCAATAAAAGTTGGCCAACATCGCAATATCTACATCTCTGCTGCAGTATTAATATTTAATCTGCCATGTTTCCAGCAGAGAAATAAACCTTGACTAAAACTTGTATTTCAGTTCAGAGCAGCGGTTTATGGCAGATGCAATCCACATGCTCTTGCTTCAATTTAATGGAAACTTTAAAGTCTTTTTTTTTTTGTCAATGAAGCCACAAATGTGACGCACACGGAGACACATTCACAAATATGCTGACCTGAAGTAATGAGGGCTGCTTTACTGAGCATTTAGCTCTAATGGGATTTTAAGTGTCTCCTCACTTAGTCCGATTAAGATCTTTTGGTTGGTAACTGTGCCATCTCTGGTCGCAGAACAATGTTAATTTTTACAAAAAAATAAAAGCATGTGGTGTCTGAGAACAGACTTTAGATTCTTCTTACTCTTGGGAGGTTAATCTAGCTTCTATAATTAAAAACTTCCTGTTGTGATGCAATTATTTTTTTAAATTATTATCATTTCTGATAAGATGCTCAGCAAGTTTGAGATACTGGAGAACTTCTGCCAATATGTCGGTAAATATTTTATTTTTTAATATTAGTTCATTCATGATGCAAGATTAAATTGATCGGAAAGGTTTGCAACATAAAAAAACTGAAAAGCAAAATAGATCTTTGGTCTGTCTTTTAACACTGTGTCACAGAATTGTTCAAACCCAGAATTTCACCTTGACAAAGGCTTATTTTTGGTATCTTCATGTGAAAAATGTGAACATGGAGGTATTGCCCTCCAAAACATCCTTTGTTACCTGTGTGCTCATCCCTACTCTTATCTGTAGTTTAAATAGAAAACTGTTTATAAAAACCTGGAAATAACTAGAATCAATTAAGAGGATCTTTGCCATGTAGGCAAAGACACGCAACATGGTTTAATGTTGAGTTGAAATGTGTAAACGTTTTGTCCGTGGTACATTGTAAAACAGATACATGTAAAGGGCAGAGGTTCTTACATTATTTTTGAACAGAAAACTGAAAATAAGTAAAAGCCTTTTGCACATATGTGGATAAGGGGTGTCTGGGAGCGATAAATGGGCAGCTCTATACGAGGCATCCAGGTGGTCCACAATTTTAATTCCGCAATTTTAAGATCATAAACTACTCTGTCGGCCCATAGACTTAAATTGTTCATGCACATTTTTTTGTACGGGCATGCTGAAAGCAAAAAGGTTGATGTGAACACACAAACAACACATAAGGGTAAACGAGGGTAAAGAAGTTGAGACGTAGGCACGTTGTACAGATTTCTCATTTTTTCCAACCACCAAAAAAAAAAAAAAGAAACTAAGCAATTGCACAAGGGACACGTTAGTGCAGTTCAAGTGATAAGTGTGTGCTATTTGTGCACCCCTTGAGCGTCCATTGCGCTTTCCATGCTTGCAGCCTGATAGCGTCCACAGGACGCCAGCAGAATATCCATCCAAACTATACTCTAACTTCTAGCTTATGTATCCGCTGTAGCATTTAAGTGCGCACATGACTAATGACTAGAGTTGTCCGTATGAGTCAACTCCAATACAGGTGTATATGACAAAGGCATTAACTGACCCATCATGTCAAACTCCTGCATTTTTTTATTATAAAATGAATACAACAATGTTTCCTGAAAAATGTGTAACACCAATACACAATGCTACCTTTTTTCTTTACTAATTTATCATTTAGCCACGGCTATGGGCATCTAAAATCCTAAATATTACAAATTTGAAAGGTAATGGCGAATTCTTATTCAGCACTATAGTATCTTTTTAGAAGGCCCAAAACGCTTTATAGTCCCATTTACCCATAAACAATCACATTCACACATTGATAGCTGCCAAACACTGGCACCAAACTATAATCACCAGGAGCAATGTGGGATTCAGTGTCTTGCCCAAGGAAAACTTCGACACATGGGCGGGCAGTATGTGTAACTCCAGAAATCTTGTTTCTTTAGCTAGCATTACCAATGTTTTCCATGCTTTTAAGCCAGTGCTTTTCAACCAGTGTGCCGCAGCACACTAGTGTGTCATGAGAGATGGTCAGCTGTACAGTGGGAAATTACTCATTTTCACTGATATAAAAACAATTACCATTGCCACGATATTAGCTCTGTGTTCATCCAAACAGGCCCTGACAAAACACTGAGTAGTTAAGAATAGGAAAGATTATAAAATACTTTTGACTTTTTGTTTATTTGATTCTATTAAAGACACTGATAAAAATGACAGCACTGTGATTTAGCCGATGGCTCTATTTTTTTTAAAAGACGCGCCGCATCAATTGTCTCCGCCAATGATTCTTGAAGCCTTAATCATTCATCATCAGTCTGACGAATCAGAAATAGTTAACCTTCTCACTTTTTTGGTCCGACTTGGCTCATAAATTATCTCAGTTCCAACAAAAATAACAGCTAAAGGTCGTGTGTAGCGGTGAAGCTTCCCCCAGGATCTGGTGTCAGACCGCGGAAAAAGTGAACAAAATAATGAAGCTCAGAGAATGAGCTTCATTATTTGAGGGAGTCTGTCCAGCATCTGCGTCAGTTTTTGTACTACATATCCCATGATGCATTGGGTTAAAGTGACAGCGTCTCTGCGCTACAATGATGCTACTCTGTTAACTGTCTTGCAGTACAATGAACGCACACATCAGTCTGTTCTAACATTTTTTAAATCTTCTGAATGAAATCAGAGGTGAAGAGTTTAGCTCTCCTTCAAATTTTGTGTTTGCTACTAACAATCAGAAGTCCCAGTGTTTGGTCTATGTCATCTTTCTAACTGAAACAGATGTCTAATAATGTCTGTATTGAAGGACAAATATAGTTTCCAACTTCCGTCACTTTTTGAAAAATTTGAAATGAAGTTTATATCGAAGTAATAACAAAATAAAATAAACAGAAATAAAGTGAAGTGCCAACAAACACATTTGAACTAAAATGAAACAGATTATTCCCCCAAAAAGAGAAGAAACAGTTTGTTTTTGGTTACATTTTTGATTAAGACAAAAAAAACCTCATAAAACTTCAGTAGTTTTCACTTTTTGTGTAGATACAATTGAACATAAACGTGAATCTAATGTTAGTCTTTTTGTGTAAAATGTATCAAAATGTGTTGTGATTATATAATGGTTAAAAAAATTACAGTTGCACTGGCACAAATTAAACTTTCTTTATAAAAAAAATTTCAAACATGTAAAAGATTTAAAAAAATAAATCACTGTTTAGAAAAAATTTTTTTTTTTTGTTTGTTTCTCGTAAGGTTACATAAAATTGCATTTTATTAAACTGGAGGGAAAAACAACTACCTGGGCAAATGCTTAACTAATCTAGTTGAAAATTATTGAAAACTATCAAAACTTTTATTACAAAATTTAGGAAAAATAAAACTTGCAGCTTTTTCTGCCTCAATTAAATTTTTTTTTTAAGTTAAAAAGGCATGTGAGATTGTGAAGGGACTGTTTATCAATACAGACTGTAGTTTCTCCTTTTTTTTTTTACATTTTTAGATTCTTGTGTGCTGAGGGACTTTTGTCAAGAAGAAGTCTGGCTTGGCTCAAAAAAAGGTTGAAAAACACTTCTGTAAGCAGCTGGCAGAGGTGGCTCAGAGCACAATAAAGACCCCCTAAATCTGGTGCGAAAGCTTAATGTGCTGGGACATAGTTCTCCAAAACTAGGTTGCCTTGTGTTGCTTGTGCTGTGGTCATTGCTGAAAGCAACTCAACATAAAACCACAACTTAAACCAAGCTTTAAACATGATTCTACTGTTCAAGACAGATCATAGTGGAGTATCTAAAATACACCTTTAGCTTTTTAGACCGGTATTCCTAAATAAGAGTTCTTACCACCAGCTATGGCATTTGAAATGTATTACAATAGAAACCATCGTGTGTCCAAGTCAGTCAGAAGTCAGAATAGTTCTCTAAGATTCAAGGTTCAATGTAGGTTGTCTGAAATATAGATGCCACAATGTGTTTTCTCAACCCTGAGATAAATGTCACCAGCAAGGAGGTTTTGCAAATGATGATCATATTTACAGAATCATGCAAGAATTTGTTTGTGGAATGAATATGAAAGATTAACCGAAAGTTTTTCCTCATTGAGGAAAATGTTAAAGCTAATCATCACAAACTGACACTGTGACTAGCAAATGACAAAAACTTTGTCCACAGACTTTAGAATGTAAAAGTCATCTCTCATCTCTTGACTCGCATCATTGTTGTTAACAGAAGTAATGTCCTTCTGTACAAATGTATGGGTTTTCTGTCTGGATTAAAAGGAAAGCAGTCACACAATCCCACACAGTTACTTCTGAAACTTTACTGGCACTGTCAACATCATTCATTTAGAACAAAGAGCTCAAAAATCCTTCATGTAGACTTCTTTTTGTCCAGTGGGCTGCAGACACCTGCACTTTTTGTCAGAGGCGCCAGCAACTTGCGACAAAACTGCCGTATCTGACACCCTGGAAATGATAGCAGCTTGGTATATCTCACAAAGACACGGCAGTTAACATGGGGTCAACACCTCATCTTTCTTTAATGCTGACCAGCTGTTACTTTAGCCTGGTCAGTTACTGTGCCCTCAGGCCGGCAAAGCCAAGAGGTTATATGTCACCAAGGAAACAGGCCGGACACGGTGGATGACAGAAATACGACCCTCTTCTTTGTGTCACACTCCTCTTTCTCTGAAACATTTACACAAATGTTCTTGCCTTCATCTGGGCTGTGTAAAGTGATCAGCCCTGGCAGAAATGTTGAGTCATTAGAGTGTAAATTTGAGCAGGCGGTGACATCCTCCAATACTTTGTCTAAACATGGGAACCAAATGACAACGCATTGTTTTTGTGTGATTGAAACCTCAAAAAATGCATTTTGAAAAAGCAGTCAAAATACATAAAGCCATTTATTTATTTTTAATTTAAAATAACTTGTGTGCTGTAATGGGCAGTCAGCTCATATTTGCCAATCACAATAGGTTAGGTATGGTTACATTTAAATGGCCCTGAAGTGCAAATCAGGTAAAAAAAAAAATCACTCGATGCAAAAACATTTTAAAGATCAGAACACCATTTAAAAAAGCAAAACAAATATTCAAAACAACAGCATTACATTTCAGAATATAAAACACATTTCCAAAAAACCAAACCGTTAAAAAGCAAAACAAAAAAACATTTTGGAAAACAGGTTATTTCCAGAAAACATAATTAAATATAAAAAAAAACAAAACACAACGAGAAACCGGAGAAGGTATAGGTACTATATGGCATCACTGACTGGATAATGATGTTAGTCCATCATTTCAACTGAAAGTTATTTGGCATAAGATAAATATATTAGATATCACTATTAGTAGTGATAAATAGATCGTCATTCATTCGTCAATACCAAAACAGGAGCCCTGACTGGTTAAAGTTTGACCTTGTTTAACTTTCAACATGTGTTTAATGGGCCATGGTTTGCATGGGCATCCTATGGCTGTCTTCAGGGCACTTATAAACGCCCTGCACATCCCCGGCATGTACCATTTGCTAGTACTTGCACCTTACTAACAACAAGACTGTGGTTTAAGGGAACTATATGACAGTATCATCTGTATGCCACAAGTGCATTAAACCTCCATTAGACTTACGAATACTTGATGATTTAGTTACAACTAGATCTGTCACAAAATTATTTTAGTAGTTGATTTGTCACAGATTATCTTTTGGATTTATTGATTAGTTGTTTAACGATTATTGTTTATGCAAGCTGACTTTTTTTTTTTGTTTCTATTTTTTTTTTTACAAAAGGTGACATTGCTGGTACTCAGTCCATGGAGGTTTGCGTCATGTATGGTACTGTTAATGCTCGGTGTATGGTGCATTCACAGAAACTGAAACTTACACAATTTACAATTTTTTTTAATAGTCGATTAGTTGATGACGTTGACTCATCGTTGACAGCCCTAGTTACAACATGCACGACAGTGGTACGTTCTAAAAGATGTCTCCATTCAAAAGCCAGTTTTTAATCAACAAGTTTCATGCAATTGTATTTGAGTAAAGATTTTCATTTTCATTTCACTAAAAACAACTTTCTGCTTGGGTGAAGAGTTTAATGTTGAGTTTCCATGTTTGTGTGAGCAGGGTGCCACTCTAGGGTGCTGCAATCATATACATATGCAGACACACTAAACCTTTCACAGCATCTAGTTTGCGACAAGGTAGTAGTTAGTCACTTTTTCATTGTCAGTCTTTAATTGGCTCTGTTTCTTTCTGCCTTTGAAGCCTGCAGTGTGAGGTTTACATTTGTGCTGAGCTGATATTGAACACAACATGTAGGACAGGATGGAGGTGACATCAAAAGTCAGCTGGAACAGCAGAGCCGCTCCTCTGAGATGCTTCAAAGCGTGACGTTGGTTTCGCTCAGCCCACCACAGAACTGACTCACCGCTCTGACTGCACTGATGTGTTAATCTACACACTGGATGTCAAACTGTTTCCAGTGTCTATGTGAGTGCGTCCAGGGGGTTGTCTTATCGGGTCGAGCAGCTGTGTTCTGCTCATGCCCAGTGGGCAGCATCACCGGACCACCAGCTGGCCACGGGCAGACATGACGCATTTTCAAAAAAAAAAAAGCTGCTGTGGGGAAACGGTAGGTCTGCAACTGCACACGCGGCTGCAAATACATTTATAGGTTTGTGTGTGTAAACGTGTGTTTTGACACTTGTCCAAAATGATGGATTAGTGGCTGAGGTTTGGAGGATTGGTGGAAATGTAGCATGAAAGTTTCGTCCCAGGGCAGAGATGCTGCAGACAACCAATGACCACAGCGTATGTGTGTATGCGTTTGTGATGTATGTGAGTGGCTCATTGAGACATCTGCATAACCAGATGAGCAGCCGTTTGAGGGATCGCTCTGATGTTTGTTGTCGTCAGCAGCTTACATTCACTCCACACCAAATGTTTGTTCTTCTTGCAGCTCTTTGTAAAAGTCTACAGCACAGCAATCTAGACGGTCGTTCAACTTTCATTTTTAATCTTCATTAGGCTTATTTTTTATGTGAAGTTACTGGAAATACAACAGCACTTGGCAAAAAAGTAGTACACTTCAAGTTAATTTTTTTAAGTATAGCAAAAAAAACTACAGACCATGTACATGTGATACTACTTCAGACAAAATTGGAACATTTTAACTTTACAATATATACATAGAATAGAAAAGGTAATCTCCAAATATACTGCCTCACTTTTAGAACAGAATAGGTGTACTTGTAATAAATACTAGACTTACATACAAATAGACTACTTTTTTGCTAAGGGACATTAAAATAAAACTAAAGAAATACAACAATTTAACATTTTTTAAGTGTCTGCAGTTATTTTAATCATAAGATTATAAATTGATTTGCAACAAGGATTATTTTCTAAATTTGATAAATGATGAAGCTTTGTTAACAAGACCACTAACTCGCTTGTTTGTACAAAGGTGATCATTCATCAGATCTTTTGTTTACGTGCTTTTCTTTATGTTACTATTGTTTCTAACAGCAAAAAACTAAATAACATAACTAATTTAAATAGGCGTTAGTACCTGCATGCTGTTGGGGACTTAGAAAGGTAAATGTTAGTCTTTTAGGCTATGTTCACATTGCCCTCACACGTGTTCAAGCGGCCACTATCAATACAAAGTCTATATAAATGCACATGAACGCGCATTTCGGGCTTCTGCATTCAAAATGTTATTGTGCACATATAGCTTTACAAATTTCTACGAGTGTTTTTGAGCTTGACTTGCTGCCACAGAGCATGCATTAAGAGTTAATTGAGTTGAACTTTGACCAATCAGGAACTCAGATTTGGTAGAGACGAATAAATGGCATTCCTTTTACTTCATGGGAAGGCCAACCTTTTGAAAATTGATAATGGAGGAGAAATTAATAATTGAAGTTTGAGCCCAGAAGGAATTATATGACACAATTTCTTTCACATATCAAATAAAATCTATGAAAGAAAAAGCCTGGAACAAGATTTGCGAAATTTACACTGCTTCAACATTTTGCGCCAAGCCTCCACCAAGGTGGCAGACATGCACTAGCCAACGGTAGAAAAAGAAGAAGCCCTTCCCTGCTTGTCCAGTGTGAACACAATAGGCTCAATATGCATTTTTGAATGCACATCAAATGCCCGGTGTTTACGTGACTTTAGAGCTACTGCATATGCTTTTATTTTGAAAAAAAAAAATCAAAATTAAGGACATGTGATCACTCTAGAAATACTGGTTTTGCTTCACAGCCTTTGAAGCTTTCAGTCTAGCTCCTTGAAATAATGCGGCAAAGATTTATAGCAGGCGTGTCAAACTCCACGTCTCGAGGGCCAGTGTCCTACATGTTTTCCAACCAACATGCCATTGAAGCTCTTTACTGGCTAAACACAAATGATCCAGATGATCAGCAGCAAATTCAGCAGGATTTCTGGAAAACCAGCAGGAGGCCGGCCCCTCAGGACTTGAGTTTGACACCCCTGATCTATAGTATACTTTAAACTATTTTCCCTTGGAGCATCATTCAAAGAATCAAAAAGCGATGCTTTTACAATTGAGACAACTTTTTTTGTAAACTGGTGTTCATACTTTGACTCAAAAGCGCATGATTTTATTCATTTATGATCTTTTCAGAAAATATGTGGATCAAATGATTTTAGAAACCAGTTTGTTCATCAAGTGAAAAAAAGAGTTATGCTGCGTACGTCAAGAAACAACACACACAAAAAATTTAACAATTTATGTGTTTGGATCTTCATTCATATAGCTTTAGTTTGTTACTTATTCCATCTTTCCATCCTACTATGTTCAAATCAACATTAATGACAATGACTAGCTGGTTGACATCTCTCACTTTGACAACAGGCAGATGCAACAACGTCTGCAACATTAATGAATGACAACCACAAGTGCGGGAGTGTGCCTCAGATACTGCTGCGCTGTAGAAAGAGAAAGAGTGATGACGGAAAGGAGACATTAGACAGGGAGAGAGCCAGCAGGGAGAGAAGGAGGAGGTAACAGAAGGAGAAAAATGAAAAGAGTGACATCTGCTCCGACTCCCTTCAAAACAACTTGACACATGAAGGAGGGATTCTGCTTGGCTGCCTGACTTTAGTGCAGTATTACGTTTGTTTCCCCCTTCCCATGTTTGTCAGACAAACTGCATCAGAAGAAAATCCACATCAGAAATATTGATCATTTAAGTTTTTTTTGTCTGCAAGGATTAAAACTAAAAGTTGAAACTACATAAAATTCTTAAACAAATACCTAAAATAATTTAGGATGTTGCAACATTAACAGATGAACAATCATTTGAAAACTGATCATGGAGGAAAAATGAATAATCGCGGTTAGTGCCCAGCAGAATTATATGACACCAAGTATTTTATACATTGGAATAGAGCTGTGCAAGAAACAACGCGAAGCAATGTTCGCAAGCTTTGCACTGCTTTGACATTTCACACCAAACCTGTTCCAGATGTAGTTGGCAGACATGCACTGGTTTTGGGTAACGACGATTCATATAAATACGTGGGCTAAACGTGTTTACATGCCTGGTGTGAACGTAGTTTAACAGAAACATCGGAGTATGATGTCATATTGAGAAACTGAGTCAGAAAAGTTCAAGTTCCAATAGAGGCACTGTTTGGTTTACCATATTTTTCAGACTATAAGTCACGCTTTTTGCATAGTTTCGTTATGAGCGCAACTTATTTGTGAATTTTAATAAATAAATAGCAACCACTACGAGAGGGAACTGTAGGTGTGTGTATCAATTTTTGCTTCTGACAGCAACGCAGAGGAAGCGCCGCTCAACCTTTCATCGGGTTTGGCAGAATTGTACTAAAGTGACACAAAGGATGAAGAATTCAATTGATTTAGTGATTTGAAGTTGACTTGTTAGCATGTTTTTATGCCGTGGTTGTCTTGATAATTGTTCATATGTTGTGCTAATAAACTAGATTCCTCCAATGTTTCATGAAGCTAAATAAACATCAATGTGTTAACACTAGTGACGCGTGCATATAGCCGGTCAATCATTATTATCTACTGTATTATTATAATTTGCCTTTAAAGATGAAATGTCCGTTGTTGTTGCTATATTTTGGCAAATACATTTCTCCAAAAATTTGACTTAAATATTATTTTTTTCTTTATCATGCATTTTTTTGGCTTTTGTGACATACTCATGACTCAGTCCGAAAAATATGGAAGTTCTGATGCTGGGCCTTGTTTCGGCCCAGAGTTTGATTTTCTTATGTCAAATTTTTCTATTTTACAAGCACTGTGTCATTTTGTTAAAAAACAGTTAAGGTTAAAATGCATACTACAGTATAAATGTATATTTTTTGTAATTAAACCACAGTCTACCTTAAATTTCCCTCCTAAACATTTTTTACAAAAATTTGAACAGATTTGATCAAATGAAGTTCTTGTCATATAATTTTGGTGTTTTTTGTGTCAATGTTGTGATCACAAGTGAGAGAAAGATGGAATAGGAGACAGATGAAGAAATCTGTGTGATCAAGTAGATTTGGTACATTGAATACAATACTCACAATTTGCTCAATTTGTGTTTCAACCCTCTCCTACAGCCAGTAGCGTTGGGTTGTGATTGAATGGTTAAGATTTCAAACATAAGCTTCATTTTGATGGCTAGAGTCACCCTCAGAGGTACTCAGCCTCTGAATTGAAGTAAAGTGGCTTTATAGAGACAAGACGGTTTAGTTAAATTTGATATCTGGTAAAAATGTCACCTGGAAATCTTTCTAGTGAAGAGTTACTCATATGTCCAATCAATTGCAGGCCTGGAAGTAGACCCAAGTCTTGTTGAACGTCATGAAATAGAGGTAACCTTGAAGGGAAATGTCTGAGCAGAGCAGAGTAGAGTTGAGTAATTACAACCCCTGATCGGAAGATTGCAGGTTTAGTTCCCACACCGCCCGTCCGTGTGCCAAAGTGCCCCAAAACTCACATTGCTCCTGGTGTTCATGAGTGAATGCAACTTGTGACTGCAAGTGACTTGGACCTTAATCAAGGTAGTAGTGTTATATAAACATGCCCCATTTACCAACTTTACTGCCCCATGGCCCAATCCCTGAATAAGTAACAGATGGAAAGTTAAGGTCTTCAATCCTTTCATGACATTGCCATGAAAACTGTTCAAAATAGATGTCTCTTAAACAAATAACTTGTGTTTTTTTTGTTTGTTTTTAAACAAACAAAATTTATTTCTTTACAAATAAGTGTGCCTGTGTGCAGCTCATAGTATTGCAGAGGACTCTACAGACCCTTTGATGGGGAGCTACAGCCTGGGTCTTTCCTCCCTCCTGCTCCGCTTCTGGTTTTATCATCAGCGGGTTAACTGATTGCCAACGTCATGAAAAGGAACATGCAAATGCGGCTGCGCTGTCTGCTGAGTGTTGGTTGTTTTAGGATAATTAATGACAAACGAAGGAGGAAAAATTTGACGACAATAGAAACTTAGCATGTTAGAATAAACAACGCATTCTGAGAGACTGAGGGGGAACAAAAGCAGCATTGTAGAGAATGAGGCGAGGCGTCAATAATTAAGACCATGACTCAACCACACTGTTGGTAAGCCATGACACAGATAGAGGATAATGCTTCCTCCCTTCGCCGCCATAGGACCCCTCTCCCATGTTGATATAACTATATTGGGCTTATCGCCTGGACACAGGGAGCCATTCATGGAAACAATATCATTATTTACACCCAGATGGATGGGGCCCATTGTTAGCAGCACCCATACATGAGTGCGAGTGGGTTAGATAGGGTGGGGGTGTATGCGGACGGCGGTGGCGGGGGGTCGTGGATTGATGGCGAGGCCACAGATTTATGTCCGCTCGTGTCTTGACCCCGTGGCCTGGCCGTCCACAAGCAGCAACATGTCTGCGAGAGGGGGTAGGTTTTAGGGGGTGCATGGGGGAGAGTGGCACCTCTAACAATGGAAAGGACAGTGCAGCAGAGAGGTCTGGAGATCACATATGGAGCTTGAGCAGGGAAAGGCAAGCTGGCTTTTTGGCTGGGGTGCAGGGCGAGCAGACAGACACTTGCTCAAATGAATTGAAGCATCACTTTTTTTTCCCCCAAGTAGTGCTCTGACCCCGATGTTTCAGTCCAGACTAGAACCTTCTGATAGTCTCGACTCATCCAAACACAAGACTGAGGCAGAGATAATAAAGATAATCCACTAATTCTGTTAATTTGTTGACATCCAAAAGTGCTGCTTTCTCGAAAAATCCTGGTGTTAAAATTTAGGAAAATTAAATGAGTATTATTTATTCTCAACCAATAACTTTGAAAAAATACGGAAAACACAATCTACTTGTGTAATGGGCATTTCAAGACAGTATTTCATGTTAACTCTTTTAACACTGGAGATGTTGCCAACGACAACCAAAAAACACGCGTTCTTTGACATACCGTAAGTCTTAGATTGTTTAAGCAATCAACGTGAATCAACTGATTCTGATGCAGAGTGAAGCGCCTTTTCATATTGGTGTAAGCTGAATTTGCAACACATTACTAACATAAAGTGTTGCATGATGGTGCTTTTCTCTGCGACAAAATCAGCTGATTCACGTAGATTGCGTAAACACTTCACTACTGTAAGTTGTTGCATATCAGTGAAAGACTGCTTTTCTCTGCTTTAAAAACTGCTGGAATTACATTAATTACGTAAAGGGTTGATGGTCGTCGGAAGAATGTCAGCACTAGAGCTAAAGCTCTGATGTTAAAGCGTTAAAGAACATCTTTACTGGATTTGAATACACAAAATTCAAACCTTCAAAATAATGGACAGAGTGGGCAGAAACACCTGCCTGTAAATTGTAGTCTGTCTTTTTTTATTTTTAAATAAAGTTCCCAAGAATTTATTGAAGAGGATAATCTTTAGCTTTTTTTAATCAAACTTAAAGGTTTTTTTTTTTTTTGCAGTTGTTTGATACAACAGATTTGGTCCTCACTGGCTTTCTATTTAAAAAAAGATTACATGTGAAAGCCATGGGACTGCAATGGAAGTAAGTTGTAAAAAGGAAACATTTTCATTATTGCGGTTCCACTTTATAACCAAAAACTTGTTACAGAGAATACATTTTCAAAAACTTTATTTTGGGATTGAAATAAGGCTCGTTTGATAATGTGATGCATTCAAATGAAATATGTCATCAAATGAGCTTGTCTCTTGCTTTTAACATAGAGTAAGGACTTGTTGACACTAGCAGGTTTTATTCTCACCAGAGTTTGTTAGGATAATCCAGATGGCGTAAAAGCTCATGTAAGCTTTGATATGAATCAAACATGTAAGCCCTGGACCCCCTGAGAGCGAGGGTCTTAGTTCACTTCAGAACAAATCGAGTTTTTGAAGTCAAGTTATTAGAGTAGATTGCATAAACACCCCAAACTTCAAGGAGCAGAAGAAACTGCCCCGAGTAAAGCTATGTTCACACCTCCCTCAGCAATGCACGTTCAAGCAGCCACTTCTAATAAAAAGGTTATGTAAATGCGTGTAAAGGAGCAAGATTCACGAAATTTTGCACCACTTAGACATTTCGCACCACACCTCTTCCAACTGTAGCTGGTAGACTAGTAAACAGTAGAAAAAGAAAAGAAGAAGAAGCCCCCAAGTTCTAAAATGTCAAACAGTGTGTTTACCAGAATGAACTTGGTGTAGGAAGAATGTGCAGGTATTTGTTTCTGTGCTACAATCACAGGACAAGCGAGACTAGCTGGTTTTCTTCTTGCTTTTGTTCCTCATTTTGATTGGACCACATCGCCTCTTAGTGAGCGGCAGTTTGGTCTGCATCAGTCTTTAGTTCTTTTTCCATTGCGCCATGTGAGAAAGTGGTGGGAAATGTAATGGTAGGCTTTTACTACAAAACCTTACGTGCATTTTGGCTTTTTTTGTTTTACTTTGTCAAATTGTTGTTCAAAGTGTCTGAATATTTTCTTAAAACTTGGTGCATATATTTAGCCATATCTCACTGAGCTTTGAAAGCCCAAGCCTAGTTGGAGACACAAATATGTAAGGAGATACACCAACTTCAAATGCTACTCTCCTGAGGATATTTCAAATGGTGAAACGCAATATATGATAATTAAAACTTTACTAAAGACTTAATAAAAATAAAGAAATTAGACTTTTGAGGATCTCTGGCAGCGATGCACAGTGGGGGTGCCACTCTTGTAAAAAAAAAAAAAAAAAAAAAAAAAAAAAAATAATAATTTTCCCATCTCACTTAAGATTCTACATGGAAAGACTGATGATAATGATGTTCAACTGGCCTGTGATGAACTGTTTGTAGGATTTTGACATCATGAAATGAAAAAGTTATCTTTGAGCCTTTTATGCCTATACAAAGCTGAAGCTTTTGAGCTGCGACTTGAGCTATCTGTCCAATTATACATAACAAAATTTGAAATATCTGTGCACGACATCACACAGTCACTGCGTCTATTGCCCCTCTGAGCTTACATTGTGTTTCAAGACAAAAATGATTGCACCAATCAAACGAAAAAGCATTTATAGAAAAGAAAACAGCCACATATCAATTGATTGGGGAGTACATAATGGACACAAAAAAAGAACAAAAATGGTTGTTTGTCTGTAACCTCGCTCTGTTAGCTGCTATTCCTAAATTCTGGTAAATGTGAAATAAATTGCATCATTCTGTTCGAAGCTACAGTAAATGTATTCAGTAGTGCGTTTGGAGGCGGCAGAGCTGTAAAGATTTCCAGGCCTTGGGCTGTCTGTGGGGAGACGCCAGAGGACGGCTGTGGAATATTCATGGTCTGCTGTGAGGGAGGAAAGAAAACAAAATCTTAGCTCCTCATCAGTTAAGAAAAAACACCTCTGCACTAAGCAGACTTTTTAATAAGCACTTGTAAGAACACATTAGTTTATTTTTATTTATGAATTTGATTATTAAAGTGAGACAATCAATTAATTTTTTTGACAATCTACTCCACATTCATAGGCTTTAAGCTTCCAAAGAGTTTTAGATGCTGATAGATGGATAAAACCATCTCCCCCAGGGGGTGGGCCATTTCAGATGAGGGGGGACTCTCAGATCTGCCTGAACACAAATCAAGCCCACATGTGAAAAACAAATGTTTGGCATCGAACGGAGGGGTTATCGGGCGGATCTGAAGGCAGTTAAAGGAAAATCCCACATCTGTTTGCTGAGACGAACAGGCATCACATAGCGCACTCCCACCAGCTTGAAGGATTTATAATCCAGATGTCTGCCGTTTTTCCACACCTGAGACCTGTCAGCTTGGCTTTGCTGCAGATCAACAATAAGCCACAGAGTCTGAGAAATGCGGCCACCGCAGCAATTCTGCTCGTTTGCGTTCGTTAGTTACTTCAGCTGAAATGTGAAGGCATTCTGTACAGATGAGGAGTTTAGTTAGCTGTAAATTCTAAAGAAACTGGAATAAAATAAGCATGTCCTGTCAAAAGGTATGTCTGCATGCAGGAGCACTTCTCGAAGGGATGTCTTTCAAAAGTATGAATCAGCAAAACAACAAAAACGTTGTTAAACCTTTTAAAGTAACCCGCTGAATGGTAAATACACTGAAAAAGTTGAACACAGCTAGAAACTTTAAAAGATGCCCAATTAGACAAGATAAGCAAAATTAGCTAAAAGTTTATTTAAAGCTGGGAGCAGCACTATAGATGCTACCTGCCCCATTGCCCCCTTTTTACCTGCCCTCACAGACTGAGAGGCTGCTTTAGACTCTTCACTCTTCCTTTCTGCCTCTGCCACACAATTCAAAACAGCACGTGACAAATTCATAAAAAAAAATAAAATAAACAACTTTTTTCAAAATGACAGCCTTTCTGTTGGTTTTATCTTCATAGCAACCATTTTATGTTTTGGTTGCCTGGGGGTGACTGACAGGTCAATGTAATTTTCAGGAGAATCAGCATAAGTATATTTTTGGATTTCCTTGGCAACAGAGATTTTTTTGTTAACCACACCCGCATTTCTAATATGTTCTTATTGTATGTCATATTACATTGTTCAGCTTGAACCAGGGATCCGTGTGTTACATTTTTTAAATGTTCCAGAAAAAATGTGCAAGCAACAGTGACCCACATTTGCGAGCTTGCCACTTGAACCTCGTTCAAAATCTAAAACTTCTAATTTATTTTTTTGTTCCAAAGTAGCTTGCTGCTGTACAATGAACTTACACCACACTTTAGTTGTTAGTTTGGTGCAAGTACTGGCTCCTCTCTGGTCAGGCCCAAATGCTGCACGCACAGGATGTACAGGTGATACTTAAGTGCCCATAGGACGCCTGTAGGATGACCACATAAACTACACTGTTTAATTTCTAATAATCAGGCTGCAAGCAAGGAGCAAACACATATCACTTGAACAGTACTAATGTGCCCCTTAGGCAGGACAAGGGGGCCTGAAAAATGAGAATTCCTCATGACACGCTTGCGTCTACTTCCCTCTTACTTACCCTTCCGTGTTCTTTAAGTGTTTGCTACAACCTGTCACCCGCAGCATGCCTACAGAAAAAAATGTGCAGGGTACCTGCCCTGTACAAGTTTGCCCATTTTTTTGCAGTAGATAACCCATATCCACCCATAAGGGCAGTTGTAACTAAGGCTTAACTAGCAGTTAGACCAGATTTAAAGGTGCTCACTTGACTGACGGGCTCAATTGAAATTTAGCCAGCAAAAATCTAAGGAAGTGGAGGACACATTCGGGTCTCTCCTTTGAAGCGCCTGCAGATGGGCTTATTTTTTTGTGTCTTGTCACCTGAGCACTGATCTATATACTTCTCCACATTTGTTAGAATGGACAAACCCATTCTAACTTTAGACCTGGGATTGGTAGCATAAATCTGAATACTCTATTCAGCATTCAAGCCAATGGATCCTGACCGTAGTGGGAGAGGAATTCGATCGGACGGATTAGACAGCGCTGAACTGAAAACAGAAAAAAAGAAAGCTCATTTGGGAGCGAAAGAGAATTCAAAATTAAACAAAACAAAAATAGTTGCTAAAGTATTCAATCCTCTATAGGGTGCAGAATATTCGGTACATGAAATCTATTTTTCATTTTTGTCAGATTTGGTCAACTTTTTTAATATTGAGATCATTTTATTATCTATATGTCAGAGTCAAATGTGCTGTATGTCTCATTTAAAAGCACTTTCACTTAAATGGTCATAAATGTTAAATCTAAATGCTAAACATACATTTCAATGTTAAATCTAAAGTAGCTGAACTTTTACATTTGGCTCTGCGTACATTGCACCATCCAAGTTTTTCCTAACCTTTGCGATTAAAAAAAAATAGTGAGAGCACGGCGTAAATAAAACCCAAACTGTTGAGTTTTGAAACTAATATTTTAGTTAAATGAATGCAGAAAAGAATTCCTGTTTTTAATTTGTGTTTGAGTAACCTCGAAGTGACCCTAAAAGGAAAAAAACCACATTTTTAAAAAAAATTCCAGCATTTTAACTGTAATCTTTCTGGTACCTGTAGGGGGATATCTCAGTTTTGCACACTTAAAAAGTCTCAATCTTTACATAGCTGCTGCAAATATAATGACTACACACTGTGGGCTAGTTGTCATCCCTAGGGGGAGAGTGTGTGGTTGTGTTGTCCTGTCCTATAGTGGACCTGTCTAGAGTGTATCCCACCTTCATCCAACAGTAGGTGGGACAGGCTCCAGCAACCCCCTGAAAGGGGTTAAATGAAATGGGCAAATGGATTGATGGGTTCTTGTTCTCCTGAGGTTTTCTGACTATTTATTTGACATAAAGACTCAAATTTAACACAGTTTACCCATGAAGGCCAAAATTAAATTACAGTTATGATCATGTTCAATTTTTTTTTATTTCAGTCAAGCTGGAAACGAGATACTGATATTTAGAAAAAATTATTAAACAATAAAAAAGCTAAACTCTTGTTTGGGTTGACGTATTCCTTGCAGTTAAGATACTGTCATGATTGAAACAAAGAATGGCTTATTGAACAAATGATTTGTCATCATTCAGGAAGCTAATGCTATTTCTAAGGGATTTGCTGCTTTTTACTTGTTTTTACCATTTTAGAGCTTAATAAATAAAAAATAAAAAAGGATTTATGTAATTTATGAGAAACCTGCTGCTCCTTTTCTGCATGCCACAAAAACAAAGACTATTGGAAAAATGCTGATGCTCGAAGTTGCAGTTATCACAAGTTTCTGACCTGACGTGAACTCCATGCTTAGAGGGAAATAGCCCTGCGCTAATTAGACTGTTTCCATACATACACAGGAGATTACATAAAGGGGCCATTACTGGAGGTTTTTGTTACCTTTGGGTTTCATTTCATTTTGCTTGAGGCAGTGAGTGGTGCAAATCTTTTTTAGGTTTAATTTTAATGAAACTGGGCTTCAAGGTGAAATAAATCAGCAGAAGTAATAATGAACTTTGTTCAAAAAGAAAAAATAACAGTATTTCTGCACTATAAGGCGCACTTAAAAGCCTCAATTGTTTTTTTAAACTGACAGTATGCCTTATAATTTGGAGTGCCTTGTAAATAAAATGATTCTGGTTGTGCTCACTGATGTTGAAGTGAGTTTGAGAAGTACACAGCACTCTGTCAAAATGTCAGTCGCTATTTTTTTTTTACAAGTTGCAAACAAGGTTGGATGTTATTGTGAATACGCTGACACAGCTAACATGTAGCGGTGTCAGTCTCAGGTTTTATTGCGTCACTAAAAGGTTAGGAGCAGTAATGTTTGTTTCAGCTAAAGACGTCTGTTTTTAACCTATTACAAAAAGGGTTGGAAGTTACACTTATTGTTAATATGCTAATGCTTCTAATGTTGCTAACATGAAGCATGTTACAAACAAGTTCGAGAGTTACTGTGAACACAACTAGTAAAGTCTGACAAACTGACAGACTTCATTGAAGGCCCAAAGCACTTTACAGTCATGGACCCATTCACACATTCACACACTGATGGTGGCTCTACTGCCGAACGCTGGCGCCAACCTTCCACCAGAGGCAATGTGGGGTTCAGTGTCTTGCCCAAAGACACTTCCACACATGGGCGAGCAAGGCAGGAATCAAACCTGCATCCCTTCGATCACAGGTCGACTGCCCTTTCCACTGCACCACGGCCACCCCGGTACCAAATAACTGGGAGCTCTGGACCACTGGTAAAGACCATCATCTTTGTGAATGTGACATTAAAAAGCTATTTGTCCAGCATGTACAACAGAAAACAAGATTTAAAGACAATAACTTCAAAAGTATATGCCATTTAAAAAGGTTACACACATCAATGGAAGTAGTGTGTGTGTGGGGGGGTGTGGGGGGTGGGTGGGGATTAGGCAGCAGCAGGAGAGGTCATTAAATGTTCCCAACAGCCTAAATTTACTATCTTTGTTTCTTAGACCCACCCAGACCAGCTTCCCTGACAAACATGCTTCCTCCTGTCGCTTGTGTTCATGTAATAATCAAAGCAGGGATGTAAAGAAAAGGAGACAGGCTGTACATTTTAATTAAAGGGACTTAAGTGAGACAGACGGACACACAGACAGTTAATATTTATCCTTTGGGCTACCAACAGCCCACAGCCCGCTGCCTCACCGCTTGATTGTCCATTTTATAGGTCTATTGATTCCCTATCACCTCGCCGCATCAATACCCCTCAGCTCATCTCTTCCCCTCTGTATGCATGGGGGTCATGATAAAGGATCCAGTGGATGGAAATCCCATTAGAGGACAACAAGGGTGGGGGGTTGAGGGGAGTCTGGGTTTTTACCATACTTGGTGAAAGATAATCAATGTAAAATTAAAGGGTAGATTCCTCTATTTTGTTTTTTTTCCCCCACAAAAATGGTGTTAGGGTTTTGGTGCAACCACACAGAAAAATTGGTGATCAAGCCAGCCACCCTTCAAAATCCCTTCTGATGCACCTGTGGTTCATTGCATAATGCTGCGCTCACAGAGAGTGCATTCACGTGCTGCTTAATGCTTGTGTTCACAGTCTCATCACTATATGGAAGCATTGACTGTTTATTTGTTTTGAAGAGTATTGGTAAACACGTCTCTATGTCTGGATTTGTGAGGTCATTCAGAGACTTGGTGAGGTTCACCATCTGTACTGTTTTGCCTGAACATACATGCTGTGTCTAAATAACGAATGCTTTCAGCGGTACTTCCATCTCTCTGTGACCCAGTTTGACAACTTAGTCAGAGAAAGGAGAAAAAAAAAGAATAAATTAGAGGTTCTTTTTATTATTGTCTCTGCACAAACAAGTAAAATATCAAAACGTTCAGTTGGAGACCAGATGGTAGCAATCAGATTCTTCTCCATGTTGGTTTTGAACTCCATCCACTGATCACATCATAAATATTTCATGGGCCAAAGCTGAATTCTTGATTGGTTCAAGCAACAGGTATTCTTTGCCAAAGAAACAATGCGCCACACAGCTAGACCGCTATCGCAAGACTTCGGCACTGCATCTAATGTTTAAAAAGTAGTGCAAGACTTCTAAACGTGTCTGAATATTGACTTAACATTGAGAATGGACACCCCAGACGTGCAAATTGTGTTTGATCAAAGTAGTTTTGTTCTGAACTTCTTTCAAGAAAAGTGATGTAAAACTTTTTGCACAATCATGTTTGCAAATACGTCTCTCTGCAGACCCCACAGACTTATTTGAAACATGGAAACATGTCTGGGCATGCCTCTTGAGAATAATTCTTTATAAAAAAATGACATTTCACCGTTTCGCATTCATTACCAGTTATTTTAAGGATTCAACCACTGCATTGGTCGTTTCTTTGGAATAAATTTAGACAATTAAAAATATTTATACACAGTAAAGGCGTCTGGATTGACAGAACCCTTTTTCTGCTTATATTCATGAAGACAAAATTCTCATGATGTATCAGACTCAGAGTTTTACCAATAAAAAAACCTCTTCAACCAGTAAAAGACAGATTTGTTAAATTCTGAATAAATTTTGAAATATGATTGGTTAATGCAAGGCAGCAGCTGACTGATCAATTTAAATTGAGTTTGTAGATCTGTGTGTGCACCGTGTGCATTTTTATATACCTGTGCTTTTTTTTAAGAGCCTGAAAACTAATGCTGAATACATAAAAAATGCTGGTTGTTAACAATAAAAAAAGATTAGAGCTGTAAAGAATGTTACATGTGCTTAAATCAATTTTATAGCAAAAAATCTTAATTGTTGAATTGTTGTGGGTGACCGAGGTGCAACGTAGCCTCTACCTCTGATCGAAAGATTGCAGGTTCGATTTTCACCTTGCCTGTCTATGTGTGGAAGTGTCCTTGGGCAAGACACTGAACCCCACATTGCCTCTGGTGGAAGGTTGGTGCCAGTGTTTGGCAGCGGAGCCACCATCAGTGTGTGAATGGGAGTGTGACTGTAAAGTACTTTGGGCCTTCATGGAAGGTAGAAAAGCACTATGCAAGTATACGCCATTTTCCCAAATGCCATTTGTGCACTTGCAAATATTTGTAAGGACACTTGTTTAGACATCCACTTGCAAAGCAAAGAATTATGAGCAGCTTCAACCTTTTTTTATAGCGGAAAGGTCCGCAACGTTTGACCGTCCAAGTGAGATGTCTGGTGCCAATATTATTTCAACAGGTGTGTATGCTAGTGGTACATGCGTGGAACATGTGACTAAAGTGCTGTTTATCAAAGATAAGGGCAGGAAATTAAATAAAAGAAGAAGGGAAATGGCTATGGCTACCAGCACTGTAAAAATAAATACATATATATAACAGGCTGAAAGTTCATATTGCACCTCAAGAGTAATAATTAACTGACACACAATGTAAACTTAATTACAATACAAAATTGTGTATTTTTATTTCGATGCTATTGTTCTTTGAAGTGAGTAGGCTATTTCGTTAACGTTGTATTTTGGTTCTTAATTGGAGCTTTGTTTATTTGAGTTGTAACCTTAAGTGTATATTATTACAAAGACACATTAAAATGCACTGATAATTTTATTTAACTGTTGCAAAGGACGTTAAATTAATATATTGTTTTAAATTGTTCTAAAAAAAAAAAGGTTTCAGGAAAAAAAAAAAAAATTGTCTTCTCCCACCTGGTTTTCACACAGAAAAGCATTGATAAAAATACTGGATTGATAGGCAGTATCGATAAAATCCCTTTTTATGCACATTTTTTCCACCGGAATGCTGGAGACTATAGGCCGTAGGGAACACACAACACACAAAGGGAAAATTAATAATATTCTTTTTTTTTTTTTTTTTTTAAAACCAGCCCTTACAAAATCCAGTGGACTGCACACAAGGCCCATTAGTGCTGTTCATGTAACAAGTATGCACTCTTGCTGGATCCTTGCATGCAGCCTGACTGCTAAACATTAGGAAATAAGACAATGAGACCATCATTTGTGTGTGCTTCACATGTTTCTTCTAAGGGTACAGCCGCATCACATACACATCCTATACATGTGTATTTTGCGCTAAGTCAGTAAAGAACCTGTACTCGCACCAGTTAATACACTAATGATGAGAGTGTGGCTTAAGGGCTCGTATTAGAGCATCACCTGTATGTCATAAGTATGTGTAACTTCCATTAGCCTTAAGGATAGTTCATAATACACATACCACACGCACGACAATCGTGCTTTCTATGATGCTTCTTGACAAAGTCATAGAAGCCTCAAGGAAACTGTAAGACATACCCGCCACTCCTCTTTACTATCCTCTGCAGGCCCAGGCAGCCCAAAAACCCGTAGAACCTGTACGGGTCAACCTGGGTCTGATAGTTGCATGTGACTAAGGCTTTATTTCCAGCTGCTCCTCTCTTTGACCTTCAGTAGGCCTGTACAACCCCAAAACCCAAAGTACCCGTTTGAGTCAATAGGTGCATGTGACGTGACTAAGACTTTCATTTGGAAACCTTAGCACTATGTTTAATGTTTAGTAAAAACTCTTTGATTGAAATCATTTTATTGTGGCGTGGCTGTTGAAAAATGACCTTAAATTTTGTCCTCACAAAGACTCGAAGGGTAAAACTTTATTTGAGGAAATGTGGTCAACAGACCACCATGACTGAAATCCATTAAAAAAATCATCTTAAGCTTAGAACCACTTCCTGTCTTTCTCCCTATATTCCGATTTTCTCCAAGTGATGGCTTCATGTGGCTTTGACCTCGCTTAGCCATTAGACGAGACCTCGCCATTTTTTGTCACCTTTCCGCTGGTAAGGGTTCAGTCTCATTATCACAGCCAACCCGCAGACCTTTGCCTTCCTTTCTGTCTGAGCTCGTCCTCATTTAGCCCTTCAACAAAAAGGTCAACACAGATGCTTCCTTAAAAACGAGGACATCAGCACATTCATTACGTTCTACTTTATTTCTTTACCTCCTCGTTCTCTGTCATTTGCTGCTCTCATTTCCCCCTTTTAGCCCTTTCCCCTCATTTGTTGGCTCTTTTACATTTTCATCCCCTCTTTTTTTCTGTCCTTCACTCCTTAACTAGAATTTTTTGCCTTCTCCGCCTCCTTTGCTGTCCTGTCTTTCAGTAGCCACCTCTATTTTGCATTTGTCTCAGTTTTGACCCGTATTCTTCATACCTCCCTTCTTCTTTCCCTCTACAGATGATTTGCTTTGCCCATATCGCAGCATCATTACCTCCGCTCAGGGTCAATGCTGAGTGCTTATTAACTGCAGTCCCTCCATCAATATCACTCTCTTCCACTATATCTCTCTTTTTCCCAGACATCCTCCCTTTCCTTCCTTTCTTTCCTCCTTACTTCCCCTTTCTCTTGGTGGGTTAACCCCTTGCTTCTCGGTGGCAAAGTGTGTCCGGACGGCCAGCGGAGCTCAGATTAGAGGAAAGCCAGACGGCTTTATGCGGACAGCTTAACTAAGCCTTATTACGGAGAGTCATTACCCCGTCTGTCTCTTCCTGCACACACAAAGCAATCTATCTGCAGGAGACCATTAACAGGAGATATGAGATCTCATCAAAGGATGCAAGGAGGTTTACAGAATCAGTGTTTGAAAGCATCATGTGGTGAACAGGAATGCCTACATCTTCCTGAAGTACGACCTATGGAAGCACTATTCTTTAGACTATGATCTTCAAAACTGTTTCCAGTTTTAATGTCATAGTCACAACTGCCCTTATGGGTGGCTTTGGACAAGCCTGTATGGGGCATGCAAGTGTCACATAGTCAAAAGGTCATAAAGTTATAGACCACTTGGTGAGCCCGTAGAACAAAAATATTAATTGGTGGGGGGGGTCAAAGCAAACACTTACAGAACACATAAGGGTGAAGTAGGTGAGAGGCAGACCTGTCGTATGGGTGCTTTCGTTTTTCAACAACTTCCCTCCACCCTCTGTATACTGTGTAAAAGGCCTGTTGGTGCTGCCCAATGCGCGTATCACGTGTAGCTACGCGTGTAGCTACGCGTGCTTCAACAACCATTTTGGGCTCCATGTACGAAATGCATAGTCATTGAATGTTGCCAGTTAAACCAGGTTGAACTTTGACCAATCAGGGACTCTGATTTGGTAGTGACGTATGGAAGGCACACCCTTTATGTCACAGAAGTGCCAACCGTTTGAAAATTGGTCGCGTTTTTTTTCTTTCCCCGCTGCAGTTTTATAAATTTTCCTAAATCAGAAAAGTGCTGTGAAAGAAAAAGCTTGGCGCAGGATTTGCACCGCTTTCACATTTTGCACCTAACCTCCTAAAAATGTACGTACATGTGCTAGTATCGAGTCGTGATAGACCAGTATAAACATCGCGCGCCACAAGCCCAGTGTGAATGTAGCGTCAGACTTGGAAATGTTGATTTTGGAAGCATTTTTAAAACCGCTAAAATCTTGTCTTGGCCCTTTCAAATACAGACCTTGATAATTTTGGAAAAAAAACTGCACAATTTAGATTAATTAAAAGTGGATTTAATAGATTTTTGTCAAAATATTTAGGGATCAAACTATAGTTTTCAATAAATGTCTAAAGTATTTTTGTTGGTGTTTCAGTTGAAACTTTTCATTCACATTTTTCCTTCAAAGTTATTTGAAGATTTAAAAGAAGCTGTAAATAATTAAATTTAGGACAATGGATGACATCATTCAAGCCAATAAAAACAGAATAAAGAAAATCTTTGGTCACCACAGCCGAGATCACTTTGGAGCCTTTCGGACAAAATGGTGTCCCAATTACTGGGGCAAAACTCAGTCACTCTCCATCGAAAAACTGAGCAGCGCTAGAAGAACACCAGCTTTTTATTACTGGACGAGGATGTGGGAAAATGGATCGATGAGTTGTGATGAAAAACCATCAATAAACTTTAATCCTGTAAAAGCTGAGCCTTCTGCTGCTTCACCCTCTGCCGTCACTCACACTGTCAGCCTTTCTGTTCCTCAGCTTTTACTGCATTGTTGTAAAACTATTCCTTCATCACATTAATGTAAAATCATTCCTGTCAGCAGGGACTTCAAGTTAGAGCTTTTATGGGAAGTGTCAAAGTTTGGTCGCAATGAGGAGTAACTCACAAAGTATAACTGCTGACTTAACTTCTGTTGACCCAGCAAGATCTCACAAAAGTGGACACGTTGGAACAAAAATATGTGTCAAAGTCAAGCAGGTTTAAATTTGGAAGCAGTTTGCCTCAAGTCCTAATGCATTTAACCCTAAAGCTATACTCGCATTGCCCTCGGCATCGCGCATTCAAGTGGCCACTTTAAATAAAAAGTCTATGAAAAATGTAAGTTTTGGGGTTTCTACATTCAAAAATCTTGCATTCACGTGTCACTACGCAAGTTTCTATGACTATTCGCAACGAACTTTCAAGAAAAACTTTAATGAAAAGTCTACAAAATTCTGCGTTTTGAGCTTCTGCATTCAAAGCTCTCATGATCTCAACTCTCAAACAAGATTTGCACCACTTCGACATGTCACACTAAGTCTTATCCAAATGTAGGTGGTGGACATGAGATAGTAAACAGTAGCAAAAGAAAAACAAGAAGAAGCCCCTCCCTGCTTGTCCGGTGTGAACAGCATGGGTCCACGCTTGAACAAATGCCACATGCCTGGTGTGAATGTAGAATAACGCGTTGCTTAAGGCTTTCCCAAACAGATATGGAAACTCCTAAGTTATTTCTTAGAATCTTATGTGGCCATATCTACTTCTGCTAGACACTAACCAGTGATACAACTATAATTCAGACTGTTATTTTCTCTCAAGTAAAAGTAATTTCATCACCCCAAAAAAAAATGTCTGAACAAGATTTGTTTAATAAACAGATGAGAAATAAACACTCGTAAGTTGGAAGACATGTTGGATTATTTAGTGACGTGTAGCATTGTGGTTGTAACCAGAACTTTAGTCAACACATTTGGACAAAACCACCCATGTCCTGGCACGTTTGGAACAAATGGAAAAATGCCATCATCTGTATGTGGATCAGAACTGATATGTCCAAGCTTAGAAGGTTGTCATTGTTGGTGACGCAGCACCCCAAAGTGACTATGTAAGTGCATGTGACTGTGGTTGTCTGCAGTTAAGTTAATTAAAAAAGATCATGGTTTTGCTCCACTGTCTGCAGTTCAGACAAGGACAGAGGCTGCTTGACTTAACTCTGAGCACCAACATTTAATAAGCTTAGTAAAGCTTCTCTGCAGCCCTCCACAGTGTGTAACCAGACCGAGCCACTGACCCGCAATGATCCCGATCTCATGCTTTCCCTGCATCTACACTCACCCGTAGCCGTGCACTTTGCAGAATCCTGCGTGCATCCGCACAGGAAAAAGACATGTACGCACACATCCACCCGCACAAAGACAGCTGACGCAGCTGAAAAGCCTGCGCGGCTCATAGGGGCACAAACACTGCACATGCTTCGAATCCTATTGAGCAGATGCTTTTAGTAATGTAAAGTGCAAAAGCAAGGGGGAATGCAGGCACTCGGGTCAAAGAGCAACCGAGTGGAGAAACTCGCCGTTCACAAAGAGAGTTTTTAATCCGAGTAATATGTGTTATTGGTTAGAAACCTGGAGGAGGGATCATGTGGGTGAAAGACGAAAGGCAGGGTGAGATAACTGCATTACAGTTTCAACTCACAAGAGTGGAAAATTCCCACTCTGACTCTGAATTCCCATGAGAGGGAATACTGCAGTGAACGCCTCCTCAGCGCAGAGCCAGCGCAGCATGGTGCTTTTGCTATTAGATACACATCTAAGGCTGGACTAAATAAATACAGTTACTTAAAAACAACTACAACAATGATGTACAACTTTACTTTTGGTCAAGTAAAAAATATTGAATATTATTGTTAAGTCACTTCTGTAATGGTACAAAAGAAACCGCTAAATCTAATGCCACACAAAGCAAATGAACGGCTCAAAACAACAACAAATAGTGTAAGTCATCATACAATCTGTGCAAAGGTGAGCTTACACCTTTGCACAGGTGAGTGTTTATGTTCTACTGTGGTGGATCATGGAATGTAAGAAAATGGAGAGTGCTTGGTTTCCCCCACACTGAGACCCCCACCAAAACAGCAGTGGCAGCCCCTGGAGAGCCCCCCCAGCCCAGCAGCCCACCACCACCTAGGAGTTCTGAGCACCCCCAACCCCAACTCCGGCCATGAACCAGAGCCACCCCATGGAAGCTCCGGATAACCAGGCAACCACCCGCCCACCCCATGGAAGGTCCAGGAGAGAGCAAGGCAGAGGCTGCCCACCCTCGCTGAGGAGGAGGACACCGAAGAGAAGTGGAGGGTCCCCTACAAGCCAGGTAATGACCACAATTCTCATCGGGTACTTGGCGTGTGCAAATGTTGGTGAGTTTTTTAGGAGAGTGAAATTTTTGCTTAAATTAAAGAATTGCAAAAATATTATGATCCTTCCAGTCTGGGACTGCTGCCGGACAGAGTTAAAGTACAAAAAATAGTTTTTTTTTTTAATATTTACTGGAAGTTTTGAGCTCTGTAGAACTTCACAGGCAAATACATAATACTGAGACACTGAAGAGGTTTTGTTATGCCTCTACAAGCCACAGTTCTTTGTCATCTTCCTCGAGTGCAGAGACAAAAACAAAAAGGATGCAGGTTCAAGGACCTTCCTCTCTTTTTTCACTGTCTGTTTATGCTGCATAGCACGTACGCAGAGGGAATCAATCTCCACCCAGGGCAGGTGAAGAGCCATGTCAAGAACTGTTCCCCCCCTTCATCCGCCGCTTTCTTCACCTGACATGGCAACAGCAAGGTGGGAGGTAGAGGTCGCGTGAGGAGGAGATGGAGGGGGCACGCCACCCCCCCAACCCATGCAAGAGAAGAAAACACGCACCTCCCCAACTCCCTCCTGAGGGGTCAACACCAGATCTCTTAGCTGTCAGGAACACTGTGCCCCCAAGAGCTTTTCCCCCAGATCCGAAAAAATGTTGAAGTCACGGGAAAGAGAGTGGCAAAATGAGGAGTAAAGAGAAGGAAAGATGAAGAGAAGGAGAACTGAGTGAAAGGAGCACTATTCCTCTTCAACCAGTGTGCGATTCATGATGCATGACTCACACAAACACACATCTATCCTAGAGTGAGGGAACGACTCTAGTTTGAGAGCTGAAACATGTCAGGCTCTGTCATGCAACAGGGCAGCAACAGAAGAAACTAGTGTGCATTTGTGCGAGTCTGTGTGAGCTCAGAGGGATCATGTGACAGGCCGCCTCTCCTCACAGACGAAACCAGAAAATAGAAAGTGGCATGTCTCTGACGGTCGGCGTGCTTCAGGTCATCACTCGGAAGGGAGTAAAGCTCGTCTCAGACTGGAGATCCACAGCACGAAAGGCTACACGGCTCGTTTGAGGAACAGCTTTCGGTCTTTCAGACGTTGGCTTCATGCTCTGTCATGAATCAACAACCAACTCAAACACAGACACAGACATGCCTATAAATGCATGCCTATATTGAGCACTGGTTAACCGTTTAACATCAGAGATGTCACCGGCGACATCAAAGTACCACACTCTTTGACAAGCCTTAAATCTTTGACCGTTTAATTTACGTGGATTAGCGGATTCTGACTTTGAGAATAGCAGACCTACCTTTGTGCCGATATGCAACACAAAGTGTTCCATGTCTGTTGCATGATGAATCAGCTGATTTATGTTGATTGCACAAGCACTTCACTACTGTTGCAAATCAACACAAAGCTGCTTTTCTCCTGAGTTTCAGCTGAAGAGTTATGGTAGTTGAAGGACCTGTCAACACTGGAACTAAAGCTAAGGTTTTAAAAGGTTTAAAAAGCTGGGATATTTGGGTTTTCACTTAGAACATTTATGGGCATTCACCCTAAAGTGGCTAGGATAGGCTCCAGTGACCCCTGACAAATTGGAAATAAAAAACAAATGGATGGATGACATTTACAGAAGAAATAAAAAATATACCCATTGACTAATGAAGTTAACTTAATGTGGTTTCACACCAGGATAATCCAGTGGACTGGATTAATTCAGTGGAAAATAGTATCAATACCAAAGTATTAAAATACAGGTACACATACACAAAATTGGTGATCAATTTTGTTACTGACTACTGTGTTAAAGTATCAATTACTAATTAATAAATGTTCAATGTCATTTCTGGATATTTTTTGGGTATTAGGCGAGTAACTCCACTGTTTTGTGCCAAAACACCCCCAGCCCACAGCAAATTGAACTGCTCCATCAGTCATGTGACCAGAATTTATGCATGTTACCCTTAGCAACAACACAACACAGCATGAGTAATTTTAGAACAAATTGTTTTGAAGAAATGGAAATTTTTTTTTAAAAAGGTTATTGAGTTTCAAACTTCCTTAAAACATCCCAGTAACAACAGTTGCTGGTTTGGGAGCAGTTATACTTGGAAAGACTGACCAGGAAGAATATAAATGAATTTTTTCTTGTACCATTTTATAAATATGTACATTTTGTTTTTATGTCAACTGTCCAGCAGCAGAGGAAACAGAGCTGAGTGTGTTGGACAGAGGCTACTGTTGCAATAGTAGTTTATGTAACTTTGGAGCCGCGAGGTGTGTTCAAAACCATTTTTGTATTTGAGGTCAAATTTTTATGAAATTTGTGGTTGTTTCTTTTGGACTAGATGGAAGAGATGGAGATTGGGATTAGTAGAAATGGAAGACAAGGGGCTAGGATTAGAATAAAAAAAGGAGGAGTTGCTTAAGGTTTGTAATTTTTGCTTTTGCATGTAAATGTTCACTAAAAAAGACTTGGTCTTACTACAGAAACACAGAGACTCTTAGTTACATATGCATACAAGCAACTTGATTGTTGGCAGTGATGTCCAAGCCTCCTCCCACCAAAGAATCCTCCAAGTCAAATGTATGGTTAAAAACAAGTGTAGAGGGGCTCTAGAGCCGTACAATAACCAACAGCGAGGAACCATGACCAAATAGCCCAACGCCCAAGGTTCTTCGCAGGGAAGTGTCATGTGAGAGAGGAGGGCAGTTTGGGGACATCTACCTCCAGTTTTATTTGAAGCCACCCATCTCCCAGACCTCCCCAAGTGTAGGGCCCTTCCCAGCGAGCCAGAAGTATCGCAAGAAAAACAAAAGCCTCAGGCCCAACGTCTCAATTCGCAAGCACAAAGATGTGCTAACTAGGCATCAACTCTCGGGACAAACCCAAGCACCCATCCACAAACCCAAGACCCTATATCTGGTCAGGGACTGACAGGACAGAGCTACTCGACCAGGCCATGAGTGTCTTAGTGGGTACCTCAACCAATTAAACACTTGTGACGCTGTCACACAAGTAGACCTCAAGTGGGGATAGAAAGTTTGGGCACCCCAGGGAAAATTTTATATTATTGTGTATAAAGAACCCAATGAAAGATTGAAAAATCTCCTCAAGGCATCAGCGTACAGATGAGACATTCTTTTAATATGTCAAAAAATGATGCTTTATTTCCATCATGTACCCTTTCAAAATATCAGAAAACAAAATAATGGTGTGTGCAAAAGTTTGGGCACCCTGCAGAGTTAGTACCTTGTACTGCCCCCTTGCCAAGTATCACAGCTTTTAAACGCTTTTTGTAGCCAGCTAAGACTCTCTCAAATTTTGTTTGAGGTTTCTTCATCCATTCTTCTTTACAAGAGTCTTGCAGTTCTTTGAGGTTTCTGGGATGTCTGTTACACACTGCTCTTTTAAGGTCTATCCATAGATTTTCAATGATGTTTAGGTCAGGTGATTGGGAAGGCCACTGTAAAACCTCCAGTTTATGCCTCTTAATGTAAGACAGTGTGGATTTGGAGGTGTGTTTAGGATCATTATCCATTTATGAAGCCATCCTCTCTTCAACTTCAATGTTTTCCCAGATAGCATCAAGTTAGTGTCCAAAATTTGCGTACATTTAGTGGAATCCATTCTTCCTTCTATTCGTGAAATGTTTCCTGTGCAGCTGGCTGCAATACAAGTCCATAGCATGATTGATCCACCTCCATGCTTAACGGTTGGACAGAGGTTCTCTTCATTAGACTCTGTACCCTTTCTTCTCCAAACGTACATTTGCTCATTGTGGCCAAAAAGTTCCATTTTAACCACGTTGCTCCACAGAACTTGTTTCCAAAAGGCATCAGGCATGTTTATATGTTCATGTGAGGACATAGAAGAGGTTTTCTTCTGATGACTCTTTCATGAAAACCTATTTGAACAAGTATCTCTTGGTCTTCCAGATCTTGCTTTAACTTCCACTGTCCCTGTTGACTGCCATTTCTTACTGACATTCTGAACAGAGGATATTAGCATCTGAAAAGGCTTTGCTATCTTCTTATAGAGCTTTCCTGCTTTATGAGCATCAACTATTTTCAGTTTCATTGTTCTGAACAACTGCTTGGATGCTGATTGTTGGGGAAAGGTCAGATGACTCAGATTATTTAAAATCTTGGAGCGTGAAATCACCTGGTCTTTGCAAACTATGTTTGTGAGCAATCCATGACTCTGTCAGGTCTCAGCTTTTGCAAAGTTGGAGTGCATACTATACATTCTGCAGGGTGCACAAACTTTTGCACACACCATTATTTTGTTTTCTGATATTTTGAAAGGGTAAATGATGGGAATTAAGTCGAATTTTATGAAATACTAAAAGAATGTCTCATCTGTGAACTGGGGCCTTTAGGAGATTTTTCAATCTTTGATTGGGTTCTTATTGCACAATAATATAAGGTGCCAAACATTTTTATCCCCATTGTACCTCTCATTCCGCCCCATCTTTATCATATGTTAACCAACTAAAATATGTACTAAACCTTGCAGAAAAATCCAGCACTACTTGTCTTCACTGTTTTTGTCCCTACTCCACCCACTCATCTATTTTTTTAAATCACCGCGTATCAAATCTCCCTGTATTTCATTCCTTTCTTTCTTCTCCTTTTCTGTTACTTTCCCATCCATCCCTTCATACTGGCATGAAGGTATCAGCCAGAGGGCAGCCTGACAGACTCTCACATCAACAATGCTGCATCTCAGAAAGCCTCTTGTCTGCAGGTTGGCTTGAGTGAGCAGAGGCTGAACGGCTGCTGGAGAGCAGCGCAGTTCCAGCATGTGTGTCTAACAATCAGCTGTCTTAAGATGTATGATCACGCTCCACTGTCTGATCCTTCTTGTCCTCCCAGCTTCTACATTCGGATGAGAAAGACGGAGGATTTGGCTGCTGGATAAATCTCCCCTTCAGAGCAGCATACCAGTGAAGTTTGGTAGGAAATCATGCAAACAGGGTGAGTGCTGCTGTCAGAGAGAACGGAAGATCAGCCCTCTCACTGAAAGGAATGCAGCCATGCCTGCAGCCTTTTCAATTATAAATCCAGCTCTCTGTCTTTTGGAAATGTGCTGACTTCCAGGCAAAACAAACTGGTGTCTAGGACATTTCTAAAAAAGACTTAAGCACTGTTTTGCTTTGACACCTTAATGTGAATTTGACACAAATTATTTAAAAATGACATGATACTACTCCATAAAAAAAAAAAAAAAACCTCATTACCAAATAACCAGTGTGACACACAAAGCGTCAAGACAAACAAGTTGTATTGATGTGTGATAAATTAAGACCAAGATATGTAAAAAAATGTGTTTTCTTTTAGATTGACAAATACGTAAAAGATGGGTTATGTTTTATTATTCTGTTTCGTAATATTTAAAAACTGATTTCAAACCTACGCAGCCTAAAAACAGAAACCAAATTAATCACATTGATCTCATAAGTTACGGAAACACCAGACATGTGATGCACGTTCAAGAATGTCCTCCATCATGGTAAGAACATGCTAAAAACACGGTTTTCATTGCACTGGGTCTTTCTTAGACTGTTTTAAGAACATTTATAAAGTTTAATCAAAAATGTAATCAATCTGCTTACATGAGCTGTGGACTTTTCCTTTTATAGCACAGATGTACACACAAACAATGCTTTTTGTGAAAGCATGAAAACAAAAGATCAATATTTGGAATTTAAGCTATTTACATTTGTAAATCCAACATTGTATGGATTTCAGCAATGTCTGTTTCAGCCACTTTTTGCTGTATTGGAAGCTTATTCTGTTCAGGCCTCACAGCAAATGTCACTCACACCGTCCACACTGTCTCCAAAATTTTTTGCGGCACGCATCCAAATGAAGGCCGGTAATTTATTCTGGCCCTTCTGCTAGCAATTAGTGGTAATCTAAGTCTTAGGTGCTGCATGGAGCTGCATTTGAAACAGTTGCAGAGCTCGCTGCTTCACGTCCCGATCCAGAGCTCAGCGGCCAGGATGGATAAATAAACAAAAGAAGCTGCTCACTGCAAACGTGTGTAGGTGAGAAACAAGAGAGACTGGCTCCTTTTTTTCTGCCTTTGCTTATTAGGAAGTTGGACATTTTTCTTCAGCTTGGATTCAGCTTCAATCCACTGTGGTTTCAACTTTCTACATCTGGTGCAGCAACAGCAGTTTATTTTGGTGTACCAGAATTTCTGAACAATTTTTTTACACTGCAAAAAACACAAAATCTCCCCAAGTGCATTTGTCTAGTTTCTAATTTAAATACCTTATTATAATTGATTTAGGACAAAACTAACTAATAACTTTTCAGTAAGATGTAATGACAAAGTTGTTGGTTTCTCTGAAAAAAAACAAAAACATTTGAACCCAGCAAGTTTGTTCTGATTCTTCGTTTTTGTTCAGTAGCGTAAATAATTGTGTGAATGCTTTAAAGCATGGAGTTTAGCTAGTATTATAGGAATGCGCTAGCTTTTTTGATATTTTAGTATCTAATGTTTTTGGGCCAATTTGGAGTTCTTTGTGCACTTTCTGCAACTCTGCAAGTCCTTTAGCATCTTTAGCGTTCTGCAAATGGATTTAGCATTTTCAGCAACCACTTTAAGCAAACAGCATTCACACTAGAATTATCGCAGGTAATACAACTTTTCTAGTTCTCATTGCATAGGTGTTTTCTCATGATTCAGCAATTTCAGCAATCTTGGTATCAAAATATTTAGCTCGTTCAGGACATTACTGCTTGTAACTTCGGTTTTAGTAAATTATACGGTTTTTAAAATTGTACAAAATTGATGCAGTTTTTTAGCCCCAATGAAAATGAATGAGAATTTTTTTCAAAGCCAAATTTTGTGCACTTTTGAAACTTATGCAATCTAGGTATTAAAAGGTTCAGGATGTTAAGGACATTCATGCTTGTACTTTGGTATTCAAACTGTTTACGCATTTTAACATTTTATGCAATTTTTATGTTTTTTTTTTTTACAAAATGCTTCAAATTCTTTGTGCACTTTTAAAACTTATGTAATATTGGTTTCAAAACATGCAGAACGTTGAGGACTTTCATGCTTGTTCTTTTGGTATTCATAAATTTTACGCTATTTCAAATTTTAGGCAATTTTTACAATTTTTTAAAATGACATTTTATTAGGGTTTGGTTAATTTAACATCTCCTGATGTTTTTTTTGCGTAATTTGGAGTTCATTGTGCACTTTGTGCAAATTCTGCAACTTTAAGTTCTTTGGTAACTTTAGCTTTAGCATATTCAGCGACCACATTAAGCAATCATCATTCACACTAACATTATCAGTCTCAGACCATCACACTACTACCGCATTTTCTAGTACGTTGGTACTTTTTCAAACTAATGTGAATAAAAAAAAACTTTTGTCCCATCAGCCCATTAAGTAATTTTCTAAAGTTTTGGAGATCATCTACATGTTTTCTGGCAATTGAGATCAGAGGTTCTGTTCCTGCCCTGTGTCGAAGTGTCCTAAGGCGAGACACTGAACCCTACATTGCTTTTAGTTGTTATAGGTTGGCGCTAGTGTTCAGCTGCGGAGCTGCCATCAGTTTGTGTGGGTGACTGCAAAGCGCTTTGGGCCTTCTAATAAAGTAGTAAAGCGTTATTTAAGTATACAATATTAACTATTTCTGAGCATTAAGGTTTTTTTTTTTCCTTTTCAGGGGTTTTTGTTTTAAATTTTGCTATGCAGGGTCATGAACTCTGACTTTAACTGGGGCAGGAATTGGTGTGGGATCTTTTTATACTTCTTTTAGGAGTCACTGGAGTTTTATTTTTTTGCTAACCCTTAAGAGGTTTCTCCCGGTTCTGTGTTTTCTCCATCAGTGGAGAATGGCTCTCACTTTGCTTGTTTGAAATCCCAAAGCTCCAGGAGAGGCTTAAACCACTTTTTCCAGGCTGATGAATCCCAAGTTACTGTACTTGTTTTTATAGTTTTAAAGGTACTGTTGGTTCACCCATTGATTGTATATAAGAACTGGACTGAATGACACCTCCCCCCTGACATTCCAAACAGGAAGTACCTGCTGGCTCCAAGAAGCCAAAATCCCATAGACTTCTATTGAGAAATCAGCAACTCTTACTCAGTCATTCAATTTTTTGAATTTCAATAACTACTCTTGCCTCGATGCATTGTTTATAACATAATTTTGCTAATAATAGTAATAATAATTTTTTTTCTGTAGTGCAAGTCATTCAAGTTATAAACTGGCCAATCAGATGCCTCAATAAAGTATGTGGTCTCACATTGATCGTTCAAAACGTTTAGATTGACAGGTTCTTCCGAGTCCACTCACTCCCTGTCCCCTGACTCCTGAGAGAGTGATAGCCATAGAAATGTTAACTCAGACCATTCACTGCTAATCGACGATGTCTGGCTCCAATATGGTGGTGGTCGTCTTGTGAAAAAATGGGGGACGGAATTAACTTAATATAACTCAATTCCAGTCAATGGGTCTTTGTCATCTAAAACTGTAACATGTATTTAAAAACATGTCAACGCATAAGAAAAAAGCACAGTTTCACACGACTGTATCACAAAACAGTTGACTAAATACATAGGAAAGAACATGTTCAATGTTCAAGATCGCAGGAATAGTTGGATAGTAGGAATCCAGACGTCAGCGAAGGTTAAGGCTGCTCTTCTCTAAACTGATGTGAAAGGATAAGCAGGTAATACTTTAAAAGAAAGGAGCTCAAATGAAGCCTGACTGTCAAAACAAGAGTGCAGACCTCGGCAGAGAATAAACCTGTGACGGAAGACATATGAGATAAAGAGGCTGAGGTCAGGAGATTAGGAAAAGATTAAGAAAGATTATTCACCAGTGAAAAGGAGATAACCTGTGGGGCTGAATCTTTATGTAATAACTTAATGTAAAATTGTTCAATGTGGTTAGCTGGGACACCCAGGTGGGTTGAAACACTGTGAAGGAAGAAGTTAGCTGATCTTCTATTTTTCTTCCTTATGTTGTGACATCAAACTAAGCAGAAAAAAAAGACCAAAGATGTATTAATGTGGAGTTGCATGGTGGAGGGGTGTTGGCACTATCATCTCACAGAAAAAAGGCTGTGGTTCAAAACCCTGCTGGGACTTTTCTGTGTTGTGTTTGCATGTTGGCGCTTGCTCTCCCAAAGCTGAATTTTCTCAGAGATCTTTGGCTTGAAAAACATGACCCATTAGTTAAGACCAAGTAATAGATTAATGGAAAGTGTTTTTCAAAATTTCATCTTGGGAAGGAAAATGATACAAAAGTTTTTGTTTAGTTTTTGAATGAGTAAAGTTTCTACATCAGAATTAGACGTAAGACCAGCCCTGTATCATTGACATGATTATAATTAGGTGTAACGTTTCATTTTAACAATTCCATTCATTGCATAATTTGTGGTTGACTTTACTATTCTGGTTGATATTGGTTTATTTAGAATGATGCGATTTGATCCGATTCACTGACTTAAAATGGATCCAGGACATCTGTAGACAAAAAATTCAACCAGTGTGACTCGGAGAGAAATACCTGATACTGAACAGCACAGGTGACGTTTTCCAGATTCCTTGTATTTCTTGCAAGATAATCAAGTGTAAAACAATATGTGAACAAACAAACGAGTAAACAAGTAAACACATTTTTGTTTCATAAAGTTCAGCCCACTGTTGTTTTTTCCATATCAAAATAACACAAGTAGAACATTTTGTGAAACATTATACCACTCTGTATGGTCAGATGTCTTTGTAAAAATCAGTGTTTTCACACAATGGACTGTGATGATATCTTAATTAACTGCGTAATACAAAAAAAAAGTTTGACTCTGCTACACGTTAGCTATTTTAGAGTAATCACAACACCTGTAACTCTCCACCTTGTTTACAATACGTAAGAAAAAAAGACTGATACAGTTAAAACAAACGTTACTGTGACTACGCTAGCTCCAAACCTTGTTAGCAACAAGTGAAAATGAAAGTCAGACACTGCTACCACTAAACGTTAGCCGCATGAGAATAAGCTTTTTATCTAAGTGAGCAGAAGAGTGTCCCTCGAGGCGAGTGCTTTTCTTACAGATGGAGATCTCAGTGTTTCAAAGATGTATCTGACTAATAAAAAAAAGCTTCTTGCGTAGATTTCATTAGTCTATATAGATTAGATTATCTAATATAAAAAGGCTCCATTCGATTGTTCAAAAACTTGTCTATCCGATTGGTCAAACCCGTAAGCGGCTGTATTTGATTCATCAAATACTTCAAGCTGACATGACATTGTCTTAGTATGTGAAAAAATATTTAAGGTAACTATTGCAATTTCTGCCATGCTTTGAGATAAGTGTATCGCACAGGCTAATATCACAATTACAAAACATTTTCAATTTACTGTGCAGACCTAGTGCTCGGACACTCGAGCTACTCCATATGGAGAGGAGACTCATTCCTAGTGTGTAGAGAACATTCCACCCTTTTCCATTTGTTAGTAGAAGTGCTGATTCTCCCACTTGTTGGCTCATGTTCAGCTACAAACCATTCCAGCAAAGTCCTGGAGGCCATGGCTTAACAGACCAAAGAAAAAAAAAACACATCAAGAGCCAAAGCAGAGATGGAATTCTAAAGCTGTTAAAGAAAAAAACTTGTCTGCCAATTGGATAGAAAAATGGTGTCCATAAATAGACAGACTTTGATAAAAGTTAAAACTATCATATCCTTATTTGAGTATTTTAGTATGCGACATATCCAAATGGCAATAACATCAACCAGGAAGTAGGAAAGAAAGAAAAGGAGGTGGATTGTTTCTTCCAAAAATCAAATTTCCAACAGACAAACAGAGAAAAAGCAGAGTTCAGAGGAGTCAGGATAATTAACCTATATAATCAAGACTGCGTCTTGGTGTTATCACTGGGTAATTGCAGGCTTCTAATCCCCATTTACAGTAATTAATCATATGTGAACAGTGAGCTTCTGCCAATTATGGCACACAATAAGAGCTCATTTAGTATTCATAAACACAGCCAGCCATTCATCATCACTCGCCATCATCCCCATTTGTGGTAGCCTCGGTATACCATTCACGCAGAATCAACATTCTCATCATTGTCCAACCTCTTCTATCGGTAACGCCAATTAATACCTTTATTTTGCCATAATTTCATTATGTCGACATGACTTCAATTGCCTTCTGCATCTTTCATATCAAACTGCTCGTCCTCATTATCCATGAAAGAAAAATGACATATGAGGTTGGCCTACTTGTGGATGGAGATGTTCAGTGACGCACTTGCTAAGGTTTGACTTCAAGATCTTCAGAGAGACATCATTTCAGAAAAACGACTATCTTTTGACTTTTTTGTTGTCAACATCATGTTCTTTGTTGTTACTGACAACTTTTGGGTTATTTTTTTCCGCTACAGGACATGTGCTAGAAAATGCCTCATAGTTACCGGTACTGTATTTTCTAGTATGACAGTATAATTGAATCACGTTGACAACAACAAAATTTGGGTGTCCTTATGCATTCAGGACATAACCATCATCTTTTCCAAGCCACATATCGTTGTGCCTAAACGTAACCATTGTACTATTGATACCTAATGCTAACCCTGAGGCTGGCGCTTTGGAAGTAAGAAAAACCATAAGAAGAGAGTTCACAGTGGTCCCTCGCTATAACTCTGTTCGCTCTACGTGGCCTCAAAGTTCAGCAGTTTATTTTGCTTGTAATTTACAATATTTATTTCTCCAGTGGATTGTGTTGTGCACCCTGATTGGCTATAGACTATCATCAATCAACCTTCTCTGTGCCATGTCTCTTGTACAGTACAGAAAGTCTTCAGCTTGCTAAATTGACATAAATCTTAGATTGCTAACATAACTTTGTTTACATTCTACATTACTGGACTTTTTTTCTTCGAAGGTTTGAACTTTGATAGTTTAAGCTAGAGAGAAAAGTGTGAAAATGTTCATGTATGTCTGAGAGAAGATTATTGCATGTTTGTAAAGTTTGTTTTACTGATACCAGTCAGATCTGCGCTGTAGGGGTCTTACAAAACCTTACTAAAACTTTGCAAATTTTCTACAAAGTTTTTCAGAATTTGTCTGTTTTTTTTCTGAGTTCCTGATGCCCCTTCGGCTCCCTGCTGTTTCTTTGCAAGCCCTAATCAGTTTGATGCCTGACAGGCTGCAGGTTTTATTGCTGTGTCAAAGAGTCTGTGTGCCTGCGTGTGAATATAATATCAGATATGGATTATCCCTATAAGGAGGACCTGCCACATTTGCAGGGTGCTTCATTACTTATTAAGCGGCTTGCGGCTTGCTGAGATAAAAGCTGACTACCCCAGAGGCAGTCGACTCAGTCACCCCTCAACTTCAATCAATAGAAAAGTTCTTCAACTTTTGACTGAAAAAAATTCAATAGCAAGTATTGACAGAATCAACAAAGTGCATGGAAAATAGAAGAATGGAGACCTGGTGTTTGGATCCAGAGAGGAAAATTCTGCCCAAGTTTTGCTTTCTTTTTATTTATTTTGCAGCTTCTTACTAAACAATATGAAACAGGAAAGAACGCTTGTGGTTGGAGGCTCTTTTTGGAGAAGGCATTGATGCTGTCTGTAGGCAGACTCAACTGAGAACAAATTACCCCAAAACACATAGTCTAACAGGGAGAAACTTTTTGGAATTTTGGGTGAAAAACTTCTGCATTGATGAAGCAACTGAATGACTGAAGTCACAACTCCAGATGAAAGGAGATGATTATAAATTTGAGGTCTGACACTGTGGAACCTCAACTTGTAATGGGAGCAAAAGTTTCAGGGTTCTTTTTACCAAAAGAATAGCAGTTTAGAATAAAATAACTGGAAGGACAAGGTCTATGAAGATATAGGATAGAAAAATGAAAACAAAAGTTACAGTATTTTCCGCACTATAAGGTTCACCCGATTATAAGAAATCAATGAAAGGTCTATTTTCTAACCTATGTCATTAATAAGGTGAACCGAACTATACAGCGCATTAAGCGAGACAAAAGAGTACAAGATAAAAATGACTTTACTACATTCACAGTAACTCTAGAACTTGTTTGTAATACGCTAAACATTAGTCACATTGGGACGGTTAGCTACATCAGCATATTCACAAAACCTACAAAGCCCAACCTTGTTTGCAACACATAAAAAACAGACCAATACCGCCAAAACAAACTTTACTGTTACTTTGCTAACTGGGTGGAGAACCAGACCTTGGCGTACACAACGGGTGCAAGTGGTCTCCAGCGATGTTGGCTACCTACCAACCCGTTTATAAACACGGACCAAGGAGTCTAACAGTTTATGTAAATCTTAGTCTGGGTGTAGATTTAAATCAAATCTAGGGCTGTCAACATGAACGCAGGCAATTAATTAAAAAAAAATTAACGCATTAAAGTCGCTTTGCGTGAGACGGTTCAGGCTTCCATGGCGTGCATAATCCGCATATTGTCAAATAAAATGTACCTAGTAAAACATTGTGATTAATTGTGAATAATCATAATCCAAAAGTGTAATTAATTTGATTAATTTGATTTATTTTGACTGATTGACAGCACTGATAAAATCACAAACATGCATCAGTTATGCATTGCGTTTCCTATATAATGACTTATTTATTTTTGGAAACTTTTGAAATGCCGTTCATCTGTTGCACTTTGTACAAAAACAATAATACCATGACTTGGTCTTATTTTAGTGATGATCAGAGTTTTTTTCTTTTTAAAATCTAACTAAAATTAAGTATTTAATGGTCTTTTCCTGTATTTGCTAAGCTGTTTCTTGTTGTTTACATACCATTCCAATATGTCGTTGCTCTTTACGTTTCTTGGACAATGGTAACAGGCTAGAGTGCCATCTCTAGTGATATAGAACTCATTGGTTAAAGCCACTTGGATGAGCGGTGAAGCATTTTACTTAAGAAGTTTTTAAGCCCAGTTGCTATGACTCAGCTTCAAGACTTTTTTAAAATGTAAAAAAAATATAACTGACTTTAACCATCCATCTTCCTAAGTTGTGGAATTCCTTTTGGGGTCATGTGGTCGACAGAGCTTGTCCCGGCTATTGTTGGCCAAAGGTGGGGTATTGACTTTACTATCTCATTTTTACAGTTTTCCCTCCTCTGAATGAATAGTGGCAAAATGTATTAGTTACAAACTATTTGATTATCATAAAAAAAATGATTTGTTTTAAACTTTTCAAAATTCACACACAAAAAAAAGATCTTATTAGTAGTTTTTTCGAACAAGCACTTGGGCCTAACAAAATGTGCCGCCCTCTGTGGTCACAGGATAACTCGCATTTAAAGTATACAATCCATAACATGACCTTCTATTTTTAAATGTATATTGACTATTTAAAAGCATAGCTTGTGGTGGTTTTTTTTGTGATGGTGGAGTGTGTTAATATTTGCTGTAAAGCCCATGAGGGCTGAGGAACATATGAATGTGAGGTATCCTCATATTTCATAAAGCTGAAAAAACTCCATAAAGCTGGCATAAAATCTTTGGGTCAGAACTCTCAGAAGAGCATTTGAGTGACCTCCACTGAACAGATGAGAAACGTTCTGCTCATAAAAAAAAAGACCACAGTTTGAATAAGCAAAGCTAAACAAGAAGAATGCCGAAGACTCAGTGAATGTGGGAAAAACAACACTTCAAAATAAAAGCTCTGCAAAAAATGTTTGCCTTAAATTTTAAAATTGATCTCTTTGTTTGAAACAAAAAGAAGGGGAGGAGAGGTATGTTTTTATGACTCTGTTGAGAATACAGAACTCATTACGTTTGATCCCTCAAAGGCACCACAAACACATGGTGACATATGGCCTGGATGTGTGCGTTAATCTACAGCTCACATGTGGCCACATGTACGTGTGCTCTGGGATGCAGCAGATTACCGTCATCTGCGCTGGCGCCGCAGCCAAGCTCGGCCTGCAAACCACGACATGCAGCTCTCTGGTGCCCTGTAAACTTCTCAACATAGAGGGACAGGTGAAATTGCTCCTTTATAGGAACCGGAGAAAGGGAAATGACTTCCTTCCTCCAGCGTCTTTTACCCTTGTTTTTCTCCATCTCTGCGCTCGTAATCTCAGGCAGATTTCACATCTCTCACATAAAGTGTCTTTGACCTTGAAACAGTACGAGGGGGTTTGATAACCGATCATAATGGGGCTCTATAATGTTCCATGTGGCTAAGCATCAGAGCGCTGCAGGCTGGTGCAGTGGCTATGTACAAACTGTTACTATAGCATGCTCAGGCCTTAAAACATATAAAAACGCAGCAGGCCAGATGTCACACGCTCCAGGGTCAAAAGAAAGCAAATAAAACAATCATTGCTGGAGACAAACAGATTTCTGCATACATGTTTTTGTTTTTCCAAACAAATACTGCAAAAACCATATGAAGTAGAAAGGAAAGAATGTAAATGTGAGGAAAATTAAAAAGTCAAAAAACATACATTAGAAAGTTGATCCATTTGTTGGTAGCACCATTCATTTGAAAACAGATTCATCTTTTTGAACTTCTATCTCAAACTAAGTCTCAGAAACTCGCAGACCTCCTTTTTTTCTTGTATAATTTTCTGTTTATAAGTGAGATATCCCAAAGCTTGTCAGAAAATGTTATTTCTTGAGTGAGTTTTGGGTGTCAAAACTTTTTTGTTTAAAACACTTCAGGCTTCCAATCAAATCCTCAAATCCCTTTATCCCATAAGAACCCATGGTGACATCAGAGTAACAGAAAAAGATCTCAAATGTGTTCCGAGGTCCACTTGGGTTGTGGTATATTCCACATAATTTTATATCTAAGGAAAATGGGTCTGGGTTTTTATGGGTAAAATAGCTTATTTAGAGAAAAACAGACAATTAAAAAAAACCTGGGGTCAGCTCTGCCAAACTCTGCATCACACTCTCAGCATCTCCACCGTTCAAAAGTGGGCTTTTATCCTGGAGCTGCAGAGCATGATGATGTGCAACTTCTGAAATGAATTGGGGCTTGTTGACCAATCACAAAATTCAACTGTACTACCTCGTTTCAACCTCTAGGGAGCAGCACATAGATGGCTTGAGACCATATTTTCAGTAATTAAAGAACTTTACTTGAAATTGTCCAAAACTTGGCAAGGACCAACAGTCATCACCTTTAAATTACCATTTGAACAGGTTATCGGGCAAAAAAGCTATTTTACTGTTTAGTTACCCTTAAATATTATATTTCATTCCCAAAAGACAATGTAAGCCTAAAGGCTAGTGGGCTAATATATTAGCTGCAGCTTCCTAATGCTAAATAATAAAGAAACACCTTTGAAAGCTAAGCAAAAAAAAAAAAAAAAAACAGCTACAAATTAATAGAATAATTGTGATTAAAAAAATGTGTGATATCCTTAAACAGTAGTTGAAGTGAGGAAAAACAAAACTAAGAAGACGCTAATGTTCAACAATGCTAATAACAAAGGATAACTGGATGGTAAACGCTAACTTTGTTTGAAGATTGTGTGAGGCACCTATAAAGAATAGAAAAAAAAAGTGCAAAGTTTAGTATAATTTAAAAAAAGACACTAAAGAATGTGTAAGACGATGGGAAAATAGCAAGAAACATGACTGAGGCGTGTAAACATTCTGAGTGAGTAATGACCATATTTTTTTGTTTCAACAGAAAGCAACAGGGGCACTGCAGATGGACCAATCAGCTTTAAGCTGCATTCGCATCAGTCGTGGTCGAGGTGTCGAATTTTCCATCATGGAAAATATGATGTTGAGCGAGTAGGTTGGGTCTATATGTTTTGGAGAGCTCTACAGAGGTGCCGGCAAGTACGTCGCATTCAGAGTCTTTCCCAGACAGGTGTGCTTCACTCCTGCAGCGGAGCTGTGCCTGACAGCCGTTTTTTCACATTACTTTCATCTGTTTGTGGCCCAGTTTGAGCATTAATCTGAGAGGGGAAAAATAAAACTGTGGGACCTTTTTATTATCGTCTCGATGAAAAAAAGCAAAACATCATAAGCCCTTGGAGCTGGAGCGATCACACCCAAACCTTCAGCAACTATCCGTCTGCTGGGCAGCCAGCTGCCCATGGAGGCTGCTAGCTGGCGTAGCAGGCTCGATCGCTCCAGCTCCATGGGCTCTGTGACAGGCTGGCGACCTTTTCCAAGGTGTATCCTGCTTTCGCCCAACAGCAACCGGGACAGTCTCCGGCAAACCCGCAGCCCCAGCGGGTTAAGGAAATGGATGAAAGGTCAACCCTTTGATCTAGCCACTCACAACTTAATGTGCCCAAAGCTGAGTCCCTGATTGGCGTCTCAACCTTGCTGTGCCTAACGCCTAAATCGCGCCTCAGACCGCAGATCGTGTCTTTTCATTGACTTAACATTGAATTTTGCTGCCCCTGCTACTCGAATCACATCCGGTGTGAATGCACCTTTAAGCCTACCCCTTCTTCCCAACATCCTTCTCTCTCCCACTAGCTAACAGCCCCACACGCCCTCAATCTAGCATTGCCAGTGCAACAAAGATGGCGAGCAGTACTGGAGCAATCCAACAGTTTTGAGCCAGATGTCAGCTTCATACGAGGAAAATGATGACACCAGAAGAGCATGTTTAAGAACTGGTAGTGGTTTAAATAATCTTTTTGTAAAAGTAGTATAATTTTGTAAAAGAGCAAACAGATTTTTTTTTTTTATGACACTTTAGCTAATAACAAAAACTAAGATGTATGTGCTTGGGATTAAAAAAAAAAAAGACATTTCGCATCTAAACCAAAAAAGGGATGTCAAGTGAAATATTTCAAAATATTTTTCTAAACAGAAATGATTCAATTTATTTTATTTTTGGTGAATATAAGTCTCTTTGTAACTATAAAGAAGAAAAATAACCATAAAGTTGGGTTTATTATTGATTTCTTTAGCTCTCATGACAAAAAAAAGTCTCTCATTCTTACTCAGTTATCATTAAAGCCAGCAGATTAATTAAAGACATGGGAGAGAGTTCAGGTCAGGACACAGAGGATGCTGGGATTGACAGCAGGATGAATCAGAGTGAAGATTGCAGCGGCCTTGGCAGCTCATGAATTACAGTACAGCCAGCATAAACAGTCACCTTGGTGTGTGTACAGAGCTTGAACTCAAACCCCGGAGGATGAAAACACGAAGCTGTTCAAGGCCAAGAGCTGCTCCAACCAGATCAATTTAGAAGTAAAACTTAACGAAATAAAGAAAAGGAGCGAAGAGCTTCGTGCATACTGATCAGCCCACTCAGTGGCCAACTGTTCCGAGTGCTGCCCGCAGGCAAAAGAATCCACTTAAGAGAAATCACACTGGTTTGAGTCAGGAAGACAAAAAAAAAACAACAGGCACGATTGAAAATACATCCAAATGGACCACAAACAAACACAGGGGAAACAGACACCCTTATGGAAGTGATGACACAGCTTTTCACAACTACCACTTAAAAGGTACATTGGCTGTCCATGCCTTAAAATTAAAGACATTTTTTTTCCATTGCATGTCTTGTTTGATTTATTTTTTTTACTTATTGCTAAAAATTGCACTTGTCAACAACATATTCTGGCTGGTACACGCCTACCGTATTTTTCCACACTATGAAGCACACTTAAAAAGCCTTAATTTTTTTCAAAATACGACAGTTCTCCATAAAACCTGTAGTGCCTGATTTATGGAATAATTCTAGTTGTACCAAGTGAAGTCAAAGTGATTTTGAGAGGTACACAGCGCTCTGTCAAAAGAGCGATGCAACGAAGGTTGGGTATTTTTGAACATACACTAGCACAGCTAACGTGTAGCAGTGTTAGACTGTGTTTTTTTTTACGGGTTACTAACAAGTTTGGGAGTTAGCGTCGTCACAATAACGTTTGTTTTAGTGATATCAGTCTGTTTTTTAAGAGATCCAAACAAGGTTGGGAGTTACAAGTATGTTATGAATACTCTAACACGGTTAACACTTCTAACACGCTTACTGTGTTGCGTGTTACAAACATGTTCGGGAGTTACTGTGAACGCAGTTAATAAAGGGAGTGACCGACAGACTTATCTCTGACTCTTTCTCTCGCTTAATGAATCTTACAGTTAGCTGCGCTTTATATATCTGACAAAAGTTTGTAAATATACCCTTCATAGATGGTGAGGCTTATAATCCCGTGCATCATGTAGTCTGGAAAATAAGTTAAGGGACAAACTTTTAGGAAAAAAATGCGTACAAAATGTTTTCTTGCACTTCTCAAGTGTTATATGTTTCAGCATGTAGACCAAACACATTTGGATTTTAAGTTCATGCTCTACATAAGTAAGTTAGGCTGACAAGGTAGGATCAAGGTAGCATCTGCACTTATGTGAACCGTCAAACTATAGTTCCATGTCACTGATGGACTCGAGTTCAGAGTGAAGAAAAAAAAACAAGGACAAGGACTGCTGATAAAGTCGGTTAAGAATAGCCTCATTTCACAGAGTTATTGGATTCCCCATTAGATGTAGTTACAGGACTTGGGCCACATAGGAGAGGCTCATGTAGAGCTACAGCTTTATGTTGATGGGAGTCTGCTGAGCTATTTAGATACTTGGTCAAGACAGCAACTAGATGCCTTCCTGGGGACATTTTTCTCGCATGTTGTCATTTGTCTAGCATGTCAGTCATGGGGAGGTCACAAGGAAGACCCAAGAAAAGAGGAGTAAACCCTTTACTTAATATGCTGGAAAATAATATCCATTTAGTAATGGATACATGTTAGTCGATGGATGGATCAAACTTGGAAAAAAACTGTGATCTACAAACTGCTACTATGTTAACCAGAGGTTTTGTATATTCTTGGTGACCAATTGGAACCAAGGCTTTCACTTCAGCTCCTGATCCACCCCTTTTGAAATTTTTTGTTTCAAAAATTGGTCTTAATTCAGTCTAAAAGGACTTAAAAAGCAGTTCTATCAAAAAACAAAAATAATTTTATGAAAGAACAAAAGAGACAGAATCAGTCTAGAAGTGATGAGAAAAAGTTGGTTGCAGACAGCATTGCCAGATTGGACGGTTTCCCACCCATTCAGGCAGCTTTGATTCTCACTGTTGGCTAAAAATACCACTCAAAATCCCAGTATTTTGCATATTTCCTGTTCAATTACAGCATAAGTGACGAGGCGAGGAAACAGGAGCTCTGCCTCACATTAGATTGCAGTCCCATGCACACTGGATTGATTGCTTTTAGCTTACTCAGCGTATGCAAATAAATAGGGTTGTGGATTGGCAAGAGTCTGGCGATACTACATATATCACGATACACACGTCACAATACAATATATATATCGATGTGTCCCAAGACTTTATCAAAGATAAAATATCTACATTTTTTTTAAAAGTGTACTCTGCGTTTTTGAAAAGCAACTAGTAGTTCCGTATGCTGCAGTACCAGTACAAACTTGGAACAGAGTATTGGTTCTTATCCCTAGTAAAAACTGAGTTGTACATGTGTCATTGAGCTCTGTAGCAACAACTGCAAGGCTCTTGAATTTCTACCATGAGATGGTTCTCGTGAGATCTCGTGTCTTGGTGCAGTGCAGAGCTGCTGACAGAGGCTCAATGTGGTGTGCTGCCAATAAACAGTTGGAGTTTCAAGTGGAACACAAAAGTATGATTCTGAAATCCAAGTTTGTTAATAAATAATTCAAAATCATTTTGGTAGTGTTGCCAAATGAAATATTGCAGTATTTCACAAAACTGAGTTTTTTTCTACACCCCTACTAACAATGTGATGCTTTATTGTTTTTTTTAAACATTAATGATATTTTTATTTGATGTCCTCACTTTCCAATAAATGGGTCATTTATTACACATTTGTCTATCATTTCTTTAGTGTTTAGCTACACTGAAAAGACAAAAAGTGAGACCGGCAGGAAAACAACTGTTTTTAAAATATGAGTACAGAAACAATTATCATGTGTTTTATGAAAGCATACAAGTTTTTGGGAGGGTTTTTTTCTGTTGGTGTTGCAAAAAATGTCCTGTTTATACACAAATATAAAAACACCAAACACTTTTTGGAGTAATCTCGGGTGATAACTTCTTTGATTTAGTTCTTCAAGTTTTATTAATACTTGAAATATTTTGTATTCTCAAGAACTAGTTTTTAAAATTTAAACCAATTTAAATCTCCACTATTATGTTTCATAAGGTCATTTGTTTGTTTGTTTTTACCTCCATTAAATTAATGAAAAGAAAAAGTTATTTCAGAACCCATAATATCCTTGATGTTTTGGGTACAAAATTGAGCATAGATAAGCTCACGTTTCTTCTTTGGTGGCTGCTAATATAATTCAATAGTAGTCTGTTATCTTGTGCTTTGCTCTGACTGCAAAAATAGTGGATATATCATTAAAAATGTCTCAAACTTTTTAGTTTTGGTGTTTTTTTGTGTTTAGATGACTTTTGGACTGGAAAACCATGACTATCTGGCAGCGCTGGTGGCAGACAGAGAAGAACTGCCGATGTCTCTGGACGACCTCATCTTTTCAACACAGCTGCCCTTCAGTAGCAAATGTTCACACACAGCTGGTGGTGACACACCTCTGCCAAAGGTGTGAAAGTGTGAATGCAAACGTGTGTGTCCTCCCATGGTCCTGCTGAGCAGCAGGAAAAACTCGCAAACTTTTACAAACTTCCTGGGTAAAAAAAGGAAAAGTTTGATCTTTATTTCTATTTAAAAAAAATATCAAAAAGAGTTGGATAAAAAGTTATCACAAAGGATTTGTTGAATCATTGATTTCCACAAAAAAGAAGCAATTTAACTACAAACTGATCCGTTTTGGGATTATCAATTTTATCTGTTTTCTCCTGAATAAAACACATATAATACCAAATACTTAAAAGCAAGATGCTTCAACCTCAGAGGGTTTTCTCTGGTGGCTGAGATTTCATTTGAACTCTTAATCCTAACACAGATTCAATGAAATGTACAAATTTGCTACACAACTGAAAAGTAATCTTTTTAGAGATAAGAGACTTTCTGTTGGAAAAATCCAAAACGGACCATTTTGAATTTACTCTCATTACCCAAATGCAAAGTGAGGCTTGTAGAAATGAGATGAAGCTCCTGGGTTTCTTTGCTGTTGGGATAAAGCTGCTGGGACATCCAACTTTTTACTGAAGAATAGCATTCTTTAAAGTTTTGCATGAATAAACTTTATAACTGCGAAATAATGCAATCCAGATCATATAGAAATCGCCTTTTAAAAAATCCCAAATGGCTAAAACTTTAATTAATTCTTCTCCTGAAGTGGAACATATGTAAAATATGTTGATCCAATGCATAAACAAGCGAGGATTACTGCAGCAAAAGGCAGGAAGTGCAGCTTCCCTGACCCTATGCTCTTTAAAATTACATATGAAGGGATAAACGTTGCAACCATGGGCTGTTTGATGTTAATTTAAGCTCTACACGAACGCATCAGAGCAGAGCATGGACGTAAACATGGGAAGAGCTTACTCCAACATTATAAAACAAGTCAAGCAGAGGGCAGCGTGCTGGATGATGGGTGTTAGACGATAATCTTCTTGTAAATTGAGCTCAGGATGAGGCAGAGCACTGCTGAGTGTGATGGTGGAGAGGAGGACTATTCCGCAAATGTAACTTTTTAAATGCAGTTTTTCACCTCAGCATGTTTTATTTGAGATCTATTGTTTGCTCATGTAAATGTGTAACTCATTTGTGAAAACCCACCAAAGACACTGAAGTTTCAGGAGATTTAATGACTGCAGAGTTCTAAAAAACCAAAATTACTCACAGAAGCACAGTTTTGTATTTACATACAGCCTTCTTCAAGTAAAGTAATTTTGGTGATTTTTTTTTTCCAGCATGCTAGCTAGTTTAGCAAACAAGCCGCTGGGTGGCTCAGTTGCTTGAGTGTAGAACTAGCGCCTGGGACAACAGAGTTTGTTTCCCTGCGGAAACTGAGCTTCATCCAGTGTAGGACCTTAGGCAAGACCCTTCAAGCTACTGCCTAACTATGTAGCCACATGGACGCCAAAGTCTGGGTCTCCCTGTGCTGGTCCTCAGCCCGGATAAAATACAGGGTTGTGTGAGGAAGGACATCCTGCGTAAAACTCTCTGCCAAACCAAGTGTGGGGATCAGTGAAAGCTGTTTCACTGCGGTGACCCTTGACTATGCTAAAAGATGAACAGCAAGAGCTGGGTAAACATGCTAATCCCTTCTTCCACTGGCAACGTTTTTATGATGCCATTACGGTTTTTTTATTTATCAAATTCAGCTTGAGTTGCAATCAGAAGCTCAGTAAAAAAAAGATGCAAAACAAAAGTAGAGTTTCACAAGTATGCATACAATGTGTGCAGGATTTCAATTTAAAACAGATTTTAGTCCTTTCAATGGTAATAAAAACAGTCTTTCCAAAAACTAATTTGAAAATCATAAAAAGTGAATTCATTTCCATAATCCCATTCAAAAAAATGAAACTTTCATATAATATGGATTCAGGGTACACAGTTTAACTGATTTCAAATTTTCATTTGTTTATTTTTATATACATTTGAGCTGCAGAAGATCTTTTCTGCGCAGATAATGTTGCTTAAATATTCTGTGTTCACAAAATCAACAAAACAAGCAAAAGTGCGTCTTATAATAAAGTAAGACTAATTACTATTGCATTATTTTCTAAAGTTGGTCCCCTTTGCTTTTGCTCATAACCACGTCTGATTTGCAGGAAAATAAAGATAAAAAAGGTTAAATGAAATGGAAACTGTTAAAAAAACTATTTTCTATTGTCTATAATATTTGCAGCCAATGCTGCACTTACTGTTTAAAAAAATTTATTTTGATTTGGTAACTATTTAAGGGAGGAAAAAGAATAGTTAGGGAGAACATTTATAAAAGACATTATTTTGCTTCAGGGGCAATTGTATTTGCAGAATCTGAAGGGTAACGAGTTTATGTGTCAATGAAAGTATGTTGGATACATCTATCACAACTATTATCAGTCTTGAGTAACTTTTAGTCTTAACAATCTTAATCTAATGTTTTTACTAATAGATGCAATCCACTACAATTAATTTACCAGGGTGGGTAAGCGTTTCATTTGCGAAATCAAAAATGTTGCTTTTATTACCCTGTTTTTTTATTATTCCTAATTGAATTGGTTAAAAAAGCTGCAAAGCTTTGTCCCATTTTTTAACTTTTACAACTTTCACAAAATGGGACAAAAGTTTTCATTTGAAAGAACAACCTTCACGCATTATGGGGGAAAAAAAGAAAGTAGCTGAAAATCTCCTGAGATTACTTTAAAACACAAAGAAGCAGATGCAAAGAAACACTAATAAAACACTTACTTAAAGCTTAGTCGTGATTTGACTGTAATCACATTACACAACCATGACGCCTTACACAAAGTCACACATTGCACAGTAACATATTGTGTGTGTGTGTGTGTGTGTGTGTGTGTGTGCCCTGCGCCTGACCCCGTACAGCTGGATTATTCTGAATGTATAACTGACACTTTGCTCCTGTGGGAGTAAGATGGGTTTTGTGTGAAAAGGCTCAAACACATAGTTTCTGACTCAATATACACAAGGAAAATGGATGTCTCCTAATCCAGATAAACTCCACTCTTGTGTTACAAACAAGGACAAAATCATGCATGGATGCTCATTATAACTGTGAACATCTCATGAATTTAATATAAAGTCACATTTTCATTTGTTTGACTGGTATTTTAGCTGAGGGCCCCCAGGCAGAAAGAAGTTCTAAAGGGCATGCTCCTAAAGACAGTTTGTCCGTAAAGGAGATGATCTCCTGTAAGGGTTTTTTCCAGGAACTTTTAAAGTCTTTTAAAGAATAAAATAACATAGAAAGTGAAAGTAAAACTGTATTGATATGATGTTTTTTTTTTCTTTTTGGCTATTGTTTATATTGTATGACTGAGTTTATATTTTGGTTATTTTTGATGTGAATCCCATTGAGACAGCTGTGTTGTAATATTAGGCTATGTTTAAATATGAATAATAATGCTTAGCTTTATATTTGCTGACAGGACAGAAAGAGATTTGAAACAGTATAATGGGATGCATGTGTTAACGGAGGGGAGGAGGAGGGCAAAGGGTTGGGCTCATATTTTAATTTCTGTCAGTTTTTCTGTCTTTCTTTTTTTTTTTTTTTACTTTTTTTGCTCAGCTCTTTGATCTGCACAATGTATGAGAAGCGCTTTAAATAAAAGTTTGATTGATTTGATTTAAAAACATCCAAAAAATAAAAGTATAAAATGCTCACCCAGGTAAATAAAATTTGTCAAAATTGTTTAGCAATGACTGGCGACCTCTAAAAAACACAAGTTTTTTGATATATCAGAAATCTTTGACCTTTTATGCAAAGTGAGACTCATTACCAACGTAAAGTTATGGGTAAAGATGCAAAGCTACTTTTTTTTTTTTTTTTTTACATTGATTGTGTGAACACCTCACTACTGTAAAGTGTTGCATTTCAGCAGAAAGCTGCTTTTCTCTGCTTTAGAATCCACTGGAATTACATCAGTTGCATAAATAAAGAATTACAGGAGAGAGCACTCAGTTATGGATGATGGAAATGACTCAGAAGCAAATTTCTAAAGAACTCATGATTCTCTGCAAAAACTATGTTCTAGAAAGTAATAAAGGTTATATGATTTTGGCTAAAAACTAGATTTTTGTTTATTTTTCCTCCATGAGGCGTCACTTCTCTTGTGTTAACTCACAGAGGGACAAACGCCCTAAAGGAGCACTCAGGTGGAGTACCCATCATATATTCACAGAGCATTTTACAAACAGACTAAGAGGCTGGCCCTCCTGAGGCATCGACGGCCTCTCACAGCTCTGCTAAGGGGGTTAACATACCGCCACCAGGCACTGCGCTGATCTCTGACCTCTGCTAATGCTGTGTGGAGATGAGGTGGGGTGGGGGGTGTAATAGGTGAGGAAAATGCTCACGCATGAACCTGACCCTCAGTTTCAGCCTGACACCCCCCCCTTCCTTTTCGTCTCAGCACACATTCATCAACGCAAAGAGCAGACGGTGTCACCTTCGCCCAGCGAATGACCGAACAACTCCGTGTTGGCGCAGAGCAGCAATGCCAAGTTCTGACATTTGACTAATTGCATCATAGGACTGCAGAATTAATGTTGTGTGTTTCAGATCAAAGGTGCGCTGCAGTGAATCACAGACAGGAGGACGCAGCTGCAGATCACGCTGTATTATGCTTTCTAATGAATTGTGCAATGTATTCCAGCTTTTATGTAAAGCTCTTTAGAAATGTGACTAGGAATAAGAGTTGATGAAATGGTGTGCCTGTTTCCATAAATCTTGGTTTTTATAAACAAAATTCCATAAAGAAAAACATTAATTACAAAGCCGTTTTGAAATGAAACTCAACAGCTCGGAATGGCAATGGTGGAAGAATTATTTGTGTTGTTTTATATGATTTAAAAAAAAAAGGAACAAACTCAAACTTCATCAATACAAACGTCCATCAAATTGTAGCTAGTCCATTAACCTACTATTAACAAGCATCCTCTGTACCCTGGTTCAAAGAGAATTGGATTTTCTAAAGTTATTTGTAGTAGAAAATTACATAACAGCACATGGTGCGTTGATGCTTAAAAGCTGTACAATTTTACCACCCTTAAGCTACGTTCACACCAAACGTGATTTCAGCAACAGGGAGTCCAGTTTCAATGTTAAGTCAATGTACAGAAGTGATCAGAGACGCCGCGAAGGGCATGGTGGTCTGGCAGCTGCACATTCTGGTCATCGCAGCATAATGTTTTTACTGTTTAAATGTCAGGACTTTGGTTAAGAAGACGCATCTATTCCACCAATCAGGAGCTCAGCTTTGGCCTGTGACGTGCTGATGATCAGTGGGTGGAGGATAATCTGATTAATCTCCTTAACTTTAGGATATTTTCCAAAATACAGGAAGTGGATGTGAATTTGCTGGATGAATCACATTCAGTGTTAATGTAGCACTAAGAAAGGTGAACATTTTGGTGGGAAAATTTGAACATTTCCACAACTTCTACCATAAATGAACCAAAAAAAAAAGTCAGGTGTTGTTAGGTTGCTGCTTTGATGAAGGTTTTACCACAAAATGATGTACACTGCCATGTAAATGAACTGTTACAGTCAGAAATCTGGAACTAAATAATGTTGTATTATGTAGCCTTTAACATACAGAGGGGATGTAGGTCAGGTTTTCTGCTTAAGGACACATTGGCAAACAAGCTTTAGAATCCATGCCCTGAACAACCAAGAAACAGACGGAGCTACTCATGTAAACCTACAAAAAAAAAAATGTTCCCAAATAAATAGACACATTTTTAAAACTTAAATGAAAAGAGGCACTGAAGCAGTGCCTTGTGGAACACCAACATTAGATCAAGCATAATGATCTTCATTTAATACTTTAACAGTGATTTTTCAGGATATACATTTGTGAAAGAAATTGTTTTATTTTTTATCATTGCTTAAATGTGTTTTAAATGTTAACTCAAGCTATAGTTTATAGATTACCTTTTTACCTCTTAGCAACAGTTCAGTGTTTTATCACCTATTTTTATTTCCCAAACTAGGAGGAGAGGTTTTACGACATGCTGTCCTTAGCAGATACGGAAGGATTCTGTTCGAACTGAAAACATTCCTCCAAGGGTTGATTATGCGACACCCCTCATCAACTTTTCAAATCTGTTTCTGTTTGAATGTTTTAACCTCCTTGAATTTTCAATAAAAGGGAGAAGGAGAGGAGCAGTCCTTTGAGAAAAAGGATGGTGGCTTCTTTCCAGCATTCTTGTTTCTCCCTTATATATAAGAACATTTTGCCTCCTGGTGTGGTCTCTAACTGCGTTTTTTTTTTTTTATTGTTTAGGGGACTTTACCAGACATTCTTTGGTCTTTTGAGCCAGGATCACAACATATCGGCGTCCCTGGGAGCGGACCATGGAGATTGACGACTGTGCACGGCCCGTGAGAATGGATCTCTGGAAGAAAGCCCGTCGTAGTGGATTCTACGCAGGCCAATTGACTGATCCTATCCCTGGGTCCGAATTGATGTGATCTGTGAACCAGTTGGACCACAATAACAAGGCAGGTAAAAGTGCTTATGCAGGGGTCTCAGTTCCCAAAGTGGCCCAGAATTCTGATCAAATATACAGGTTCTGGTCCTGTAGCCAAAGTAAGAGCTCATATGTTGGGGTTCGAGTCCCTGAAGTGGTTTAAACTAGAATTTTGAAGGAAATACAGGATCGAGTCCCGTATTAAAAGGATCCCAAAAAGTAATAAGAGAAAAAAAAAAAGGAAACGTTTTTTGGTGTGAATGAGAGTGCATGTGTGAATAGAGTGAACTTGTTCAAAGCAGCGGGCAGCTGGAAACCTTGCGGTATTAAGACAAAGCTGTTGATTGCTTGAAGTAAAACAAGATTTCATCTAATTTGGATTCAGATGAAAAGAACCCAGAGTCTAAAAAGTTTTTCATTCCTGAGAAAACCCTACGACGTGTGACTGGATCTGTGAATGAATAGGTCTGATCTAGAACCATGTTGCAGGAGGAATGAAAACTCGGTCCAGAGAGGCATTCTCTGTTGGTTCTGATCACACTCTGTGACTAAAAGAAAGAAAGAAATAATGGGGAATTCAAATAGAAAACTAGAATTAACAGGAGATCAAAAATATATGGAAAGAGTCCGTCCAGGGTCAACAAAATTCTTGAGGAAATAGGATAAAAACTACAACTTTATGGGTAATCTTGGAGTACAGTCATGTACTGAATTAGTTAAACAGTTACAAATCTAAAGCAGAATAAAAAAGAAACAAAAAAAAAGTGAAGAATTATTTATTCATACATTCATTTTCCAATCCGCTTTATCCCTTGCGAAGGCAGGGGACACCCCTGGACTGGTCGCCAAGCTGTTGCAGGGGCCACAATCACACACCCATGCACACTCACATTCACACCTACGGACAATTTAGAGTAACCAATTAACCTGTGAAGCATGTTTTTGGACGGTGGGAGGAAGCCGGAGTCCCCGGAGAAAACCCACGCATGCACAGGGAGAACATGCAAACTCCACACAGAAAGGTCCCCCAGCCAGGACTTGAACCGGGAACCTTCTTGCTGTGAGGCAGGAGCGCTAACCACTGCGCCACCGTGCAGCCCCAGTGAAGAATTAACATGTGCCAAATTGTGGTTAATGAAGCAACAAAAAGAAAGAATGGCATTCAGAAAAGTAAAACCAGAGAAGCATGTTTGGTGGTAAATAGATAAGATGATGAGTCAATTGTGACCAAACCCAGACCCCTGCAGCAGCCTGCAGGTCATGCAGCACAGCTGCACCCTGATGAGGAACAAAGCTAAGAAGGGAGCGGAAACAGAATCCAGCTGATTTCTCCCCACCTCCTCATCAGGAGCCAACTGCTCCTCAAATGAAAAAATATGGGGGGGTAGACTTGAAGTGGGAGGATCATCAGCAATGGCAGAGACATATCCAATGATTGAAGTGCCCAATCCTAGAGCTAGAGAAGATGGCCAGAGACCTACACTTCTTGTGTTTAGGACCTGGACAGTAGAGGATGCTGGGAAGGCAGTGGAGAGTTTTTCCTTACCGATAAAATCCAGAGGATTTTCATGAGCAAATGATGGAAGTTAAGAGACCTTACCATCTGAATGGCATCAAATGTCAACAAGCATGGAGGACTCCTTTGAAAGCAGACTGGGCAAAATTAAAGGGAAATTGGAATCCTATGAATGATGACCACCCTCATAGACCTCTTCTACCCAACAGTCCTGAGTTGATCCAAAGGTTCACGCTTTTGGGACACAGAATAAGAGAAGCCTTTCAGGTAAGACCCAATTATGAAAACAAAGCAGAAAGATGGAGAGTTAATGCCTGACTTTAGAGTCAGACTTGAAGAAATGTTTAAAGCTAATAGTGGACTAAGAGAGGATGATATTGATGATGGTCCCTACAGACAGCAGCTGAAACAAGCCTTACTGCAAGCTATGAGACCAGAGATTACAGACTGGGTAAAGAAACATTACATCGATCTGCCAGCAGGAGCACTGCAACAGTTTATACATTTTGCTATTCATGCAGAAAAAGTAGTAGTGAATAAAGAGAAGTATATGACTCAAGGTGCAGATACATTTTGGCAGGATGAAAGCAGTGATGTTGTTTGAACGGAACATGAACAGAGATAGGACGCGGTAGTCGTGGACACGGCCAGGGGGGTGACCACGGAAGAGAACATTTTAGAGGAAGGTTTAGAGGATGTGGCATCAGAGGGTTTGAGCAAGATGATGATGGATGTTGGATATGTGGACAGAGAGATCATTGGGCGAGATACTGTCCTGGAAGGCAGTAATCAGATTGACTAGATTATAGAAAAAATGAAAAAGTTGAAAAGATAACAGGTGAAGCTGAGTCAGAAACTCAGCCAGTTAGTGATGAATTTTTAGATCTCACTGACGTCTGTCTCATGGAAAAAACAGAAATAACCCTTTACGTTTAGGGACAACCATTTGTTTTTCTTTGTGATTCAGGGGCTCGCAGAAGTGTGATAAGAAGTCGCTGCCACGATTTTCCCCACATCAAACAACATGACACAACTGAGAACTGCAGATGGTTAATTTGAAGCTAAATACATGAGCAAACCAGTTTTATTGAAAATCCTCATACTAAAGAAACCTAATACATTACTGTGGTTTTAGAACCAAACTGTCGACTGTCAGGACGAGATGTCATGACAAGGTTGAAATTAGGAAATTACCCCACTACAGATGGAGTAATACAGGCACAAAGTTGTTAGATACTGATATCTGTGTGCTAGAATGCTGAGGTGACCCACATGGTGACCCACATTATTATTGAACCTTAGATCTGCCCACCACAGATCTTGGACAGACTGCTAAAGTCCTAATGGGAAAAGCGAAAAACTATACTGTCACCCTACGCAGATTTTATGTCTCCAGCATGTCACATTAAGATACAAAAAGTCTCCTGGTCCTGACAAGAGATACAACAAAGCAGTGAGTAAACTAGGGCCCTAAAATGCACTATAAATCATTTTTGTTGGAAAGATTAAACCAGTTTCTGTATTGTGACAGTTACAACAGGAGCAAAATTAGAACAAAAATATCAATATCAGCACAGAAGGAAAACCCGTTTTGCCAAAATCGATGTATAAATAGGCAGCAATTATGAGTAATGGGCCTTTCCATGTCTCAATATTGGGGATGATAGGTCTAGGGATGGGAACCAATTTTATATTTTACATGGTTCTTGACCGGAGAAAGGTAGTTTGTCCTCTCTGGGTGGGGGGAGTGTTCCTTCCCCAGGTGGAGGAGTTTAAGTATCTTGGGGTCTTGTTCACGAGTGAGGGATGATCAGAGCGTGAGATCGACAGGTGGATTCGTGCGGCGTCCACTGTTATGCAGTCGCTGTACCGGTCTGTCAAGGTGAAGAGAGAGCTAAGCCAGAAAGCAAAGCTCTCAATTTACAGGTCGATCTTGGTTCCAATACTCACCTATGGTCACGAGCTCTGGGTGACGACCGAAAGAACGAGGTCGCGGATTCAAGTGGCCGAAATGAGCTTCCTGCGTAGGGTGGCTGGGCGCTACCTTAGAGAAAGGGGGAGACGCTCGGTCACCTGGGAGGAGCTCGGTGTAAAGTCGCTGCTCCTCCACAACAAGAGGAGCCAGTTGAGGTGGCTCAGGCATCTGGTTTGGATGCCTCCTGGACGCCTCCCTGGGGAGGTGATTCAGGCATGTCCCATTGGGTGGACGCCTTGGGCAAAACCCAGAAACACGCTGGAGAGACTACGTCTCTTGGGTGGCTTGGGAACGACCCGGGGTCCCCCATGAGAAGCTGAAGGAAGTGACCGGGGGGAGGGAAGTTGGGCATCTTTGCTTAGACTGCTGTCCTCGCTACCCAGTCCCGGATGAGCGGAAGAAGATGGATTTATTCTCTTTCAAAAAATGTTTTTGTAAACAATGTGTAACATCTATGTGCCACAATCCCCAAGGAAATGTTAAACGAGGGAAATTTGCTGATTCACCATTTCCTTTTCATACAATCCATAAGGATTTTATTGAACTGAATATAAGCAAAGGATTAAAATACTGTTTACCAATGTTTTTTTTCTAAATGGGTAGAACTTTTTCCTGGTGCAACACCAAATGCTATCACAGTGGCTAAAGCTTTTTGTAAAAGATTAATTCCAACTTTTGGTATACCACAAGTGATAAGAAGTGATAATGTACTCATTCTGTAAATGTGATAGGAACAATGGCTCAACACCTTTGTATAGATCTAATAGACACTGTAGTTACCTTCTACAAAGTGCAGAGTTAGTTGAGAGAACTAATAATACTATCAAATCAAAGTTAAAGAAATGCATGGAAGAAACAAACAGTAACTATTAAGATTATTACTATTATGAAAAAACATTTTTTTTCCAAATAATCAAAGTATGAAACCTAAAAATATTGTTTTGATTGATTAAAAAATTAGAATGTATTCCTGCTGGGTAAAATACATGAGTGTATCATTCTGTTTGTGTTTTTTAGTTCTAAAACATACAGGTAAAAAATAATCCAAGAGCATCTATTATAAACACTGCCTCAGCCAAACACACACTGAGTTTCTGACATTTACTTCAGCCCACTCACAATGACCTCAGCACACTGACTTACAATCAGTAACAAACCCGCTGTTTGACCTTTCTTTCGTCTTCATGAGGCCCCGATTGATGTTTCCACCATATTTAGTTCAATGACTCGCACCCAGGTTCCTCTGGGAGCACATTCTTCATGTCAACCTCTGCATTTTTGCTGTGAGAGTTACATAATAAAGCTGGAATTGACAGTTTAGCACAAAAGATAACGCATCAGACAGCTGACCTTCAGAATTCTGGGAGTAGGAACCGACTTCAGAAAAGAGACCAATGCAAGTTTGGAGATCTGAGGCATGGGTTAGTGTGAGAAATGTTCAGTTTTGAAGGATTCTAATATTAGATTAAGCTTTTGGACTGAGAAAAATAAAGATAACTAGTTGATTTTTTTAAAATCTGTGTAGATTTCCAACTTGATTTATTGATTGATAAGGCCTTAAGATTTTTGAATCTTCTGAAAAGTAACTTTAATTTTGAGCTAACTGAGGGTTGTAGGTCTTAAAATCCAGAGAACCCAGAATAAAGCCATGCAGAACTTCAATGATGTTTGCTTAAACTATTTGTTTACAGGAAGCCAAGATAGGAAGTAAAACATTCTGGTGTTCTATGAGATTAGTTTGTCTGAGTTGCAGCTAAGATAGCTCAAGACAACCTAGGGTAAATAACTTGTGATTTACTCATTCCATTCACTTTAAAGTTCTACTCTGATCATCCCCAGTGGTCTTTCAATTATGATTATGCTGTTTTTATGATGTCATTTTCTAGAACATAGTTTCTGCACAGCGGCAGCAGTTCATTAGAAATTTGCCTCTGAGTTGTGAGTGGGACTGGTGGCATGAAGTAAGCCTGCCCCCACCCCCCACTCTCACCTATCTGATTACACTCTTTCCCACTACCGGTACAACAGCAATGGCGAGCAATGTTGGAGCTATCAAGCCGTACAGTTTTAAGCCAGATTACAGCTCAGATGAAGAAAATAAAGCCGTACATGGATGTAGTTGTCTACAAGTGGATGCATCAGAATGGAACGGAGCAGAGGTTCTGGCTATCCGATTGTAGCACTTACATCACTGCTACAGGTTTTTCCGAAAGCATTTTTTTCCATTTGCTTTAAGCTTAATTTTCTCTTAATTTTCCAACCCAGTTACTCTGAAAAGGTCACCCCACCCCCACCCACCCACACACACACAAGCGCACACACTTAGGGACAATTTAGAATCACCAATTAACCTGTGAAGCATGTTTTTAGACTGTGGGAGGAAACTGGAGTGCCCCAAAAATCCCGCGCTTGCATGGGGAAAACATGTAAACTTCACACAAAAAGCTCCCAGGCGGGATTTGAACCTGTGCCATCTCGCTGTGATGTGAGAGCTCTAACCTCTACATGACCGTACAGCCTATGACATAACATGCCACTTTAAGGCATATTTAAAATTCCATCTCAGTACTTCTAAAAGAAATGACTTGTGAGGTTAGAGTCTACAATGACTAAATTGTTGGCAGGGAGGTATGGAAATGAGTCCTTTGAATGTATAACTTTGTGCTGACAAGAATCCGAAAGCAAATGTGCAAACATGTTGGAGTCATAAAAACAAAGATACACAACTCTACATGTATTTGGAGGTTTCAAAAAACATGCTTGTCAAACTTTGTGCAATACAAAAAGATGTGTGACACGAACCATGGCGTGATGCGAACACGTTTGGTGCTTGATTTTTGTCCTACCTGGTGCTGCTTGCATTTCTGTAAGGCCTCCGGTTGTGATGAGAGCCTCCAATATCCGGAAGTGAAGCTCTGGATTCACATCTGTCCTGTGGGGGAGCAGAGAAAAAAAAAAGTCTTATATTGGGTTTCGATGGGCTGCTTTGATGATGATGCACTGCGCCTGACTAAACTCCGGTGATTGTGTTTGTGAACAGAGACTGCAAGAATGTTCAACAGTTATGTGATTTTAACTAAGGATCTCCATGAAGTGGAAACACATCAAGAAGGTTTTGCAGCTTCAAATTGTGTTTATTTTGTTCTGGTTCGATGGGGTTTTGTAAGATCTGAGGGCAGGGCATCCGGTGTGCTGCCATAAAGCCCAAACAACAGCAGATGTGTGGTGGGTCGAATGCGCTGTGACTACAGAACCGTCAACATTTCCACATGGAATAAGCCAACAATTCATCTGGTGGCCAAAGAAACACAATACACATTTTTGAGTTACTGCGTATCAGGCACACACATCACCACGAGGAATTCCTCTGTGCATGCTCGAAAAAAGTAGCATGAACCAGAGGGAAACACTGGCTTGTGCTGCTGGTGCAGAAATGTTTCCATCATAGAGCTGAGTTATCCTTCACAACTTTTTAGATTGTTACACATAAAGAAAAACAATGAAGGGCTACAGGCTGTGAAGGCCCTGGTTCAAATGCCGACTGGGAAATTCCGTGCAGGGTTTGCATGTTCTCCTTGTACAAAAATGAGTTTTTATCTGCGCGCTCCAGTTTCCTCCCATCATCCAAAAACATTCAATATAGGTTATTCTTAAGTCACAACTTCCCTTACGGGTGGATATGGGCTGTTTGCACGTGGAAAATAAACAAACCTGTTTGGTGCAACAGGTGGCCTGAAATTTTAAGATTGTAGATCGCTTAGTGAGCCACAAAGTGACAATGTTCATGCACATTTTTCTACGGGCATGCTGCAGGCGACAGGTTGTAGATAACACTTATACAACAGGTAAGAGTGAAGTAGGTGAGATTGTTTTATTTTTTCAACCCCTACAAATCCCGCAGACTGCGCAAGGGGCCAATTGGCGCTGATCAAGTGATAAGTGCACGCCCGTAGCATGCTCCGTGGCTGCAGCCTGACGGTTAGAATTTAGGAAATTAGACCATCCGAGCGTAGTTTGTGTAGGCATTTTGCGGGCACCACCATATCACTTGTACACTGCGTGCATGCAACTTTTTTGCGCAGTCAGTAACAAACCAGTGCATGCACCCTACTAATACCTAGAGTGTGCAATACAACAGAATAATCCTTACGTCACTAATGCATGCAACTTACATTATTCCTAAAAATACTTCCACCATACATTTAACACACACACAACCATTTTACACTCAATTTTCACGACGTTTGTTAAGATGGCCACATGAGCCTCAAGGGAACTGCAAGACACACCTGTGCTCCCCTTAAGATATGACCGCTCCTCTCTACGACCCTCCACGGGCCCGGCCAATCCAAAAACTCACAACACCTGTATGAATCAACCCCCATTTGAGTTCATGTGACATAAACATTAGTTGGTTACCCCAAAATTGTCCCTTGGTATGAATGTGAGTGTGTTTGGTTGTGTGACCCTGTTACAGACTGGCAAACCCTTCCGGCGTACACTCTTTCGCACAACAGTAATCCCAAAAAAGATTAAGGGAGTGTTTAAGAATGGATCGATTGATAGATGGAATAAAATATTTTAACAGTTGCATGAAAAAGTTCTAAACATTTTGTCATTTTTGCCAAGATTTTGTCACTAGCTCACAATTATGATAATTGTCTCTATAATGGTTTGGTTAGTTTATGTTTTTAATCATTTTTTATTTTTCCTTACTTTATATAATTAATGCAACTAAAGCAATACAACAGTTTGCTACAATGTCCTGACAATGTAACTGATGTTAACAAAAGGTGATGAAAAAATGTAATGTATTTTGTTAGGACCACATTTAAGGGTGATGACCGTTTGCTTGGGATTTGAGCCCCTGACTGGCCAGCAGGTAGGCAGGCAGGCTGCTCAGTCCCATGAGCTACAGTCAGCCCCAACGCAATTAGGAGAACTGAAGAATTGACGAAGCTATGACAGGTTCAAGTGCTTGGGAGTGAGCTCATAAAACATGAAACCCCCTTGTACCTGAGAGGAGTTTGCTTGAAAACAACATCAGCAAATGCTTGTGCCAGTAGCCGGGGGCTGGCCTGACCCTGCCGGGCGACCCGGTCCCAGTGCCTGCTGAGATAGACCAGCAGCTGGTGGTTGGCTTGGGGCATGTTTGGAGACTCCAGGATACCTTTCAGCATCTCCCCACAATCCTCCACTGTCAGATTCTCTGGAAGGAGACAGAAAAAAACAAAAACAAAAACAGAAGCATAATTTTAAACAAGCAAAGAGAAAAAAAAACAACATGGAGAGGTGGCCCTGGCCTCCAGGAACACCTATTCATCCCAAAAAACTGCTTAAGTCAGGACTCGACATTACTATAACAGCAGGATTAGCTTATAAAGTCATGTAATGCTTCAAAAAAAAACCACGGATGGGCGTTTTTATCATCGTGTTTATGATGATATAGCACTTTTTCAGCACCCTTGAGGCTTTTCAGAAGTTGTCCAAACCTATTTTCCATGCTTATTTTTATTGGAAAAAAAAGTAATGCAAAGTGATATATCAGGTGCTGTCCATAAACGCTCCCTGCCATACCTCCTGCATCCAGAACACGTGACAAGCCGCAGCTGTGTATCCCAATAATGTGAGGATTTGTGTGCTTCAGTTGTACAGTACAAGCATAGCTGGGAGGTCACATTTTAATTAAAAATGGTTTGCCTCGTTGAAGGTTATGTGCCATTAGAAAATGTACATTTCTTTTCATTTATTGTCTCTATCTGACAAATGTCTGCAAAAAAAATCATAATTGACCTCAAAACTAGTTTTCCAATCTTCCTTAAAAAGCAGCTCTAACCCTGTGAACCCATGACATCAATGTATCGACAGATATAAGGTTTTTTTTGAGGAGCGGGGGGGAATTAAGTTGCTTTTTAAACCCTTTGATGAATCCACAAAAGAAATATTCCAATATCCCTTATTTTGTAAAATATAGATCATAATAGTTTTGATAAGCTGGGGTGATTTGGTTCACAACAATGTTTAAGATGCAAACATGTTGACATGAGTGTTCAGGATAAAAGCATCATCTTTACCCACTGTCTCAAATTTGATCCATACATTTTAACATGGTGTAACAGTAATTTAGAGAAATAATAATCAACAAATTTTGTGTTATTTCCATACAGCATATAGTCATTTAAAAAATGAAAAACAATAGATGAGTTATTCTCCCCATAAGGTTCTGAAAATTAGCTAAACTTTTTCCCGCCAAGTGTTTTTGAGATTAAACGAAGCAGCTAGTTATAATTTACCAGGAAATATCCTTCCACTGTCCCTAGTGGAATGATGATGAACTACAGGGCAGAAAACATGGACCAAGTTAAATACAACAGGTTATTAAGGTAGTCGATGAGCTCCTTGGTTGGAAGGCTCAACGAGGTTCGGCCTGAGTACCTCAAGTCTCTAGCTGCTGTGGAAATGTCTTGGCTGACACATCTTTGCAGCACTGCATGGCAGATGGGAACTGTACCACTGGACTGGCAGACATGGGTGGTCGTTCGCCTTTTCAAGAAGAGGGATCAGAGGGTGTTTTCCAACCACCAGGGAATCACAAAGTATGTGCCAGGGTACTGGAGAGGAGAGTCAGGCCGATAGTCAAACCTCAGATCCAGGAACAACAATGAGGTTTCTGTCCTGGTTGTGGGACTGTGGACCAGCTCTACACCCTCTTTATTAGGGTGCTAAAGGGTTTGTAGGAGTTCGCTTATCCAGTCCATATGTGTTTTGTGGATTTGGAGAAAGCTTCCACCACATCTCCTGTTGTGTCCTGTGGAGGGTGCTCTAGGAGTATGGGGTCCTGGGAACCTTATTGAGGGCTGTCCAGTCTCTGTATGACCAGAGCAGGAACTTGGGCTGCTTAGCCGGCAGTAAATCAGACCTGTTCCTGGTGTATTCTGGTCTCAGGCAGGCTGCCCTTTCTCAACAGTTCTGTTCATAGTCTTTATGGACAGAATTTCTAGGTGCAGCCAGGGGCAGGAGGGGGTCTGGTTTGGAAACCACAAGATTTCCTCTCTGCTCTTTACAGATGATTTTGGCCTGTTGGCTTCATTGAGCCAGGACCTTCAGCGTGCATTGGAGCAGTTCCAGCTGAGTGTGAATCGGCTGGGATGACGGTCAATACCGCTAAGTCTGAGGCCATGGTTCTCGACCGGAGACAAGTAGTTTGCCCTCTCTGGGTGGGTGGAGTGCTCCTGCCCTGAATGGAGGAGTTTGAATATTTTGGGGAAGTTTGGAGTATGAGATCGACAGGTGGATTGGAGCTGTGTCCATTGTTATGCGATTGCCGGTTGTGGTCCATTGTGGTGAAGAGAGAGCTGAGCCAGAAATTAAAGCTCTCAATTTACCGGTCGATCTTCATTTCTGTACTTACCTATGGTATTGCAAAGAACCAAAAGAACAAAGTGGCGGCCAAAATGAGCTTCCTGTAGGATGGCTGGGTGCTCTCTTAGATATAGGATGAGAAGCTCACATGGAAAGAGCTCGGAGTAGAGAGAACAGATAACACAGAGGGAGGCTGAAAGGTGGTTTTCCCTAATCAAGCCTCTCAGCGTTCTTTCTGACAGGTGCTCCTGCATGCACGCGGTCACCCAAACTTGGGCCGCCGCCGTCACATACGCGGCTACCTCTCCCTGAGGCGGCTTCCGCGGACAACATGGGCACATCAGTGACAGGCAAACAAACCACATCCATCTCCACCAAGCCATTCACCAGCAGGTCCCTAAGATCTAGTTTTATCATGGGTTTAGGAAAACTGATATGGAATTGATTTGCAATTTGTGCCACATCGCATTTGTGGCATGTTTCTAATTGCTGTATGATTGGATAGCAATAAAACTCTCCAAAATAAAGCCGATGCCATGATTTACCTCTTTACAGAAGCAGAGACACAGGAGAGAAGGACACATCACCACAGGCATGTGCAGCTGTCAAAAACAACGGACACCAGACATCCATGTAGCACCAAACCCTAGGAAAATGGGGTATGAACGGGCTCAACAGTTTCTTCTTCTATTATTATCTTGTTGCTTTTACTTTATCAATATTACAATAAGTAAAAAGAGAAGGTAAGTGTTAACCAGCCTTAGCAGAATGAAAGTCTTCGTATGAGGGCATGTTTGCACCTTCTGAACAGCTGAGTAGATGCTTTGGATACACACGCACGCATAAACAACTTCCAACATTAAAAACCATCTCAGCTCCTTACTTCTACACAACGGACATGGAGGATATGTGCCCGCTGCGTTCCCTGACCTACACCTCTATCATCAATATCCATCCGAGTTTGTTTCCGACTGCTTACCAACTTTGAGGAGTCGTAAAGCCTTGGCAAGACATTGTAATTTGAATTCCAACCAAGTACAGCCACAAGCTGCTTGTCAGCTCGCCTGGCAGTTGCTATGGAGAAGAATCACAGGGCCTTCATACTTGGATGATTGCAGAACGCATCAGTGGGAGATGAAGCAGCAGGTAACGCCTATATCTTTTTTTTTTTTGCATTAGTTTAGACAATGCTTCTTGTTTGAGGAAGACCAGACATATTGATGAGTGCTCTCATACCAGACCCTCTGCCAAGGCAAACAAGCTGTAAACAAGAAAACATCTGTGGCTGAGCACCGTGTGAGCTGGCTTAGTGATAGGGAGGCTCAATAGGAGAGCAGAGATCTGACACCAAACAGCAGAATAATTGTTCTTCAAAGAACCATGACAGCAAACCCATTCATCTCTGTCAGTGTCTCTGTTCTAGTTTTTTTTTATTTTTTTGTGCCAGGAATATTTCTACATGTTCTTGTTTTATTGTTGTAAAAAACATCTTGAGTTCAAACCCAAAATCGTTTGGTACAATTTGTATTTCTTGTACTTCAATAGTTCAAAATTTTGACCATTAAGCATGAAAACAAACTCCCAGCAATTGCCATAAATGTCTGAATCATAAAACATGAAGACAATGTCTTTTTTTTAGACCATTGGTTTATTTTGACCACAATTTTGAATCAGCATGCTTTTCTTGTTGTTTCGATAATTCATTCTTTTCCCAAGATGAATATTTTGGATAATTAAAAAAAATAATATTTTAACAAAATAAAATTTCAGAATAAAGGTCAAATATTGATATGATTAGGGATTGAGAATAAAATAAAAGTGTGAAAATGCTTATGAATATGCATTAGGGTTGTAACTATTCATTTTAACAACGATTTGATACTTGTGGTTGCCTAGTCGATACACTTTTGATATTGGTTCATTTTGAACAATCTGATTTGATCTGATTCACTGACCTAAAATCAATCCAGGACATCTTTAGCCAAAATAAAACTTCCTTCAGAATCAAATTATAAATAAAATATAAAAAGTTGGTTTTTTTCTGCAGACTAGTACCAGTCCATGGCTCTGGGGTTGGGGAACACTGTTTTAGAGCATCAAAACAGGAACTTTCTAGAATTTTTTTGTAGTGTCTGACCTATCTAAGGACTCACCATATTTTAATCATTTTTTAAAAAGGTTTAGAGATGGATGAAGGTGTGTATATAATTGATTTTCCTAATGAACATCTTTGCTGGCAAGTTTAGTATGCAACTTAATAGCATAGGCATAAATATCATAATCCTATTGCCCCAAAATATTAGTGTTCCAAAATATAAAAGTTTGCAATAAACTCAGTCAAAGTGACAAGTAAAAAGTAGCATTATTTCTACAATGTCGACTTGTGTCACCCATTTTATTGGACGATAATTGTTCAAAGGTAGAAAGAGGGTCAAAGGTTACACAATGGCTTCATTTGTGGTGGAAATCCGTCCACCTTTGCATCAATCCATTTTTAGAACAGCAATTTGGGTGATGCATTGGTCTGCATGTAGGCATGTACTCTGTATCTAGGTGTTGTAATGGTGATGAATATTGACTAGCCATCGGTGCATTGGTCTGTCTGCACGGGAACTCGAGGGTTCCGATCAATCTTAATAACACAGAGTGCCCACAAGGACGTTAAAGAACTGACAGGACAACAGAGTGTGTTTGTCAGCCGACTGATACTAAACAACCTCCATATATTTCTTGATTTATTAATAATGAGACCTAACCTTAAAGATATTTTTATTAGAAAAAAAAACTACGGGGAATAACATGACTACAAACTGCTTTTTTTTGGAGTTTTTTCCTCAATCTTGTCAATGGTTGGTGGAGTCAGAGAACATTTTGTAGGAAAAAGTTGGAAAAATAAGGGATTGTTGAGATTAGTGATGTCTAATTTGACAAAATGTTTCTCCACATTGACCAGTTTTTTTTCTGTACTGTGTCAACAAGCAATTCAGTTTTTTGAGGGATATCATGTCTAATCATGGAGTTGCGACTGCCCCCACCCCCTGCCCTCATCACCCGTTAATCCTGGGTGTCCAGCCTCCCATGAGGCCAGATGCGTCGACCAAGTTTCCACTCTGGCCTTGACCTTTATTGACTAGTGGGTCAGCCGCGATCCATAAAAACCCAGTAGGATGACAGTCTGTTTGTGGATGACCGTTGTTGGTCAGACAGAGGAGAACTTAATTGCCCCCCCAAACACACCACCACCATCGGTCTGTAGACTGTCCAATCATCAACAGTAAATATTCAAATTTCTCCTCACTTTTAGTAGAGCTATGGTAACTGGGTAGGTTCCCCTTCAGGGGAACTATAAAGTTCTGTTCTGTTTGCATCGTGTTAACACAAGAGTGTTGAAGCCCGAACTGCACACGTGCACGCGTATACATAGCTTTTTCATTCAAAGTGGTTTTAGACAAGACTACCATCCGACTGCTTATTTAACAATAATTGAAGCTGAATAACAAAAAGCAAAATTTTAACTTCTCTATTCAGTGAGATATCCCAGAAGAAAAATGGTTGATGCAAGCTTTTATGTTTGTCACAAGCAAAAATAAAGATAGGATTCAGCTTCAGCCAAGAAAGTGTTATTTTGTCTGAGAAGGTGAACACCATGTTGATCGTAATATAAAAACATAGTTTTGGTTAAATTTGCTTTAGTAACAAGTCCAAATAACAATTTTTTTTAAAAATCCCAGAAATTGGCTGTTTTATTGATGCACTGAGAGATGGATTAAGGCTCAAGATCTTTTGGCCAACACATTCCCAATGCTTAATAGTAAAAGGTTGGTTTGAATAACAGAAAAACATTTTCCTCCTTGTTGTCTTTAGTTTGCCCTAAAACTATATGCTAAGTCAAACCGGAGTTTATCTTGAATCCCTTTTTAAAGGGTCTTGGTGTACTTGGAGGTTCAGACTGTAGTTCAAGTCAATGTTGTTTTAAGAGTCTTAGCAATCTCTTAGGAAGGGTTTTAATCAAACAAAATCTGTCAGGGGGTCACAGCTCTATCTCTTAGTTTTAATGATTGAGGTTATTGAGCTACACCATCTGTACTATCCTCTTCTCTATGTCTATGAGTCCAGATGGGCAGAACTCAGTCAGACACAAGGCTTCGCTCTCACAGACAATAGCCTATGAGACTATCAAGGTTAACTAATGTAGGGAATTTCTGAAGAGCAATTGCTAATGGGAAAAGAAACCAACCAAGGGGAATTTACTGGATAAAGTAGGAAAATTAAAGTTGTCCAATTGCAAAAACAAATGTTCAATCTGTCTTCATCAATTTACCTTTTGAAGGGACTGGATCAAGAAAGTCAAATTTAGTTTCTGTGGCAACCCAAATAATGTTTTTTTCCACAAAAAAAAGTAATTATGGATAGATCTATAAGCTAGTGTAAAGAAAAACTGTAGTTTGCAGTAAAGGAACATTCAAATCCAAAAAGACTTCTTCCCATTATTGTTTTGTCATGTTTTATGCACTGACTCTAAGGCCTGTAGGCTTAAGTAAATTTGCAAGTTTTGTAGCAACCAGTGTTTACACTTTCCACGCTTCCATTCCAAAAACAACGACAAAAAATAAAATCTGATTTGGTTAGATTAAGGTTTGTAAAAGTATTCACACAATGAGATGTAATGTTAATAAAATTATGTAAAATGGAGCTATACCCAATGAGTCATATATCACTAGAAATAGCTAGCTTGTTGCATACGCAAAGTTTGACACCATTTTTAAATGGGATAAGTGCCGGTTCACTGCACTGCTGTGCTACAGTTGTACAAACAGAGGTGGAAAAACAAGGGTATGACTTTTCACAAGTAAATTATTACTGTCAGCGAAGAACAGAGAACTTCTAGAAGATCTCAGTGACTTTACTCAGAACAGTGAACGTTTAGGCTGATCTTGTAGATTATTCAATGTCATGGTAGCTTTAAACTTCACATTGTTTCCATGTTTTCTGGCAGGACCATCTATGAATTTTGTTTTATGGAGGATGACCATGGTGGTATTTGTATGTATGTTCGACCTCAGATCAGACCAGCCAATTTGCTGGTAAGCGTTGTACTAAGTGGAGGAAAAGACACTAACCAGGATTTCCTCGGTGGTGGAGAACAAAGAGAGAGGAGCCCAGCCCAATCCTCATCCGGCGGGCAGGCAGGGACATGTGGCATTCAGAAAACTGCCTGCTCAGTTTTGCGCGGGTGCCTGAGTCCTTCTGATTGAGGCTGGGTGAGATCCACTTGAAGAACGGAACCCCCCAGCCCAGCATTGCCACATCTTCTGGGCGCATTTGCCCCTTGGTGGTGCTGCTGCATGCTTTAAAGCGAACTCCGCCTAGGTCTAGCTGCTCCTGGGCCTTGGATGAACTGCTCACTGTGCCCTGTCTCACATCCTCGGGACCCCCCATACTGGCTCGACTGTCTACCGGGCTGCCCTGTTCTCAGTCTGCTTCGACAACGTTGCGCGGCTCCTGGCGGGGACTGGCCCGTAGTCTGTACAATGGTTGCAAACAGTCTGCGGCAATGTCGACTACCCACCGACCGGTTTATAAACACAGACCAAGGAGTCTCACAGTTTGTTGATTTGAATAAGATCACAACCATGCAACAGATGCATTTCGTTTCCTATATATTGACGTAGATCCAAAGGTGCTTGATTCAAAACACATCTCTTAAGCATTTGGTGTAAATTGACACTTCTCCATAGACACAACTACCTACTGCTACAACACCTTCATGACATTTTTTGTGTGAATTCGGCATAAATCAGTGCCATATTTCCAACGTCTTATATTAGGACATATGCCTCTCACTCCTAGTTTTGAGAGTTGGCCAAAAATAAATGTCACTCTAAACAGACACACAATGAAACTGAAGCTGCATAAAGCAGGATCAGCTTTAAATTTGAATAAGATTTGGCTTCTCATAACTGTACATTTTCCCACATTTGCTCTGGGATTTGTACAAAAAAAGAGCATTTGCTTTCAGAGGGTTCAAAAGGTTTCTGCAAAAATCCCTAAGAACATCCAAATATTTTATTGCCATTTCCAATAGTTTAAGGGGATTTCCCATCATGTTCGACTTGCTGGAAAATGTGATGCTGATCAGATGGATACAGATGAGAAAATTACTCGTCTCCCAGAGAGCAGAACAGCCAGAGGAGAGGGATCAAAAACGAGGGGATTTGACGTGTTACAACATCAACCAATGTCAAGGGAAAAGACAGATTAGACAGAAAGCAAGCATCTTTATTTAAAGAGCAGTGTTTTGGGGTTTCTAATGTCACCAATATGATATGATGAAACTAAAAGTCCTTTGAAGTCCAACATATGTTTTAGTTAGACAAAATATCAGTGATAAAACAGTAAATATGAGAAAATAGATTGTTTTTTATTTTTTTAGGAAAGCAGCTGTACTTTTAACTATTATGCCAACAATCTCATCCTTAAAGTGACAATAGTTTTATAATGCAAAAAAGTTGGCTGGTCAGGTAAAAGTTCTGGCTCAATCCACCCGTTTCTGTTCCAGAAAGTACCACATTTTCCAGATGACCAAAGTGCACACGCTTCAGTTTAATGACCCCACTCATTGTAAGGTAAGCATAGAGCAAGGTGCACTGTGCGAGTTGAAGTTATCTGGTCCATTTTTGAGTCTTTCTCAAGGTTTTAGATGTTGTTTTTGTTGGTGGTCAAGATACTGAGTTCTTAGTGGTGCAATACTGTTGTCACAAATGAGGACTTTGCATAAAGAAGTAAGATTGCAGCACCATTCGCTGGCTTGGGTTACATGTCATAGACTGTAGGCAGTGCTCACTATTGATCTGACCCACGGTGATGTGTCTTTTACCCATTTATATCTGTGAGTTTGGATTCTTAAACCTTGGTTGAATGTTAATGATGTGAGGCAATTTTGCTTTATTCATATCAAACGCAATTTGCACGCCAGGGGTGTCTAGTTTCACTGTTAAGTCAATGTACAGACGTGATTAGAGGTCCTATGGCACGATTTCAGGGTCAGGCATGGCAGTCTGGCGGCAAAATATTTCAGGCATGTCGACACATTTTGGGCATAATGGTGCATCCAGTTTTTAAACAATTGAACATTGGCGAAGAATTTGCATTGCGCCAACTTATCACGGACTCAGTTTTGGCCTGAGGCGTGTTGGTGACATGATCAGTGGATGTAGTCCAAAACGAATATGGAGGAGAATCTGATTGTTTCTATTTTATACTACTCTATAGGACACTAATAAAAAGATCGTCTACGTTTAGTCTTATTTTTTTTATTTTTCCCTCCTCGGACTGATACAGGACAGCAAGTCTTCAAACTGGAGAGATGGAAGTACCATTGAAATCGGTCGTCATTCAGACACAGCTCTATCAATAGATTGTGAACCTTACTGTATTAGGAGAGTCTCTGAATGATCTCATAAACCCAGACATGGAGACTTGATTACTGATCCTTTTGTAGAACTATGTAATAAAGAAACCTGATCTGTCAAAGTCATTTGTATCTTCCACATATTGTAAATGAGACATGCAGTCATGTAGCGATGTGGCAAAAAACTTTTGAAGGTAGCTCTTTCAGCATGCAACGGGAGCATCATAAACACATTTTTGGACAAGTGTCCAGAAGAATTTGACAAGCGTCAAAAAATAGAAAACAGAAGTGAATTTGAGGTCCAAATCACATTCGGTCTGAATACAGTAATAAAGTACTGATGGGATGAAGAACATTGCCATTGAAGACAGTGGCACATAATGCAGTACCCGCCATTATTATATGCTTTATTTATGCGGCCCTGCAACAAACTGGCAACCTGTCCAGGGTCCAGCACCCTGCCTTCACACAGCAGTAGCATGGATAAAAATCTTCTAATGTAGCTGACGTATCAATTTCTGCTAAAACTCACCAAAGCCTCCCAGTAATGTAAAAGGCTAAATTCCAGTTAGTGGTTATTGTTGCTAAGCATGACACAATCAGATACTAGGTTTCAGAGCTGTGGTTATATTTCACAGAGCACAGGACTTTCTAAAAAAAATTATTGCAGAATGTCCTTTGTTTAGACCTTCAAACCAGCTAGAGTATAGTTGACAGATAACAGAGGCAAAAGAAAGGAAAGTTGTATCTTTTTGGGAGATATTCTGCTGCAGTTGCACAACATATCTGCAGTGTGCAATGTCATGGCTTTAAGTGTCATCCTGTAATATTCTCTGATTTCACAAAAAGAACTATTCATGACCCCATCCCCCAAAAAATGAATAAATGAGTAAAATGAAGAGTTCAATATTAATGGGATTATCCTCAGACAATCAGCAGAAAACAGCGCCGCATCCCCTCAGAGACTTGAAATGTTTTCATGAATAATCCACATTATAAAAAGCGGCTGTTACTTAACAGGATGAAGACCAAAAGAGCTGGAAAGTGTCTTCCATAATTCAGATGGTTTGTCGGGAAGTTGAGACAAGTAATATTTTGGGAGTAGGTTAAAAGGAAGTTTGTGCGAGATCAACAAAGTAGGTTTGAATTTCCTATGAAATACAGTCAAGAGAACGAATTCCTGAAAGCCTCTGAGATTTGACAAAGACGAGAGGTTACAGGTCTGTCGCCTTTTCATCGAGATGCGGCAGAGTAGTGTCAGATGTGATGAGTCTCCTCACTTATTTACAGTAAGAGCCAGAGTTGGGATTGAAACACGCAGTTTAACCCCGCCACATGCGGGCAGGCAGCCCAACAGCTGGAGGCACAAAAGTCCCTCCCCAGGCAGCCATGAGAAATACAGCTTACAGCTATGGAAGGACCTCACAGCTTGGTTGTTATGTGGGTCACGTTCAAATTGTAAGATTAACTTTGAATAAAAGTTGACCTAAAGTTGTAACAGGTGTTAGAGTTGACTCAAACTTGGCCCTATAGATCTTAAAACTTCACGCTGACTTACAAACAATGACTTGTTGAGAGGTTTTTTGCCAAGAACTTCTGTCTTAACCTTTTAAAGACCCACTCCATTTAAAATTGTGTTTTTGGTGTCTTTAACATATTCTTTTAGCATTTGTCTCTTTATAGAGGAAATATAAATAGAAAATTATGATCAAAACTTTGTTTGAATAATTTTTTTATTCAATTAGGAGAAGACGAAATCATTGCCATTTGAAAAATCTTGTAGTTGTTATGTAAACTCTACAGCCGGCTGGCCACGTGCTCCCTGCTCCACTCCATTCTGATGGATCCACTTATAGAAAACTACATCCATGTACGTATCCATTTTTCTTGTCTGAGCTGGCATCTGGCTCAAAACTTTACAGTTGGAAAGCTCCAATATTGCTGGTTTTTTGTTGACCTGCTAATGTCAGTGTTAACAATTGGGCCGTTGTGCAACCCTTTACATTCATAAAGTGTTTGATAACAGTTAGGAGTGTAACGACTAAGCGACTTAACAATTCATGGATTTATATTTCTACGATCCAACCAAATCAATGTGTCTGAGACATATATTAGTATATAATTGTTTCAAAATACATGAAAAATCAATCTTGTTAATATTGGAAATTAATATTTGGATTGAGGTATGGTAGGTTTACTTTACTATAATGTAAAAGGCCTGTGACCATACAGTGTGGTAGAATGTTCTAATGATTTTCTATTTGTATTATTTTGATGTGGAAAAACAACAGTGGGCTGAACTTTATGAAACTAAAATGTGAATAGATTTGTCTTTTTTTTCTTGTTTATTTGTTTGTTTGTACACAAATTTAATTTACATTTGATTATCTTGCAAGAAATACAAGGAATCTGGAAAACTTCACCTGCACTGTTAAGTACCAGGTATTTATCAGAGTCACACTGATTAAATTGTTTGGCTAAATATGTTCTGAATAAAATTTAGGTCGAACTGAATCAGATTGTTTAAAATAACCAAATATTGTCTATGAATTGTATTGGCAACCACACATTGCTGAAAAGCCTCTTTTCTCCGTGTCAGAATCAGTTGATTCACATTGATCATGTAAAAGGTCGAAGATTCCCAGTATATGTCAAAGAGCATGCGTTATTTTGGAGTGGCCGGCGACAGCTCCAGTTGCGTTCGTCATCTTGAGCAATTTTTTAGCAACAGTACATCTCAGTTTCTCAATAAAACACTCATTTAGCAGATATGCTGAAAGTCTGATGTGTGTTTTAGTACCTTGAGATGTGTAGACCAGTTCATTATAGACGATAGGAGGAATAATGGGGGTGGGCAAGTCTTGCAAGAAACCTCTCAGGGCATCGCTCAGAGAAACCACATCGTACTTGTCCAAATCTGCTGAGATGGGGTCTGAGAGGAAACAACAAAGATAAGAAGAGGATGTTATCGTCATCACCTCCAAACTGAAAACGTGTACATTACAGAACCTCCAACAAAAGACAAGATCTGACAGTAAAGCTGAAACAAATATTGGCCACACTGACTGTTGTTGTGCAGCTGGTTGACTTGTTTTTACTTGAGCCACAAACACTTCATTTTTCTAGAAATATATCACACAGTAGGAGAAATTGTACACAAATATTGAACTTGAGGGACGACAGTCTGAAGGAAAAAAAAATTGTTTTGTGGCTCAAACTATCAGTCAGAGTAAGCTGGGCTCAGTGATGATCTTACTGACCAGGATCTCACGGTCAGCTGTTTCTGGGAACTGAGGAGCTTTAACTCAGATGCTGATAAAAAAAGAAAAAAAAAGATGCCCCGAAGTTGAGTCCAGAATGAGAACTTCCAACTCTCTGTGGCTCCAGACAAAACAACAGATAGCTCAGCCTCAGGGTGCCTGAGCGAGTGCGCACGCAGATTAGGAAAAGACAAACTGCGTGGCGTCAAGTAGAACGTTTGTGGTGTCCTCCATCTTCTACCTTATCCTCCCTTTGGCCTTTTCCATTCCCTTTCCCACCTCTCCTTTATCCTCCCCTCCTCTCATACTGACCTTTTCCCTGATACACTTTTGTATTTCCTGCTCTTTCTTTTTCCTTGGCTTTCTCCGATTATTTTCTCATCTCGACCTCCTCTCCCTTCCCAACCCCTCCCCATGAGCAAAATACACACCAGACCTTCTGGAGACAAAATCTGTGTTAAATCCCATTGATTCAGATCTCTAACTCATGCCTGAGTAAATGTCACCAATCTGCAAAGGCCAGTGAAACATCAGGCTGTTAATATAAACAGATGAGCTCTTCACATGGCAGCGCTCAGCTCTGTGTTATCATTGTTTGTGGGACGCCTCATTCCAAAAGAGCTATGTCACTGAAGCAGAAACAGGTGGAGCATCCAGAAATTGTACCCAGGTAATAGTACTGTTACTTGAAAATAATCTATTTCAGTAGAAAAAAAAGGAGTACAGTTTATTGTGGGGGGTATATTCCATCAATAACTCGGTATAGGTGAAATCCGTGAAGTAGGATTACAGATATTTTAAGGCTTTAAAACCCCTCACTACAAACTTTATACCTTTTTCTCAGACAGACACTAAAGTCTAATTTACACTGGTCCGTCTGTGGTGAATGTCCATTGCTTTGCATCGACACAAAAAAATAGAATGTTCATTAATCAGTCTGAATGTTTACAACAGAAGCTTTACACAGTTGTATTTTCATCCGTTGATCCGTGAATTTCATTGTGAAAAGCTGAGAAACGGGTAACAGTTCAGGATTTCCAACAAAAAACTTTTGCTGTTCTTTTAAAATAAAAATGCATAAAATTTTATTTTATATTTAAGGTGTTGTGCCCATGCGATAGTGCAGATAACAGTCGTCCATTTTTGCCACGGACAACGAAAGCTTTCTTTTGGAAGTGCAAAAACGTATAATCATTTATGACATAAAACATGCGTTTTACAAGGACTCAGACAGGACATTGGGCCTGATCGTTAAAGGTTTGGATGGACCACTCAACACAGGGTGGCAGGACACCACTCCTCCAGAAGCCAGGGGGCACGGGGGCTGGACCAGAGATGCAATGTAAATGCAATGTAAACTGACTGATGGTCGTGAGATGGACTCCACATGCAACACAAAAGAGAAAAACTGCAGTTTGACCACTGTATATGCAACATGAGAGTTTAAATGTATGTGTTTCATAGTCTGAAACTCATTTCCAGATGCTGAAATACATTTTTGAACATATGAATAAACAGGAACATCCTTTTGTTGACGGAATTTTATCAATATTTGATTTGCCACACGACACTGCTGCTTCACAAACATTACTAACAGCATCATCTTCTTTTCACTGAGATTTTAGCATCCCTCAACTTCTCAATCATGCTCTAATTTATTGCACTGATCTGTCAGTGTAGTTTTACTATCAATGGTAAATTACTTTACTCTGTCTCACGTTTACTTTTTAGTAAATTATCTACCAGTAATGATATTGCTCTGATTTGACTGTAAATCCTAAGAATAAATGGTAGAAAAGATTTGAACCAAAAAAAGTAACTGGCCTGAGTGATTGTGACAACAAAATGAGGTACATGCAGTTGCCATTTTAGTGTGACACAGATACTGTTATGCTGGACCCAGATTAGTCAGAACCGATACAAGTCAATGTTTCTGTGGTAACCACTCTGGCCAATCAGGAGTGAAGTTGTTGGAATTCCACACTCATTTCAACTGAAAGCGGGCTTGAGAGAATATGTCATATCATATTGGACGAGGGACCACATCCTTTTTGTTGGAGCATCTGATTGGTTGGAACATGTTAAAACAAAGGTAGCGGTGCAAGAATGCTTATTCTGACAAATATAATGTCATCATAAATTTACTTGAGTGAAAATAAAAAGTATGATGCAGAAAAACTACTCCGATGAGCATCATTTTTTTTTTTTAAACAAAAGTGATTAAAGTAAATATAACTGAGAAAATAAATTGTTGCTGCCCACCTCTGTACCTAATGATTCAACAGGTGATGGAGGTGAACTTAGCTAATAAAGAAGATGAAAGTTCTAGTTCTAGTCAAAGGGTGCTGAGATGGTACATGATTAGGCATGGCTATCATGACCAAATTCGTTATTATTTTTCATATTTTTTACATAATGACTTAATAGATAGCATCACCTGGGGGCTGCCATCGGTGTGTGATTGTGTGTGTGAATGGGACTGTGACTGTAAAGGACCTTGGACCTTCAAGGAAGGTAGAAAAGCGCTAGCATACAACATATTATATAAGCATACACCATTAACCATTACCATACCTGATTTGATTTGATTCATGCAGATTCATACATCGAATTTCCATTGAACATTTTTTGTTTGTTTTTAAAATGTATTCTTATATGCCTTTTGATAAAACTGAAATAGATTTTTTTGACAATATTATACTGTGTGAAATAATATATTGTCAGTATGAACTAACAGACAAGTAGATGTTTGCCCTCAAAGCACAAGAAATAACTTTAAGTGACAATAGATTCAAAGTTTTGTTGAATCAATGTTGTGTTTTGTAAGTCGAGATCAAACTGAATCAAAAACACTTGTTTCAAAACAACCCTTTTCATCATATTCACGACCTAATTAAGGAATTCTATTAAAATTTTAACAAACAAGGCAATCTGTGCTTTTATTTTCCAGCTCTGCTTAGATAAAATGAAATGATAAAACATACATCTTAATTTAAACACATCCCAAGATTGCCAGTGTTTTTTAAGTTTTTTTTTTTTTTGAGTATAGTCTCAATTATTTCTTGGTGTCTTTTTTAAGAGTTAATGGTCAATACAAGAATGGGTTTTTGAAAAGACTGGCTGTGATGGGTGCGTTGATTGTTGCAAGTTTAACTCTAGTGTATATTTCTGTAAAAACCAGAACACATAAAAAGCTGGAGTAGTTAGCATGCGAGGTTAGCTAGCATGGTACATGGTGACTTTTGTTGAATCATTTTAAAAAGATGTTTTAGCTACATGCTAATTTATTTTTGATTTTCTTCTCTTTTATTCTTAAAGTATATTACTTTTAATCTTCTCAAATTAGTTATGTACTTTGTTTAGGTACTTTCATTACTTTGTGTGGTTTTATTGCTTTGGGGTAGCATGCTGTACAGTAATGACGGCTCACATTGAGATTGCTGTATTTATAATTCAGGCTTATTTCAATTACAAGAACTACACTATTTAGAGGAAACAAATAGCGCATTTAATACCTTTGAAAAAGAAGCAGGGATTTTTACCATAACCATTGTTCATTTAGCTCAGTTTGTATGCATTTGTGATATGATATGAGAAGTTGTCTACTGTAAATCTTCCAATAGTAGCCCCTCATTAAAAAAATATATTTGGATGAGCTGGTGTTGATGGCGGTTGTTGATGACTGGCTATTATTTGCCTTGCAGACAGAAAAGTGACAGGTAAACTGGCATTTGGCAATAAAATATGGTCTGGCCACAAAATGCAGAAAACACTGGATGAACATTTCAGGAATTCATAAAGTCAGTAAAGTATTTTTAAAGTAGTATATAATATTACCAAAAGCGGGAGCAGCTATATGGCTAAGTTGGTTGGGTTTCGAACTGGCGCAGAAAACCTGGGTTAACCTTCACAATGAGCCTTATCCAGTGTGGGTCCCCAGAAAAGACTAAGCACACTACTGCCTAAATATGCAGCCACGAGGGGACCCAAGTCTGGGTCTCCCTGTGCCAGTCCCCAGCCTAGATAAAATACAGGGTTGTGTCAGAAAAGGAATCCGGTATAAAACTCTCTGCCAAACCACCTGTGCAAATCAGTGAAAGTTGATTTGCTGTGGTGACCCCTTATGAAATGTTCTGAAAAGATAAAGAAATAAACAAAGCCCATATGGTATTACCGTACACATGAACAATCGGCAGATGTTCACTGAACTTTCTAATCAACTATGGCACTATCACAGCCCTGGACACCTGAATTTCACACAAAAGTGCTCAAGAGCCAGGAAAGTCTAATGCACAATATAGAGGAAATGCTCAAAATTCACACAATAGTAAAAACCAGCAATTATTCAAAAAAGTATTCAGATTTCTCTGTTTAAAGAGTCCAGCACTTAAAGGAGACAGGCATTGAACCCCGTTTGGAGACGGCGTTTATTTCCAATAAACCGGTGTTTATTGAAAATAGGCATCAATAAGAGGTATGCCGAAGTAGAAGATATACTGTACATTGAACCATCCTTATGCATCTATCACTCAGGTATCAAACAAAACATGAATAGCAAAACCATAAGATTCAAAAGTGTTACTTTCTTTCTATTTTTACCCCTTTGCTGCAAAGGAATTTTTAAAAAGTCATGGATTAAAGTTAACTATAAATTAAACAGCCACAAGCAACTTACGAAGGACCGTAACAAAGGTCATTTACAGCTTACAGAACAGCTGAAGTATTTTCAACAACCTCAGGAACTATGTCAGTGTTCCCACACAAGTCAAAGGGTAAAGACGTTATTTCCATTGAATTAAGTAAACTTGCAGCAGCCTATAAGGGGAACATATGGCGTCCCTTTGGCTCTTCTGTCTGGTTTCAGATGAGTGGTTTAAAATCTGCATTCACAGATTTTTCCTTCATATCTAGGTGATAATTGCTTTGGATAATTTCAGCAATGACTTGAAATAATATTTTTTTCTGATGTACTTGTCAATTTTTAATTTACAGTACACCTTGGTGTTTTACTACTAACGTATTTGGTCTTCTTTTCTTTTTAGATCCAAACACAGGTGTATTTTTGTCATAAAAATGCACACTTAATATATACCTGGTGATGAAACATTCAAATCCCAATTATTCACTCTTTTACCTGCATGTTCTGGTCATAGATTTGAATTTTAGCTTTTTATAGATGCATTTGCCTTGAAGCGTCACAGTCTGCGACTGGCTGTTCGAGTGATCATAACAGTGTGCTACAAATCACGTTTTGTTGAATTCCCTGTTTGTTTTGCATCTTGTAGTGCACTGAGCTGTGACTAACTGTAGGTGTGGCTGAGTTACGGCATAAACTAAGAAATACAAATAATTGGTTTGTAGGTTGATGCTGCAGACTGATAAATACTTGTGGGAATGGAGAGGAAGTTTGAAGGTGACCCCAAGTGTAGTTGAATTCAGTTTGAAACTAAACCGTGAAATACAAGAATTTGAAACTAGAGGTGTATTCAGATTGGACACATTTGGTCCCGTGAAAGTGAACCAGAGTTCGTTTTCCCTGATAAGCCAGAATAAATGTTCATTCTGAATATGCGCAAGCGAACTCTGGTGCGGGACCAGGAACCGCTCTTGGATCCATCTTTCAAGGTGGTCTCCGTTTGTTTCCAATCAGATTGAGGTTCGGGTCAGTCTGAGATTCCTTAGTCTGAATACAAAGTGCTCTGGGAGCGGAATAACTGGACCAAAATGGCCACTATAGCCAAAGGTTACGTCAAGTAAACACATTAGGAATGAAGCAATTAGTAAGCCGCAGACAATTGTTAAGCATTGATTGTCGTGTTATCAAAAAGGAAGTAACAGGTCCAACTGTTCACTTGTTAGAACATTTATTTTAACACAGCTGAAAACACTTCTTACACGTCTTGTTTCACGGCACGCGCCGCTGTGACTTCATCCTAAAAGATAAATTGTAGTTCAACGATGAGACACAGCAACAGAAATCTACTGTAGATACCAGTTTGAATACAATAAAAATGCAATCTTTAGGACTCGAGCTGAAACAAATTAAGTGGACTCGGACCGAACCAAATGATTTTGCCAGTCTGAAGGGTGTATTCTGCCGTGTGAAAAATCCGGACCAAATCCACTTAATTTGTAAATCCCTTTACTGTTAACTGTTATTTAGCAAGTAATTTATAACACAATAACTAACAGTTTAATAATGATCTGTTCGGGTAATTATAAAGTGTTACCGCACTTTTAGGTTCTCATCAATTAATTCAAAATCGATAGTTTGAGTAGTTGATACCAAAATTGGTGATGTATGGGTATTTACATTTTGGGACCTTGGTATTGAAACTCCCATCACTAATTCACACCTATAGAGACAAATTAGCCTCATCAATCAACCTAATGCATTTCTTTGGATTGTGGGAGGAAGCTGGAGAGCCTGGATAAAACACATGCATGCACAGGGAGAACATGCAAAAACACACAGATAGGTCCCAGCTGGAATTCAAACCAAGAACTTCTTGTTGTGAGTTGAAAGTGCTAACTACTAAACCACCGTGCAGCCCAGAACAAAATCCTGGAGGGACAAACTAATAGACGTGCAGATAAAAAGTGATAAGTTGAGTAACAAAAGTGGGATCATGCAGGAAACATTTCAATGTCTGCTGACAGAAAGCCACTTTTGTTTAAAAAAAAAAAAAAAAAAGTAAGGTCATGTCATTTAAGCACAGAACATGGAGTGTGTATTTTTTATCTGGAATCAGAATGTACAGGTACTGCAGATCTGCAGAGGACACACCAGAGACGTAAAAGGGTTGAAGGACCCGCTCTTCTTCAGACTCTGTGCCGCCTTGCTGCCCAAGGCCAGCTCGTCCTGCAGCGACACAGAAGAAAGACCTGCTCTTAAGTTGAGCCGCAGGAAATTTGAAGGACAAAATCAATTCTCTGTTCATGCACAATGACGGCAATTTGGCCTAATCAGATAAAGCTGCACTTTAAAGCAGCACAAAACCCCCTTGTTCCCCTCTGTGCAACGAGAGTTTGTCTGTTAAGATGTGTGCGGTTAGCGGCTGCGTTTCTGTGGCCCTGCAGCAGCATTCCAATAAGAATCTAATTAAACCACAAAAGCTGTATGATCATCTGTTCTCTGCAGCATTACAGCAGACCGATTCAGGAGAGCAAGTGATTTGCAGAGGGGGAAACAAAATTAAACCACTGAATTCGTGGAAATGTTGGTCTACACTAATCCAATAGCAATGATTAAACTAAAGCAGTAGAGTTGGTCAAAGAGAGGGAGGATAAGATGTCAAACATTGAAAAGACAAAGTGCTCGTTTAAATCTGCTGCTCTGCAAAGTAGCTCCCAGGAATTAATCACGAGTGGGTTTCTCTGATTGTTTCACAGCTAAAGAGTAAGTGTGGAATCAGAGACAGCAGGGAGCACGGCTGCAAACAGCTGGTGGTGTAGTGCTCATGAGCAAACGCTGGAATCTGATAGGTATTTACAGGATTTACCTGAGGTAAAACAGGATAATCTGACATAATGGAGTAAAATTAAAGACAGCATTGCTTTCCTGCTCTGTGTGACATGTTGCATGTGTGAAACTGAACTGTTGTTTGTTGCAAGTGGGAGAATAGCAGAAGTCTGTAGTTTTGGTATGTGAAAACAGAAAGATTGTCTTTGTAGAATCACTGCTTCAAAAACAATAAAATGCAGTATATAAATAACAAATAACCTTGTGATTTTTAAAGAATTTATTTGAATAATGGTGCAGAAAATAAGTATTTATCTCCTACAATGAAGCATATGCTCTTTCCCTCACAGACCAGTTACTTTTTGAAGTTACGAACTTTCGGAGTTCCCTGGTCCTCAAGAGCCAAAACCCTGCATGTTTTTCAGCTCTCCCTGGACTACTTGATGCTGACTACCTAAATCAAGTTTGTTCAGCCAATAGGGATGTGGAATCACTTGAGTCAGCCAATCAGCAACAAGCTGGTCAGAGAGAAATGAAAAATAGGCAAAGTTGTGGCTCTTGAAGACCTGGATTGGCTAGCCCTTGTGATGGAACATTAATGGGGCTATATTGTAGGTTAGATACTTTAAAAAGGATTCACTTAAAAATCCAACAGTGAAATTCAAAAGGTGACCCTTAAGGAAAACTTGTCACACTGACATGTTACAGTACGGAAAATAAGTTTGATCAACTGATTAAGCTTCTCATAAGGGTTGAGTTGTGTGTTATCATAAATAAAATTAACCAGATTAGGAGGAAAACATCCAGATGGATCATGGGTTTTCCGGTACTTAGGGAAACACAGGGCTCATAGATTTTTAAAAAGAGGTGTAGAGAGGAGCTAATGTTCATAAAAATCTGAGCGAGGTCGAAACAAGTTCAGAGCCCAGAAAGAATACTGATTGTGGTCTTATGACCTCTGTTTACGAATCAGATGGAAACAGAGGCCTACAGTTTGACTAAAGTGGAGAATAATGACCGTTCTAATGCTGAACAACTGTTATTGTGACTTCGAAGAAGCTAAATGACCATGAGGTGCACAGTATTTTCTTCTCTTCGAAATTTCACACATCAAATGAGTTTCGAAGCCATTCAAGTGCCAACAAAAAGCTGCTTTTAAATTTGCAGATAAAAGCCGTGTGAATTTAACTGTTTGGACATGGACCAACTGCAGGTGGTGCGGTCACAGAGGTATCCACAAGTCTTACATTTAGCATTTTTGACCAAATCAAGTTTACTGTAGCCAAATTTCCCTATATTCTGTCAATAAAAAAGTCTAGGTTTTTTTTCCTCAGTCTTTTTGTTGCATTTTCAAAGCCTATTTTTCTGGGCTTTTCAAAGTATTGACAACATTTTGTTTATGTCTATAAACTCAGGTTACAAGAACAAAAAAAGGACTACTTTTCATTCTATGATCTGTCTAAACAGTTAGCCTGGTGTAGAACTGGCTGCATGGTTGGAGGTACAGTGGTAAATGACTGTCTGCTGAAAGGATAACAATCAGTCCGGTTTTATTGTATTTCTTTTTTGCTTTTATGTATTATGGACCACAGTCTGCAATAAAGTCTGCCTGCCTTTGTAGAATATCAGCAATGATTTCAATTTGAAAAAATGTATAACCTCCAGAAAAAAAATAGAAAAAAAGGATAATTTTTATGCTTCATGGAAAAATACATTGAATTAGTCGACAGGTGCTATCCTTGGTCTAAACAATGACATATCAAACTTCATCTTCCCTCATTAGCTTTGGCCTTTACTCTCAGTAAGGCCAACTTACTGGCCTTTACTGATAATTTGATTAAAAGTGAGAAATGAAAAAGTTTTATAGTGTTATAGGTGTTTTATTTAATTTCCTTTTCACCCAAGCTTAGGTCCTCTACCAGAGGCCTGGAAGCTTGATGGTCCTGTGCAGTACTTTTGCTGTTCCTAGCACAGTGCTTTTCTGAAATGAGATGTCTGAGGTCTTTCCATACTGCCCTGAGTGCTCAAGTCACCATGGACACCACTGTCATCTTCAATTTCCAAGCTTTCTCCAATTCTTTTCTGAGTCTCTATCTCCAGTTTCTCATGTTCCTTCTTCATGATGTTGCCATTTCTCAGTATTGCCATAACCATAACCACCACAGCAGCTTTCCTCTGTTCTTTATCCACAACTACAATGTCTGGTTGGTTTGACTGTATCTGGAAGTCCCACAGGATCTTTGCTCTCTCATTCTGTACCATGTTTGGAAGTGATTCCCATTTTGAACGTGGGGTTTCCAGTCCATATTCTACACATTTATTCCATTATACTATCCCAGCCACTTGGTTGTGGCGCTCCAAGTATGCTTTTTCTGGCAGCAACACCATGCAGTTATGGGCTGGTTTGTTTCAAAGGTCTTTTTGCACAGCCTACACCTTGACTTTATCTATACACTGTATATAGGACAATACTTATATAGAGTATTTTTATGCATGCAAGAAAGTATTTTTTTTTTACTCCAATGTTACATTTCCTTGTTTTACAGAAGAAAAAAGCACATGGCGTGGTCCTAACATGTTGGAATGTAAAAAACTATAGTTTTACTGTACACAAACAATAGCTTGACCTTTTGTTCAACAGCTATCGATTGATCATAGTAGAGGTGTTGCAACAACAGTAACGCTACATTCACACATCAAATTGTGTATAAAATTTGCATACTCTGCCTCTATCTAGGCACACGTCAAATTTGCTGCTCGACGCTCGTCCAAAAAATTTGTTATTACGCTTGGTGCTCCTGTCACTTGTGGCAGAAGCTCCTGTTAAAAGTTCATATTTTCATCACTACATGGAGCATTTACTTTATCTCACTTACAGCAAATGGAAGACATGGATGATGTTGGAAGATTATTTATTTTGAAGAGGTTCAAAAAAGCAAAGCAAAGAACAAAGAACCTCTCTCCATCCAGTACGGTGAGGTTCTTCCTCATCAACTGCAGAAATTGCATCTAAATGATAGCACTTTCAGAGGTACTTCCATCTCTCTGTGATCCAGTTTGAATCCCGCATTACTCCAAGGAGAGAAAAAATAATACGAGAAAATGTAGAGAACCTATTTTTTTATGATTGTCTCGATGCAAATAAGAAAAGAATATTATAAAGTTCTGGGGGTAAACATTTACATTTTTCTCCATGTTGGCTTTGGACTCCATCCACTGATTATATCAACAACACATCATGGGCAACAGCTGAGTTCCTGATTGTTTTTCACGACATGAATTCTTCGCCAAAGTTCAGAAATTTGAACTCTGGATGTGATGCCCACGACGCTCAAAACGTGCTGCTGCCTGACTGCTGTGTCTCACCTGATGCTCAAAATACATTGCACAACTTCTGATTGTGTCTGCACATTGACTTAACATTTAAACTGGATACCCCGACATGCAAATCACATTCAGTATGAACGCTGCTTGCGGCTTGTTCATTCTCCTTTAAGTCAATTTTCTAAAAATTCTGAGATCAGTGACATCCCATTGGGCGAAGACAGATGACTAAATAACTGAAAAACTGGTATCAAACCAAGGACTTAGACAAACACACATTTAATTCCGTCATTTTTGAGCACTCTTCAGTGATAAAGTAAGTTATAACTCACAAAAAGTTAATTTGGTTCATTCATTTAAAACTAGTTTTTTTTACCTTTCATTGCATTTGACATGAGCCAAATATTATTTTCTAACTGAGCATAGCTCAATCCATCTTGTTTCACTGAATAAATGACATTTTTGTATCTTTGTTCTTAGCAAATTAGTAGACACCAGGAAGCATAAATGCAGTTGAAGTTACAGTAGTTATAACTTTTTGTTTATCAGCTGTCTGTGTTTGTGCTGTAAAAAAAAAAAAAACAAACTAAATTTTGCTATACTAAAACCAAAACCGACTGTGAAGCTATGACACAACTACAAGCTTGTTACAAGCTTGTTAGTTTGCATGGAGCCGATCAAACTCCTTTTATTGCCACAGTAGCTCTTTAGAATACAGCCAACATAAAGCAGGCTGAGCCGACTAAGGAGTTAAATGGGCATCTGCAGCATCGCTGGAGAAACATCTAACATTCAGAGACATAGTTAAATACCTTGTAACTGCCACTTGTAAAATACAACAGCTTCAAACTTTATTATACTTTCTTATGGGCCTGCATTCAATTTAGCTTCATGTGCAACTTTGCTTCATTTTATGAATTGTATAACTTGTTTTACAGTGTACTTTATTTGTGTCAAGGGCATCTTTTTTCATGTGTTAAATTGACAAATTGGGCTGAAAGTTGCATAAGAAAAATAAATGTATGCCTTTATACTGAATGCAAAATATTAAAGTCCATCTTCTGACTCGGATAAAAATAGGGGCCAAGGGTCTAATGCATTGAAGGATACAATTTTGAAAATCAATAGCAGGCAACACAAGAGGACAAAGGAGCATTCAGTCCTCATTGGATACTGGAAAACAAGTTTACAGGGTTCAGAATGTACGTAAGCATTCCTGTATGCGCTGTCTCCCGAGGGTGAAAAGTTTGAACCATGTGAAGTTGGTCGATTTTTAAGTCTGGAGCGTTGGATCACCGTTCGTGACACAATTCCTAATGGGTTCATATTTGACTCTACAGTGTTCTGGTACACCGGAGTTCATGGTCAACTGTCCAGGTTGCAAAGCTGCAAAACAAACCCACAACATGAGCTTTCTACCACCGCTCAACACTTGATAGAAGTTGGTTCTGAATGCATATTTGTTGCTATCAAACATTTCAATTTTCACATCTCTGCTTAGTTACTCCAAAAGTCTAAGGTACCTTCGCATCAAACGCAATTCCTGTGTCAAGCCACATTTTCACCACCCTCGGCAATGCGAGTTTAAGCGACCACTTCCAATGAAAAGTCTATGCAAACGCGCGTATACGTGCGTTTCAGGCTTTCGCATTCAAAACTCTTGCATTCATGCGTGTGGGCTCTACGTACGAAATGCACACCCATTAAAGGCCCGATGGCAGTTAAACTAGTTGAACTTTGACCAATCGGGTACTTGGATTTGGTAGAGAAAAAAATATTTTGCAGAATTGCCAATTACGCCCTGCCGGAAATATATAACACCAGGTCTCTCATATATCTGAATAAAGCTGAAAGCCTGGAGGAAGATTTGCGACACATCAACATTTGGCACAAAGGCTCTTCCAACTGTAGGTGGCAGACGTGCTAATAAACAGTAGAAAAAGAACACAAAAAGAAGCCCCTCCTAGCTTGTCCAGTGTGAACACCATTGGCTAAACAAGGGTTCAGGGTTAGGGTTAGGTGCATCTACTGCAGTAAATGGGAAATTCATCGTAAAGGCAGCATCTCTGAATGATCTCATGAACCCAGCTGGGACCTCTAGACACCCTTCATAGAGCTTTCCAATATACATAAATCTAAGCGAATCTCTCCACATTATCCTTACATATTATCCTACCATATTATGTCTTACATAATATGGTAGTAAAGTTATGATAAACTTTGATGTAGCTCCTCCCAGACGACAGCAGCAGGAGGTTTAAACAAATTTGACACACCCCAAAAGAAAGGTGGCCTGTAAATGCAGCAATATAGCTTGTTTTAAATGCGTACTTTGAACATTTGTGCTTCAAAGTTTTTTTAATACGACACAGGTTTCTTTCTTTTTGCCATCATTGTCATATGTATTACCAAAAACATTTGGAATGGAAATTGGTTTATGTCAAGCAATTAAAATTAAAAACAATCACAGACAAAATCTAATTATAGACATATTGGTACTCACACCTACATTTGGATTTGGAAATGGTTTATTTCAAGCAATC